>KK119237.1:234830-254773 GCA_000611955.2 Stegodyphus mimosarum | reverse complement strand
TTTAAAATAATAATATATTAAGAAATATATATAAATCGAATTTAATTAAGAAAGTCAATCACTACCCACTAGAACACTATTAATATCTAAATATAAACAATCAGGATAACTTACATTAATATCAAAAGGAATTTTACTCGTAAATCTACACATTTAAATGATTTCATCCAAAAATAAGACTTGAAGCTCCGAGGCGATAGATATTCCGTTGTACATTGTAAATTAAAGTCGATTTAAGCGATGTCCCTGCATCGCAGCAAGGCCAACTAGATGCCAACTAGATATCTAGTTGGCCTTGATGGCCACAAAATTCTGAGCAATGTGTACAACGATCTAAAATTCGCTAGAACGATTTCTGTACATTCTAGCTTCACATCATGTGTAGTAGTGTTGTTATATCTTAGATCCGCACTAAATATATGGATATTAAATCTCAAACAAACGTGCACATAATTAAATGGGTCAGAAATGTGTTAAAATAAACTCTCCTTTATAAATATATTAATTCATAAATACATTCATTTTAATGGCCTTAAAATTTCTGTTCAAGTATTAATAACATATCTGTTGCTTATATCGAATACCTCTCCCTCAACTTTTTTTTCGTTAAAGGCTGAGTTAGATTTAATTAGTTACAACTTAGCTATTAGGATATTTGCTGAATTAACTGAATATCGATGATTAGCTATTAGAATATCTGCTTTTGGAAAGATGAGTTCGTAGAGGCCTTTCTAATCTAATTAAGTCTTCTTTTTGTCCTGAACGAAAGGATTCTGTAACTAAAATTCTAGCTCTAACGGAAGTCAACTCATGTGCAAATCATTACTCTCTGTGCTTTATATTTCAAAGTCTAATCGCCAACAGTGATGTAAAGAGAATCATTTAATATTGGTTATCTCACATGTTTAAGAATCTCGTGGTTTCTCTTGCAGCTATGCAAAATCGTATCTTGTCTTAAGTAGTTTTACTAGTGTAACTAAAGTTACCTACCGTATATTCCAACATATAACGCGCACCGGTGTATAAAGTATACCTATAATTTCAAACGGTATTTTTAAATTTTTAGGTATATTCGCCGCATAACGCGCAGCCTTTTCTTTAAGAAGAAACACGAGACGTACATATGCGATGCTGTTATCTTTAAAAATTACGCATTCGAAGATTTTTCCAGACTTTGGAATAAGGGTATACTAAACTAATAAAGCGATAAGCGGAACAATATGTGTGTGAGAGAAATGCTTGAGCAAATAATTCTGCAAAAGTGGTGGATGGTGTTCAATGTAAATGTGCACAAGAATGTTATTTTAGGGTTTCGGGAAAAGAGACATAATTTCGGCTGAGAATGCATTTCTGACCCGAATGAATTCGCAGAATTAGGAGTCAAATGTTTTCTCTGAATGAATGAAAGCACAATAATTGATATGCTTTAGATAAAGAAAAATATCCGATAGTTAAAAATTATCCTATAATGAAAATTTTTATGTTCATAAGTTGTGTCAGTTTTTTTAAATAAAGAGCATTCAGGTGCATGTAAAAATGTAATATCTGAATTCTCTTCTTTTCCTTTTTAAATGTATAATTTTTTATCCGACGCATAACGCGAATCCGTAAATTTCGATCTTATGTTTTGTATTAAAAGTACTCGTTATACGCCGGAATATACAGTAGTTTTCTTCAGAATGCTTTTCATGAAAAATACTTTTTTAGAGAAAATAAGCATTATACAAATTTCATAATAAATAATTGTCACAGGAGAAATCATAATGTAACTCATAAATATTGCCTTAATACAGGGTGTTTATAAAGTCCCTATACGTTTTTGAAAAATACGTTTTAATTCAATTTCTTTAGAGGCGATCTGAAAGAATGCTTTCAAAGCCATTGTTTGTGCCCGTACACGTGGATTAACGTATCAACAGGTGCAGAAGGACTTCGCCCACAAATTCAGAAAACAAGCCCCTACCAGAGAAGCTATTAAAACCTTGGTAAACAAATTCAAGCGAACTGGTAGCGTTAAAGATGAAGACAGTTCTGGAAGACCTTCGATAGCGCCATAAGTTGAGCAAATTGTACAAGAAGCAATTACGCGTAGCCCCCAGGCATCTACACGAAGTCTCAGCCGGGGGACTCAGTATTTCGCATACTACTGTTTGAAAAATTCTATGCTGTCATTTAAACAAGAATGCCTACCACATTCAAACCGTGCATAAGCATGAAGCTGAGGATTATGCAGCTTGGCAAGCCATGTGTTATGATTTGATGGAAGCTGTAGATAATGAGAACTTAATAGAGAATGTTTCCTTTAGCGACGAAGCCCCATTCCCTCTCAGCGGCCATGTTAATAGCCATAATAGCCGAATGAGGGCTGATAAACACTTAAACGTGTTATACGAATCTCAAGGAGATACATCTAAAGTTAATGTATGGATTGGAATAACTAAGCTATGCGGACCTTTCATGTTTGCAGAAAGGACCATCACTGGAGAAATTGATCTCCATATGTTTCAACAATATCTTAAGCCACAGCTAGTATCGGATTGTATTATTGACACTGTTGTCTACCAACAGGATGGAGCACTTCCCCATTTTACCTTTATTGTGCATAATTATCTTAATGAAATTTTCTGGTAGGTGGATTGGTCGCGGCTCTCAACGGCTTTAGGCTCTACAATCGCCACCCTTAACTTCTCTAGACTTTTTCGTATGGAATTTTGTCAAGTCCAAAGTGTACGGAATGAAGAGCGACAGCATTGAACAATTAAAACAGTGAATCATGGCTGCAGCAGCTGAAATTACACCAATAACTTTATATAAGGTGTTCCGGAGTGTGGTGGAATGGTGACAATTGTGCCTAGACACTCAGGGAGGCCACATTGAATTGTACTAATTTAGTGATCTATTATGGTGTATTTTCATATATATAACTTATATTTCCAAATAAAACCTGTGTAAAAAAAACTGTATAGAGACTTTAGAAACACCCTGTATATATTCCAATTCAGAACTAGTATATGAACTTTGACGTTACATAAAATGATACAAATCATTAAAAATCTCATTAGAAAGTCATAGGGAAGGTTTTCTGAAAACTTCCCTTCTGAATCGAAGCTAGTAAATCAGTAACATTTATTTTGCCTTTTTACATTCTATTTAAATCTCGAGTAACCAGTGTTAGCGTAAATGTAATAAATTCTTTCAATCTGATTAAACTGTCTGCTTAAACGTCATTTCGTTCATCACAATAGCATTTTCGATTTTCCTCTTCTAGTATAATTACTTACTCACTTATTTTCTGATTTGAATACAGAATGAATGTAAATTATTTACCCGATTTAAGTGTTAAAAATTGTGTATTTTATGAGATACTGACCATTACGTATTTATCTATCAAAACAAAAATTTCTTACTCCTGTGTAACAGTTTAAAGCAATGTAAATAACTCTGAAGCTGAGACTTCTTTGTGTTTTATCTAATGACCTACGGTATTTAAAATTATTTGATGGGATGGGAGCAAAAGGAAAAATACCACCTCAAGGTTTGCGCTGTAATTCTCAGTACCATAATTTGATGCAGAAAATAAAAAATGCCAGAACTTCATCAAAAGGCAGCTATAAAGACAGATTAAAAAATAATGATGAATTATTTAAAATTATGACAAAATTAACGTAATAAATTTAAAACTGATGTTTTATGTTAAAATCGCTGAAGAAAAAACTTTAAATTAGCAGAAGAACATGAAATTAAGTGAGGAAGTAAAAAACAGAGTTTTGATAGTGTTTAATTTATTTAAGTACATTTACAGGTTAACATTTTATGGCAATATTTTGAGATAAAAATTACTTTTACTTTTCTAAGTGACTACATTTATCAGTGGTTTTGAATAAACCTTTGGATCAAATTGTAGCATGATTGTTGATTACAAATAAAGTTTCCTTTCAGTTGTTTGATCCACTTAAACATTAGTATCTTAACCCAGACATTTTTATGTTTAAATTTTCCTTGGTACACCTTTTTAAACATCAAGACTTGGTTTGATGTTTAAAAGGGTGATAGGTTAATAAATGTTATGCAAATCATAGTACTTTTTATATAACATGTATTATACATAACATCGCTTGTCGGAAAGCATGTTTAGCTTCATCTAGTGTTAGACCAATGATCTTCGAATTATGATAATTTTCAGAAAACCCAAAATTGCATATTCTGTTTTTGTGAGATCTCCTACTTGGTAATATATTATTAAAAAAGCATTGATAATATCCCAATGTTCCTTACATTTTATATGGAAATAATAAGAAGAAAGTTATTTCTTGTAATATCTTATAGACCAATTTGAATGTAGGTCTCATAAACGGAGTTGTTAATTTCTGAATAAGTAAACTGCTAACTTCTTAATTTTGTGAAAATAAAAGTATTATTTAATTAATTATTTCCTTTACTTCACTATTCTTCTACATCGTATTCAAAAATACTTTTAAATTTTGATTTTAACTTGCGAAACTTCTATAGGAGTTGCACAGAACTCCGGGGTTTCGCAATGTAGAATTAAAGACGCTGTATTGTTCGATTTAAATTTTCTCCTTTCGAAATTGCAATTTCTGTCAGAAGCAGAGATACACCAAGCAGGGCTGCAGTACTTTCCAGTTAAGAAACCAATACACAGTAACACTTACGTAAGCTAGGTTACAGTAGCCGACCTCGAATCTTGAAAGAAAAGAATTTAATAGATAAAAAATAACTCCTTTAAGTTTAAATTAATGAAACTTAATGACATACTCCAACAACATTCAAGTTTTTTGCTGCATTTATAACAAAAGTATCATAGTCAAATAATTACCTTCAATAACAGTCTGAAAATATCTCCCTTAAAATACACATCTTGCTGTAAAATACCTTAAAAGTACTTAAAAATATTCCTCGGTAAGATAGGTACTACAAATAGAAGCACTTAAATGGGATATTTTTGGAAAAGTACATTATTCTCCACCAGTGTTCCTTCTTTAAAATAATTAAAGAACTCAGATTTCTCAGCTTCGTCATCATCAAGAGGAAGAGAAGCGTATTTTTGCTGATCTTCCAAAAGGGATAAAAAAGAGGGGGAAAAAGGGAATCGAAAAATCTCTTTAAATCATGGAGTGCATTCATTCACTATTGCAAAACGAATTTTAGTTTAGAATCTGCAGAGCTAAACGAATGGGGTCACATCCATTCAGTTTTTATTTCTTCGAGGATGGCAATGGGACGTGATCAAGTTCCGCTTGCCATGGAGCATGGTGAAGTTTCCGCAATTGGCTGCTTCAGCAAATCTTACCACAGTCGCTTTGTAATGAATCCAGTGATTCAGCAAATTCAACTATCGCAAGGGTTGCTTCAGGGTCGCTTATCTTTGACCCGATCTCAGCAGACGATTTATGCATTTTGAGTTATTCAGAATATCTCTAGGTGCCAAAAACTGAAAAAAAAATGCGTTTTTTCAGTTGCAATTGCAAATAAGTGCTTCATCTTTGGAAATTCTGTGTATGTTCAATTTCGCACAATATTCAAAAGTTTGTAATTCATATATAGAATTTTCTAATACTTAGCGATTTGTATCTAATAAAAGTAGAACCTAGTAAATTTTATTGCAGTGTAAACATATGTGTTCAAACGTTACATTCGTTACATTACTCTTCAAACGTTGCATTAACAAAGAAATACCCCCGAATTTAAGAAATACACTCGAAGCCCAACAGTGACGAAATGCGTAAAGTTCCTACACACTATTAATTCTAACCAGTTCAAATTTCCTAACTTTCTTTGTATGAGTTAATTTGCCTTAGTACTTACAAAGTCATCGCGTTAGCTTCGTGTGATTTGTATTAACTAACGAAGGTAGTTTAATAAAAAAATTACTTTTTTTGTTGATCTGGCATGGCCTTCGATAAAATGGCTCATTGCTTTTCTGTATCTAACTGTGACAAGGTCTTCTTTTTCAGCGACAAACTATCTTGATTTTGTCAATAATGTAAAACATCAAGATAAACTAAATAAGTAAATATTCCACGTCAAATTTAAGCTGCATGCTGCATGCATAAAGTTGTTCGCTTTAAAATAGTATAAATGATTTCAGTAACGTAATTCCCCCTCACTACTTTGACTAAGCGTGAAACATCCACTTGCGAATTATGAGAACTCAAGACTAAGAATTAAATCTAGTGAACATATGTTCAAATTTCAACAACTCATATTTATGGAATCAAATTTTAATTACTTGTATGCCAGCGTGCATTCTTATTAGTTGCAGAAGTTAATAATAAAATATTACATTTCAGAGTTTAGCCAATTACTCAAAAATTGAAGATATATATATATATATATATATGTGCATGTATGTATGCACCTGTAGTGCAAATGATGGTGCAGGTCATGGATAATTGTTACGACATATATGTATGTGTGTGTGTGTGTGTGTGTGTGTCTGTGTGTCCTAAAAAATGTCTTAAAGTATTTTTCACGACATATCACTTTAAAATTCATCGGAGATATGTAGCTCAAAATACATCATACTGGAATTTTTCGTTTAACATTCCTGAGTTAACTTTAAAAGATTAAATTCTATTTGACTAACTATTTAAACTAAACAGTAATATAACCTTCTTAGATTGCCGGTCAAATTATCTGTCTGTCTGTAACTTTCAGTTTCAGAACATTAAGATATTATAATAATATAAAAATACAACTACATATATATTCGTACTTCTGCTTGAAGTTAAAAAATTTTAATAATTAAAAAATCACATTTTACATCTTGGGAGATAGAGACACAACAAATATTCAAATTATTTACAAGTTAAAATTTAAATTAAGTGCCTAGCAACTTGGCTCTGCTACTCCTTGATTACTAATGTAGTTTCAGTCAAAGGCTAACTAACTAGTTTTTAGGGAAAGTAGTAAAAACAAGCATTACAGAGGTGTTTCGCTATTTCACCGCGGCAGGCTGAGGTGTCCAGTCCTTTCTCTTAACTTTGGTTCTCGCTCTATAAATTCGCTTCATTCATATTTTTCTGATAGAGTAGATGAAACAGTAGAAGTAGGGAGTAAAAGAATTTTAAAGAAATTAATATTTTGAGATATATGATTATTAAAATTATAGTAAGTTTAAAATAATAATTCTTATAATGATAATTTCAGAAATAATAATCCTAAATGAATTTCATTTCTTTTGTTCTATTGTCTTTGTTTTTACATTCCTAAACATGCTTTAATTTTCTCGCACTGATTTCTTTCATTTTACGCAAAATGTTGCTTATACTGAAGATTTTTTTTTCAGGGTGTGGTAATTTTCAGGGTACTGCTAACTAACTAATGGTTTGGTTAATTTAATTTGAATATGACAAAACGCTAACTCAGTCTGCGTAATGGGATTGATGCCTTCGTGAAGGATTTTCTGAGAAAAACTGACCTCGTATCCACTTAGGGGAGAAACACAGAAATCCCTATGCAGCCAGCCTCTCCGTCTGGAATCAAACTTCATGTCGTACTACCAGTTAAGCTACCTTTACTCTACCTCCTCGTCTAACTGTGTAGTTAGTACAAATTTTCTTACCAACCTATTCTTTTATTTTGCAATCATCTGTTGTTTAGCATGTCAATTCTAAACAACAGATCAAAGACGCGGGAACAAGATATCATATTATTACTTTCTTGTTAGAGGGATGGTATCTCCCTTTCTCGTCAATTCTCAACTGCTTTTTATATCTCAACTGCTTTATTTATAACAAATGCTGTTTTATAAGGCACATATCTACCTGAAATGATGCCTCTGTCTAACAAAAGATAGGCTTCTTTATTATAAAACAACCCAGCTGTACGTTGTTGTAATTTATAAGAATTAAATTTCAATTAATTTTGGAAAGCACATTAAAAGCAGAATCCTTTAGATGGAGGACGAAGATAGTGCGTATATCTTGAAAATTAGAAAGCATTAAAATTAACACATTTATTCTTTTTAACAGGAATTGCAACATACATCAAGCTAAGCAGTTTCAACGTCAAAAATCCAGGAGTCTTGGGGGAAGACTATTCTTTAAAACATTCTGTTGGATGAAGCACTTATTTATGTTACACTTAAGAGAAAAGAAGAGTAGCCCAGTAGTATTTGCTCGCTTCATCCGAGAACACAGCAGCTTAGAAAGGAAAGCTTACTCTCCAACAGTTTTATCTAGTTGACAATGGTCGGCAATTTTTTAGATTTGCTATTGTTTCTATTTTTAGCTCTTTGGTAAGAGAACTCATTTTCCCATTTATGTTCAGAAATACCTTCAGCAAATTGTAAATACCTTCAGTAAAACGAGAAAGTTTATTTAAACACTTACTTTCTGGGCGTATATGGAAGGAAAAAGAAAAGCTAGGGGACTTTTTTCACGAATAAAAAAAAGATTTGTGATTTGTCTACAGTGCGCTATCAATTAAATTAAAGCTCCTTACTAGAATCTTTATTTACGAAATGCGGATTAAAGTTATTGCATAATTATTGCACCAAAATAGGAAAATATTGTGAATGAAATAATTTAAACTTCACTTGAAATATTTACGAAGACATTAAAAATTTCTGAAAAGTGTGATTGTGTTCTCAGATCATCCACAATTATTTACCGCATAAACGTGTTTCGTGCTAATAAAACTGTAATTTAGTAAAATCAATTTTCAAATATATTTATGCAAAGCCAAATCTTTAATACATTTAATACTGCTGATTTTACAGTTCCAAATTTATTACAGATTAAATGTATTATATGAAAATATTTAATATGCAAATGGTCTACATATTCATTTATACATATATGTGTGTGTGTGTGTTTGCGTAAGAAAGATGAAAATTATATAAATTATTATTTAAGGTATCTGCCTACGTTTGGACCACTTTTTCTTAAAAACATAGAATTCTGATTAAATATATATTTATTTAGTCAAAATATGATATCAAATCATGAAAATAGGTAAAGTTTTAGGAATATTTTCATAAATTTTTGAAATATATGCAATTTTATGCAAATTTTTAGGAGAATTTAACACTTACGTGAAATGTCGTATATTTTTTTCCACTCCATATATTTCAATTTTACTTATACTGTATACTACTACAACACTTATCTGTGTTATGAACTAAAATGTTTATGATATTTCTAAAATTTACTGAAATATGTGTAATTACATGAAAAAAACCAGTTTTTTGTAAAATATTTCTTATCGTTTTATATAGAAATGCTTATAAAACAATCAAATTAATAAATATAACTTAGATTTTAGCTTAAAACCTAGTAATCAATATAGAAAACACTATGGTTAAATTTCATAGAGATATCTTTAGAACATTTTGAGTAATTACATTTCTTGTATGTAAAAACACTACAAAAATTAGTTTTCCAGAAAATGCATTTAAAGATTTCACATTAACAGAAAAACTGTTCTGTTGTATTTACACACTTAAAATTCTCCACATTTGTACATCATGCCCTCCATATCTTCATACTTAGGTAATTTTGATTTTCTATTATATTATTTGATTTCCTAAATGTTGCTTTTGATATGAATGGCAAATTCAAGGTAAACAACAACTTTTTAACAGATGTGTAACCTTTTCCAATGAATCTTAATCCAAGTACCAAGAAAGAATTTAAAATATTCTTATTTCCATTTTTGGGAGTTGAAGAAAATGCTTTTATAAATCCGCATTTACATTTCAAGCTGAAGTTTGAGAAAAGTCCAAATTTTGAATCTTCTACTAATTGCAAGCCAGTTTTGAAACACACTGGACAGCAGAGAATGGAAAAGACAGAAGTTAATTTTGCAATATCAAATATTCTATTTCCTTTTAAGTCTTGATCATTCTTTGCAGTAATAACATCTGTAAGTTCAAAAGTTTTTAATTTCGATGAGCTTGCAGATGTTACATCATTATCAAAAACAGTTCGAGTTCCAGTTGTATAACAATTACCGTAAAAAGATCGCTTTTTACTTCTCTTAGATCTCGCTTTTGGCATCTTAGAATACTTAAAATAATGCAACAAATGTTCAAAAGAAAATAAATAAAAGAAGCAAAGAGATAAATATAAAAATTAAACAAAAATAAAGCGTCAATATGCGTTTAGCAAACGAAGAACAAGCGTGGAACAAAAGTAAACAATAATTACAGTGTAGCCAGTCCCAATTCGATAAATTAAGGCAAATAATTATTGCCAGAAACAAAAAAAAAGTACCCAGAATTAAAATGAAATGTTTTAGCACAATTTACATACAAACAGGTTAAAAAAAAGCACGGATAACACCATTGTTTACCTTTCAGTTTAGCCTTTTAAATGGCACTTCCGGTCTTTCTGCTTTCAATTCCGGTGCAGTTAATTGTCTATATCTTCTCTTCTAATTATCATAAACGTAAAAATGAACCATTTTTGGAATCCTACAAAACTGACCTTTCAAATTGGGCAATAAAAAAATCGAATTTTTTCGCCGAAATCGTTTTTTTAACGTAGGCAGATTCCTTAAATTGGCAATAGTGCCTTAATTCTTAATTTTATTCCCCTTCTCTGTTCTAAAATTATTAATCTTTTTCTGTCCTGCGTCATTTCGAAACTAATACATGTCATATGACTCTTACATAACGCTGGCAATGTAAAGTGGAACTAAAACAGGCAGTAATAATTTTACAGCAGTATTAGTTATCCAATCAAACGCTTTGAGAATCGAAACTAGCTCATTCCGAATTAAGATTTCATCCTGAATACAAGTTACTTGCTTTCAACTCTTCGACCTAGCTGCTTCTCTTCTTACCGTAAAGTTATTAAATATGTACACAGTATGAAATAGGCACGAGTTGGAGTGCCAAGTTGTTTGTGGCCGCAACTTGTTTACTGAAATAAGGAAGAATATTTAATGTGCCTCGGCTGCTAACTTTCCTCTTTATAATGAATCAACGTCTTCAGCAGCTACGAAAGGCAATATTTCTACATTTACGCTATCAGTGCTTCTACATCATTACATCTAAGTCTGTTTAATTTTATAAGTACAAGTAAACAATATCAAAATAATAAATAAAATTAAATAAAAGGAAACAGTTTTTTACAGGTTATCTATAGATGCAATTAATATAATTTTATTTTTGTTATTTTTTATTTCATGTGTGTATCATTTTAGTTTCCCCCCCCCGTCATTTTTACCTACTTGTACGAAGTAAAGAAAGTCTCGTAATCACGAAAAATTTCGGTTATCAGATTTAAACGGATATATCCATTTTGACTGTACATGAATCTATGTTAAACATTTTTTTTTTGAGTGACGTCCGTAGCCACAGACGGAGTAAAGGAGATTTTATTCTGAAACGATTTGTCAAGTGGATTCAAACTGGATTCAAAATGAATTTTTTCGTGATGTCTATACTATACGTCTATACTCGACGAGACGAGAACATTACGTCTATACTCGTCTATACTATATACCTATTACGTGGAGAACGTTACGTGATTAGCCGTGGCACGTTGAAATTTTGTATATGCGACTGCTATAATACCTAGTTGTCACCACCCTTTTTATTGCAATCGGCAGAACCAAGCGGTTGCATATATACAAACTCCAATAGCCGGCGTAAAAGTCCTTACTGAGCCATTTTATTCGCAATCGTTGGTCGTAGTCATGTATTTCAAGTTACAGAAGTGTTTTAGAGGATGAAAGTGTTCATGTTTTGGCATTGTCAAATGTTTAAAAAAAAATAATTTTGACAAGTAACGAAATCTAATCTCTTTAATATTGTCTCACGCTTCCTGGAATTATATTTGGAAAGTTTTATATTCTTTATGAAAAAATAAAATTAAAAAACGTTTCATTCCCTTATCACAAAAATTAAATTTGCAAATTTTGATATCATTTTCAGCTTTCCTTTGAGAGATCGTTTAACTGAGATAGACTAATTCGAGGAAAGGGAAATAAATTTAAATGAAGGGCTGCAAAAAGTATGTATAATTTAATAGCCTGTAAAGGGAAGTCATGTGTCCACATTAAATTTTTTTCGTTTGTGAAATTAATAAACCAAAGATAGAATTTTTATATTTTCTTGTTTTTTCTGCTTTTATTTTTCAGCATTGAAATTTGTTTGAAGATATTTCAAACACTTACAGATGTTCTTCCTAATTTTCAAACGTAGGCATTTATTATTTTATTAGAAAGATTATTTCTGATTAATTAAATTGATTAGAAACGTATTTTAGAGTACCACTTGAGTTGAGCCATTAGTTTCAAACTGAACCACCTCTTGAAGGTGTTTTATTCTGGAAATAATAAATTGACTACAACAATTTTTAATTGCGTGTTTATTTAATTATTAGTAAAATCTAATATATTTTTTTTATTTTTCTAAATACTGTCACTCTTAACCAAAGCCTGTTAACAGACATTCAGTTTTAAGATTTTTAACTAATTTTTAAGTATAAAATTGCCTGGATACTTATTATTTATCCTGTTTAATTATATTTAAAAAAAGGCCTGTTTTATGCATAGTTTTATGTTAAAGCTCCTTTCGACTCGGTATTAAAATCCGAGCTAATGTCAGAGGATTATCTATTATTCCTAATCACAATTAATATTCTAGGATAGTAATCTACTGACAAGTATGATGTAAGTAGAAATTATGTTCGATCAGAAAGGTTCAAAAATATTCGAAATCTCCGACAACATTTTTTTTTTAATTCAAGAAACTTTCTGAGAATTAAAGGCCATAGAGCGTTCCTTTATACTAAGAAAGAACTTCGGATTGCTGCCTATATTATTATTAGTAGTGTAGACTATAAAATTATCGTTTAATTAGTCTTCAGAAATTCATGGAACGTACAAAGGAAAGTTATTAAAAAGATAAAAAGATTATTAATTAAAAGATATTAACAAATTTTTGTTTCCAAGCTCTTAAACTAGCAAGAAAAGAGATAGTCTTTTACTAAACCCGGTCAATGTTTGCATTTTCTGTTACATTATGTGAGCGAATAATCACACAAATATCTACAAATAATTGCTTTATGGGCACAGTATCTTAACAATATAAATATGTCTTTATCGTTCATCAAAAACCCGTTGGTGGACACAGACGTATGCTTTAATACTGCCGAATGCTAAACAGAAGTGCTGCATTTTCAATATTTTCAGAATCGGTGTACAAAGAAAGCAATTAATGCAATCATGAAAGGTGACACATTTATGTAACCAACATTTTGTCATAGATATGCATTATTTTGCAAGTAAATATATTACTTGTGTCTATATCATATATTACTTTTGAAATCTTACGAAGTTTTATCCTTATCCTACCTCTAGTAAGCGAATGGTTAAAATCGAAACACCGGTACCCCAATCCAGGTTCGAATCCTAGAAAACGAGCTAATTGTAGAGATGTTTTCATAACTTTCCCAAATGTTTATAGCCTGTTATGTAAATAAAAGCCATTTTTCGTCAGTTGCAGATATACAATGCCCATCGCTCCCTACTGCGGTCGTTTGCCTCCCTGATGGGTCCTCTCTCTCCTAAAATTTCATGGCGGACGCTGGGCAAAACCAGCTAACCTATGGCAAACAGATGCTGCTCTGTCCTCCGTCAACAGTCAGCAATCAACAAGTCTCCATCTTACACCAAAAAAATGCTTTTAAAGCTAACTGAATGCAAATGAAAACTGTTATTGCATGATTAAAATGAAATTTCAAGTGATGTATATATTATTTCAAATAGTATAAGTAATTTAAGTGATGTATATTTGTTAAACCCCCACAGTATAGAATGGAGTGCTTCCAATTTAAACTTGAGGCATATGCGCATGCCCAGAAATTTTGTTGACTCTAACGTCTTTTTTTATTTATTACTATGTAGTTTCCGTTAAGTGTATCACGTATTAAGTCTGAGTGCGTGTTAAAATGATTAATAAATAATATGTGTAAACTTTTAGTAGCTTTTTGGATTTAAGAAAACAGCCTTCCCAGCGTCATCTATGTACGAGCGAGGAGACAAGGTAACAAGATTTAAGATTATTCTACTTGTTCCAACTGCTTAATTAGAATTTAGATTGCTCGTAAAAATATTATTTCAAAAATAGTATAAGTGATAATGTTTTAAATTGTATAAGTAATTTAAGTGATTTTATAAGTGATGTCTATATCATTTCAAATAGTATAATTTCTAATTAATGAAAATCGCGGACCTGTTCCACGCATGGCTCGAGTTATATTGACCTACGCTTTGTAGCTTGAGATTGCTGCCATTCGTTCAAAGTTGGGATATTTCTGAGGAAGATTCTCTTTCTGACCAAAAAATGATTATCTTCGAACTTGCTTTATGTCGTCCGATTATATCTTCTACTTTGTGTGCTTTTAATTTAAAAAGAGCGAACTGGTATTTGTTTACAGAACTTTGTAAGACAGAAATGTGTGGCTTGAATGTCCTTCTTAATAGTTACTCTGATTATATTGCATTAGAAAATGTTGTAAATAAACTTTCTACCTTTATTTTTAATTGTGCTTCATTTTCAATTCCGATGAAGAAAAGTATGAAGAACGTTGTTCCTTGGTGGTCTAAGGAAATTGATTGTTATAGAAAGCATGTAAATGCTGTTGGGCGTAGATTCGAGAGAAAGAAACTTTCTTAAAGATACATATATATATATATATACGTATTTTGAGTTGCGACATAATTATAAGGCTAAATTAGCTAATGCTAAGCTTGACTCGATCAATGTTCACAATGTTTGGAAATATATAAATAAGTATGGAGTTAAGACCAATTTTGCGAAAAGGATTGAGATTTCGAGAATTAAACTCCCGGATGTCAGTGTTACTTCGAGTTTGAGTGATACAATTGTTGCTATAATGACAAAGAATTTCCCAAGAGATAATGCGCGTATAGAAATTCTCATAAAACTATGCGTAATGAGTCTGAGGGACTTAATATTTCATTTATGTACTGTCAGTTCTCTACTTCAGAAGTTAACAGTTTTATTAAAAATCTCAAGAACAAATCACCTGGGTTAGACTCTGTTTCCAATGAAATTGTACAGCACTTTCATGCGGTGGATAGCACATTTTTGCACAGAATTTTCAACCTTTGTTTACAATTAGGAATTTTTCAGCACAATGGAAGAGGACTTGGGTTGTTTTGATTCCTAAAATTTTAGATAAAAGAACTCCTTATCTTGATAATATTAGATGCATTAGTCTTATGCCTAATTTGGGAAAATGTCTTCAAACTCTCTTGATTAACGGAATAAACTGGTATTTATAATGATGGTATTTATAAAATGTTTTTATAATGATTCTCAGTTCGGGTTTACTCCTCAAAAGTCTGAAGATGCCGTTATCCGTCTATGTAATATCTTGCAGTATGGAAAGAAAATGAAGTTTACAACAATTCTTATTTTCCTGGATTTCAAAGGTGCTTTTCATAGTGCTTGGTGGCCATCTATCTGAAAAATTGTAAACAATGCTGGTATACCACATAATATCTATAACCTGCTTTAAATCTTCTTGAACGGGAGAACCGCTGAGCTTCAGCTTGTAGAGCCATTCGGTTATTTGGAAGCAAGAGACGGAAAATGAGCAATGCCCTCTCCGGGATTTGAACCACCGACCTCTCAAATACGGTAGTGGTCGCATCGAGCGGGCGGACCACTACAGCACGAAGGCATGCGAAGAAGGCGGGAAAAATACCTTATGCACTCCCCCTTTTAAAGGACGACTAGGGATTAGGGGACCCAATAGCCGAATCCCGATGGTGGAGATTCATCATCCACTCATCCACCACCTTTGTTTGTTCTGGCGCCACTTGTAGAGTCATTAGGTTATTTGGAAGCAGGAGACATAAAAAATAAGCAATGCCCTCGCCGAGACTCGAACCACGGTCCTCTCGAATACGCCTCGGGCGTGCTTACCACTACACCACGAAGGCAGGCAACGAAATACCTTATAAGTTTGAGCCCGAAGTTAAGGTTTATTCTCTAGAAAAAAGATGCTCTCAAGGCTGTGTGTCCGAACCTACTTTTTGGAACATAATAATCAATTATATTTTAAGTCATCTCGACGGTTGTTTAAAAATTGCATTTGCACACGACATACTTATAATTTTCCAGGGAAAGACTTTGAATAACATTCTTTTGAGAGTACAAGAAGTGCTAAATTTTGTCTCCAATTTGGGCGATTTCTCATAAACTCATTTTCAATCCTTCAAAAAGTAAAGCTATGATTGTTCCCAGAAAGTTTCATGAACAAAATATTGCTCCTTTGATACTCGGTTATTTTCCGTTGGAATTTGTAGAAAATGTTTAGTACCTTGGTGTCATTCTTGGCCAAAATTTAACATGGAGAAAGCACACTGAATTCCTTTCTATCAAATGTGAAAAAAACTATTAATGGCTTTCACTGAATCGCCAAAAATACTTTTGAAGTAAGCTACGATGTTAATAAACTGATGTATAAGCAGCGTTTTATTTCGTAAGGCTGTCGTGCTTGCGGACATGTTCTTGCAAAGAAGGTTAACGAAAGAAATTTGAGAAAGATTCAACGAAGAATTCTTCTTCGTCTTATTAGTGGTTATAGAACCTTAAGCTACGAGGCTACATTTGTTCTTGAAGGAGTTCCTCCTATTGATTTCGAAATTGAATATAAGAATAACATTTTCGAGGCATTTACAACTGACACTTTGGAAGACTGAAAAAATGGAAATGTGACCTTCCCTGATCTTCCTCATCTAGCTACTTTAGAGCCTGTATATTTCTGTGATTACGAAGAGAGTATTGAAATGAGTTTTCATGTGGTTTTCTTTACAGATGGCAGCAAAATGAACTACAGGGTTGGCCTTTCATTTGTTCTTTTTGAAGGCCATTCTGAAGTTTGTTATTCTAAACACCATATACGGAATGAACGCACAGTTTTTCAAGCAGAACTTCTGTATATTTATCTTGCTGTCAAATAGATCAAAGATAATGGGACAGCATCTTGAAGGTACGTTATTTGTTCTGATTCTCTCTCTTCTCTTAACCTTTTGAACAGTAATACCAGCAAAGACAAATTAGTTATCGAAACCCTATTAACAGTCATTTCACTTAGAAATAGGAAAATTGATATTCGCTTTGCTTATGTGCGTGCAAATCACAATTTCTATGGAAATGAAAGAGCTGATTTCTTAACTAAAGATGCCTTAAATTTACACTTTCATATCAATTTTAGCATTCCAAAGACCTATTGAAAAACCTATCATTATAAGAAACTTTTAGCTAAGTGGAGTGAGGAATATATTTCATCTTGTAATGCTTTTGCTGGCACCAAAAAGTTCTTTCTTTTTATTTACAATAGACTGCATTCCGAGTCTTTCCTCACTATTAATTTTAAAGTTTCTCAGTTTTTAATCTGGTGTTAAATTTAAAAGCAATGTGTTAAATTTAATAGCTCTGAAAGTGAGATTTTACTTTATGTTTTGTATAAAGGCCAATGCTGTACAATGGACTGTAAAATAGCTTAGCAACACAGTTTGACGCAGAAAATAAATAACGCTAGAACTCACCAAAAGGAAGCTTAAGATTGTAAAATATTTCTCCCGCCTTCTTGGCATACCTTCGTGGTGTGGTGGTCAACACGCTCGGCGCGTATTCGAGAGGTCCGTGGTTCGAGTTCCGGCGAGGGCATTGCTCATTTTTCATCTCTCCTTTCAAAAAAATAACTTATGTCTCTACAGTAACCCCCAACTAAAAAGGTGGTGGATGATGATTCTCCATCACCATGATTTGGCGACTGGTTCCCCTAATTCCCAGTTGCCCTTTAAAAGGTCGAGTATGTAAAGTATTTCTCCCGCCTTCTTGGCTTGCCTTCGTGATACAGTGGTCAATACGCTCGACGCGTATTCGCGAGGTCCGTGGTTCGAGTCCCGGCGAGGGCTTTGCTCATTTTCCATCTTTCCCGCTTTCAAAAATATACCTAGTGTCTCAAAAGACGACAGATTAAAAATAACAATGAATTATTTAAAATAATAACAAAACAAACATAATAAATTTTAAAATAAAATTGTATATTAAAATCGATGAGAGAAAACTAAAATTAGCACAAAACATGAAACTCAGTGAGGAAGAAAAATTAGTTTTTTGAATAGCATTTTATTTATTTAAAAATATTCATAGGTTATATTTTCAGGCTAATATTTTGAAATAAAAATTATCTTTACTTTTGTAATACAGTACAAAGTCCGAGATCCGGACGTCCAATATCCGGAATGCTCTAAAATCCGGACCTTAAAGCCACCGACAAAAATTTTTCTTTGGGATTTTTTTAATGCTTTACGCATGCATATTTGATTTTTTTCCCGTAAGAAAATATGCGGAGAATCCTGATTCATAATTTCCCTTCGTCACTAAATAAAATACCTCGTTATTGAAGAAACAATCATTTAAGCCTAAATTTGTGTGATCAATAATTTGGCTCCGTAGCTGCGTATCTGCTTGGCGTAGATCTTTTCTACCTACTAATATTTTATACCCCTGATGCAAACGAGGCGAATCATTATTTATTATATTTTGCTTTCATCATCGTATGTTTATCAACACATGACAACTTGAGTTATGACTCATGCAGCAATGCTAAACAATTTTTTATATTAGTAACTGAATAACAAAGAGTATGGAAATCTTTTATGTTGACATTACACTTGGCGATGATTACAAAGTAAATGTGCTAAATGTTGACGAGGAACAATTTTTAAAAAAATTCTTTCCATATGCTAAAAATAGATTTTTTTAATGGCATTCATAGGCCAAAAAGATTGCATTTAGTGCTGTTTAAATTAAGAATAAATGATGTTTTATTAACATACACCCAGAAACCGGCGCCAGAGCTCGCATGGCCGCTCCGAGCGGCAGAATTTAGGGAAGACGAATTTTTTTGAATTTAAAAGAGCACCTAGTAACCAAATTAAGGGATGATAAAATTTTTAGACTTTAGGGAAAGCTCTCGGACCCAAAATTAAGGGGTATCAAAAATTTATAACTTAGGAAGGTGCTTGGTAGCAGAATTTAGGACCCGCAAAGACTGCATCAGGCGGCAAAATATCTAGCGCAGACCCTCAGTAAGCTCAAGTACATGTGAAAATTTATTTATTCAGAACTCAGATAAGCCTTAAGCATGCGCTAGAATTAGACGTAAGTATAATAAAAAACTACTAAATTAATACAATTCAAGCTTAATTCCCTCAGTGCCCGATAGAAGCAAGACAAAATTTAACAGAATATTTTGTCTTTCGTCGTCAATCTCATACTACGTAGCTAATAATGTGTAACGAACGCGGTTAAGCTAGCCTAAAATTATACTTTACTGTTTCCAAAGAATTTCAGTTAATATAGCAGATTGCGCTGTTCATTAACTTCCTGATTTGATCCAGCTTTTTATTTTTTTGCAGGCTAATTACAGCAGTTTTATGAAATGTAAAGTCTGAACTTTCGATTATGTCGATAAGAGTTTCTAATTATGGAACTGCAACAGGATCTACAAAGCAAAAGCACATTTCGATGTCCATTACACAAAAAGTAGAATTGCTGCGAAAACTGGACATAGGTATATTCGTCTCAAAATTATGCGAGGAGTATGGCATTGGAAAGTCAACTGTATATGACATAACAGAAAAAGGAACTTTATGAATTTTTTGCAGATTCTGATACCCCACTTGCAATGAATAACAGAAAAATTACTCGTTAAGCTAAAAGTGATGAATGAATGATCAGACAGAGACGGCGAGGGCGTGCTATTGACAAGTCCAATGCTAACAGCTCAAGCCAAAATATTTCATGAACAAATTAACTTAAAAAACTGAATGCACATATTCGACAGATTGATTAACCAAATTTTAAAATTGCCGTGGTATAACGCAATTAAAAATTTCAGGCGAAAAATCTGCTGATACTG
>KK119237.1:184590-234820 GCA_000611955.2 Stegodyphus mimosarum | reverse complement strand
TACACATGAGTTCATTGAACTCATTAATAGCGACTTCCAAGGGAAATTTACAACGCTGATAAAACTTGTCTTTTCTGACAATATCTACCACGAAATACTTTGGCAACCTCTACAGAAAAGGCTCCAACTGGCGTCAAAGATTCCAAAGCTAGACCAACAATTTTAGCATGCGCAAATGCTGCATGAATGCACAAGTTTAAACTTTTCGTTGTCGAAAAAAATACACGACCTCGAACATTTAAAGGAGTAAAGATTTTTCTCGTTATATATCATGAAAATAAAAGAGCGCGGATGACACAAGCGTTAATGTATGATTGGTTTGAAAATCATTTCGTACCCGAGGTTCGGCAAAATTTGAATTCGGTTGGTTTACCTGGTGATGCAAAAATCGTCCTAATTGTAAATAACTATTCGGCTCATATTTTATGTAAAATTGTAATGAAAGATAATGTGTCCGTGTTATTCTTTACTCCAAATTGTACGCCCATCATTCACCCTATAGATATCGGAATAGTGCGCGCACTGAAATGCAAATATAAAGTAGCATTTTTAAAATCCATGTTAAATTTCCTGAGTAATGATAATACTAATTAAGAATTTTTTAAATATTTTAGCATAAAATCTGCTGTGTAGAGCATCCTAATATCGTGGGAGGATGTGCCTCCAGATACTTTAAAAATTGCTTGGCATAATTTATGGCTTGCACAAGTTTAAACTTTTCGTTGTCGAAAAAAATACACGACCTCGAACATTTAAAGGAGTAAAGATTTTTCTCGTTATATATCATGAAAATAAAAGAGCGCGGATGACACAAGCGTTAATGTATGATTGGTTTGAAAATCATTTCGTACCCGAGGTTCGGCAAAATTTGAATTCGGTTGGTTTACCTGGTGATGCAAAAATCGTCCTAATTGTAAATAACTATTCGGCTCATATTTTATGTAAAATTGTAATGAAAGATAATGTGTCCGTGTTATTCTTTACTCCAAATTGTACGCCCATCATTCACCCTATAGATATCGGAATAGTGCGCGCACTGAAATGCAAATATAAAGTAGCATTTTTAAAATCCATGTTAAATTTCCTGAGTAATGATAATACTAATTAAGAATTTTTTAAATATTTTAGCATAAAATCTGCTGTGTAGAGCATCCTAATATCGTGGGAGGATGTGCCTCCAGATACTTTAAAAATTGCTTGGCATAATTTATGGCCAGCTACCATATTTCATGGTGAGGATGATGAAGATGATAGCTGCGAATTTGAAGGTTTTCGGATATTGCAAACCACAAGTGAAATTTTCCAGTCAATGGATTTTGTAAAGAAATGTGGAGAAGCGGTAAAAATGAAGATGATATAACAGAAGTTTTTCATTGTGATGACAATTCTCCAATCATCAGTCAATTAACAGATGGCGAAATCTGTAGTATGGTTCTAGATCCAGAAAATAGTGCTACCGGTAGTGAAGAAAGTGATAGGCCGAATACTGAAAATGGGGGGGGGGATTTCGATTGACAAGTTAGTTGGAATTCTCGACACAGCAACTACAGGGCTTGAATAATGGAGCTTTGTAACTGAATAAGAAATTATGTCTGTCTATACAATTGAAGAGAAAGTATTAGCACAGAAAACGGAGCAACTTACATAAACGGAACAATTTATATTCAAAGAAATGCTTAATAAAGTAATAAATATTAAGTTTTTTTTAATAAATTTTGATACCCTTTAGATCATAAATGCTTCATTATTTCATAAATCACGACTTCATATTTTTCATTTTATAATTTCTACATGCCATCTTACTGGATTTAAAACTGATGATCTAATATCCGGAAAAAATCCCCAATCAGGAATCGCTGACAAGTCCGAATCTCGGACTTTATACTGTAGTTACATTTATCAGTTGGTTTGAATAAACCTTCGTACCATATACCATAGCAAGATTTTGATTGTAAATAAAGTTTCGTTTCAGTTCCTTAAGCGTCTAAACACGACATTTTTATGTTTAGATCTTCCTTGATACACCTTTTGAATTTGGAGACGTAATGTTATGCAAACCATGATATTTTTTCAATAAAGTATGCATATGTATTACATGAAAACGCTTGTCAGAGCGCATATTAGTTTCGCTTGGTATTAGACCTACGGTCTTCAAACTCTGATGACTCTCAGCATTGCACTGCAAAAAGCATTGAAAATAATACACTCACGTTTGTGAAAATTGCAACACCATGAAGGACTTATGCGAGTGAGCTAAAATTTTCAGGAAATGCAAAGTAGCGCATGATATGCAAATGATTAAAATTGCAAATCCGTAGCGCATGCGTATACTGAGCAGCGCCCTCTGAACGGCTGATGGATCCGAATAAATAGACGGCTGTAGCGAGGCGTGTATGGTTATCGGTGGTTATCTGCTAGTGGTAAACGTTAACTCAATCTGTACTTATGCCTCGTCGACGAAAGAGAGCGAGATTTGAACAACTTACAGAGTTTGAACGAGGGAGAATCATCGGCCTTCGTGAAGCTGGATTGTCGTATCGTGCAGTAGCCCAGCGTGTGCAGCGTAACAGCAGTACAGTGATGCGCGTTTGGAAGCAGTGGACGGACGAGTGTCGGACAACTCGGAAATCCGGGAGTGGACCCCGAAATGTGACGTCAGCTCGCGATGATAGACACCTGGTCCGCATGGCGCGGACGGACCGTACAGCTTCCTCTAGACAATTGGCAGCACTGTGGTCAATAGCTACAGGTGTTTCATTGTGTGCTTCATCAATTCGTAGACGTCTGCTGCAGTGTGGACTGCGCGCACGGACTCCTTTATACAGGATCCCCCTAACGCACGACCATCGCCGCCTGCGGCTACA
Organism: Stegodyphus mimosarum; assembly: GCA_000611955.2. Lineage (NCBI taxonomy): Eukaryota > Metazoa > Arthropoda > Arachnida > Araneae > Eresidae > Stegodyphus > Stegodyphus mimosarum. The sequence goes on along the minus strand of KK119237.1, from coordinate 231,956 downwards.
ATGGGCCAATCAGCATAGAGACTGGCGTGCTGATTGGCAGCATGTCGTGTTTTCTGACGAATCCCGCTTTAATTTGTGGTACCATGATGGCCGCATTCGTGTCAGACGCTATGCCGGTGAACGCCACCTTCCGGAGTGCATTATCGAACGCCACAGTGGACGAACACCCGGAGTTATGGTCTGGGGCGCCATAGCATATCATAGACGATCTCAATTGCTACGAATTGTGGGCAATCTGAACAGCAACCGGTATATCCGTGAAGTTCTACAGCCCGAAGCTGTTCCCTTCCTTCAAAGCTTGCCAGGCGCTGTATTTCAACAGGACAATGCCCGCCCTCATACTGCTCGGATTGTTAAATCCTTCTTTGCAGCGCAGCAGGTACAGCTTCTTCCTTGGCCTGCGTGTTCCCCGGATATGTCGCCAATTGAACATGTGTGGGATGTCATTGGTCAGCGTCTTGCTCGTGATCCTCGTCCTGTTGCGTCTGCAGACGAACTTTGGGTACGCGTACAAACGATATGGAATGCTCTTCCTCAGTCAGACATTCAAACTTTGTTTGACTCCATGCCACGTCGTGTAGCAGCACTTATTGCGGCGCGTGGTGGCCACACAAAATACTGATTCTGATCTCTTGTTCTTGTTTGTTTGCTTTGAACATTTAATCATTTATTTGTACCACTACCACTCAACTGTGTATTAAATTGCATTCAATTATGACGATTCCTTCTTGGTGTTGCAATTTTCACAAACGTGAGTGTACATTAATGTTCCTTTCAGGTTACGGAGAAAACGGTTAGAAAGTGACTATTTCTTGTAGTCTAATTTGAGCACATGTCTCAAAAATGCAGTTATTATTGTCGGAATCACTAAATTTTTAATTTATTAATTCAACAGAAATAAAAAAGTGTTACTTAAATCAATATTTCATATAACTTTGCTGTCTACGTGGTATTCAGAAACGTTTCCGAATTTTGATTCTGACTTGCATAATTGCTACAGAAACTGCATGGATCCGCAGGGCCTCCCGAAACATAGATTGAAGAACACTGTATTTTTCATTTTAAATCTGAAGGATCGAAGCGTAAGAATTCAATGAGACTTTAGTAGTGTTGTTTATGTTATACATGTAGAATCTGCGATTAAAGGAAAAACTGCAGAATTTTGGAAAATGACTTAAAAGGTCAATTGCTAGAACATTGAAACGTTATCGTAATATTTTAGAAATTAAATTTCCTTTAATTTAACATAATAAACCTTCATGCTGTCCGTGCATCAGTATTAGAAAATTGCTCCGGATTCTTGTCCATGTATTATTAACATAAGAAAATTGAAGCGAAGGCTTATTACTCTACTCAGTTCTACTTTTATTATGCTTTTCCTAAGCTCATAACACGATCTAAAACTGCTTTTTAGAATGCTTAGTATGACAGATCATTAGTCCATAATGATAAAATATCGATTGTTTCAAGCACGCATATGTACTAAACGTGATAAAACCACACGCATATTTACAATGTTCAATAAATAGAATCTAATAACGGGCAGTTCATATAAAACGATGACTGTTGCTGTTTGTTATTTGGCTAAGAAAGAAAAACATTCACAAAATTGCTTTTCATAGCATAATGCAAAACTTTCGTGAGTACTTACTTTATTCCCTCACTTCAGATAAATGCACTTACTTTACGCCCACCGTCGTAAGATTGACAAACTTTCTGACTTCGGATTTTAAATTTATTCGGAGTTAAAGATTATTTCCTATTTATCAAACCACTTCTTCAAAAAGAACGTTATAAAGCTTTGTTGGTAGCTAATGCTACATGATTGCTCTCACGCAATCCAAGTCTATTTATACAAAGCAATTCGATCTTCTATTCCTCTTCGCATTAAGAATATTTTTTTTATACTATACATAGAATTTACACACAGAGGGGATCCATTTATCTCGATTTCAAATTCTGGAACTCAAATTATCCAAATGAATAGTTTTTTTTTTTTCTTTTGTTTTGTTGTTGTTTTGTTTTATTTTTTTCCCCGTAGATTAAACGAAATTAAATTCATTTTCAATTTATTTACGTTTTTAGGCTTATTTTTATTTTTATTATTTAAATTATACGAAAAGGTATAATCTATAACATTTTTAAAAAGTTAAGATATTTAACTGCTTTATTTTATTAATTTGATAAACGTGTACGATACATCACTTCGCCTTCACAATGTTCGGCAAATATGTAACCAATGAAAACATTAATCGAAAATCAACTACAATCTTACTACTCTGTATTCATTCCGAGAGTAACTGTATAGCCAAGAAAAAAAAATCCTACATTAAAATAGACTTAAACATTGTGAATTTATATAGATTCTCTTTATACAAAATCATTTGTTCCTATCCATCTCAACGGCACGCCACTTGAAGCAGACTTCGGGCAGCAAACTATATTCGACGATACTTTACTCTCTCCTCACTGAGACATTGGCCGTTTTGCACTATAAGGGGTTGATCAATATTGCACCCGCAAAGAAAGAGACAACTAACATAAACAGCCACACCTTACAATGGAACTAAATTCGGACTCCTAACATCAGGCCTGGCAAGTCAGCCCATAGTTAATAATCTTATAGTCCTGGCAGCAATCTCTTGAATCATCCAATAAATAAAAGTTTAGGGAATGTTTACACATCTCCTTTACATTATTAATTATTATTATTTTAATTACATTATTTAATCAATTATAGGTAAAGCATCTGAAGCTATCAACTGAAGAAAAGGGTGCTTTTGTGGGTAATTTTCTAAAAGAAAATAGATCAGTATTCTCGTTACAGATGAGGCGAAACCATGAAAAAGTGTGTATGTTAACTTAATGGTTATATTAAATTCAGCATTGTCAACCCCTCGCTGCTGGTGGGCTTCTACATTATGAGACTAATTTTCTCTAAATTGAGTTGATTGCAAAAACAATTTTTCATCATACCATTATTTCGCAAATCTGTAGATAGATCGCAAATTTGTTATAATTGTTAAAAATCCTGTCCACTTTTAATTTACTTTTGGGCCTTGATCTATATGATTGTTAGCAAAAGCTTGCATGCTCCTAAGCTCGGTTCGAAATTTGGATCAGACATGGACTGCAGTGTTTTTTCGGAATGGTGTCATTTAAATTTCATTAATTCATAAATTCTCTGGAGAAACCGATGGCAATGAAAGAGAATATTGAATATGGGCGGTTCTATTACTAGGACATGCTAAAAATGGCCTAAATTATATTATATGATTAATTGGAAAAAGTTCGATGAAATGACTTATTACAAGGGGAGGTAAAATTCGTTGGGTTGGTTGCGTGTCCACCCGTGGGTTCTATACCGTAAAATGCTTTCGGGGAATAATAGGATTGATAGCCATTTGGATTTCGAAGAATAATAGGATTGAAAGGCAACTAGCTCACTTGCGCTTTACTTCACTTGAGTTCAGTAATCCAATTGTTATTACATTTTACACACTTAAAGATTGTAGAAGCCTTCGAAATAACCAGTAACCTGACGCTACTATGTGAGTCTGGTTGCTATTATTGTACACTGGCCTTAGGATGCAGAAAGTTATTGCTCCTTAACTTAACTAATATACTTCACACTAAAATGTGAGATCTTCCTACTCGGAATAAACGTTAGCCAGTAATTCTTTAAATTAATGGCGGTTTAAAGCCCTCTACTTAATGAAATTTAAGCAGGAAGTTATCATGCCCATCACATAAGCAAATATGATGGATTTTGCACACACGTTTTGTTGGTATATAATGTAGTGAAATAAAAACAAACCTTCAGTATCAATTTTTCTATTAGGTAATTCTTATTTTATTTAGACAACAACTTCTATATTTGATCCAGTCACTCCGCTCCATCCGTAGATATTCAGCTTAGCTTTTCCCACTTTAGGTCGAATCTAGTAAAAGCACATTTTACTTCCTAGAAAATGTCTTTACCCCTTGTTGTATACTTCATTAATTGGAGAGCAAGGAATTCTTCCATACAAGTAAAGTTAGCATCAATTCCGCGGATAAATATAGCCAACTGAATGGTATCAGTGGTGTCTGTACTCTTATCAAGAGCAATGGAAAATGCTTCGGATTTTAACACGATAGGTTTAGTATTAATTTCATGTCACATGTATATTTTACAAGACACACATCGACAAGTGACTATTATGCCCGGCTATTCATAGCACTCTTTTATATTCAAGTATACGAGATCCTATATTGTTAAAACTGAGAGAAACCCAGTGTATAGCAATCAATAAAGAAATCTGCCGCAGCATCAATATCCTTTCGTGTTTTAAGCCTGCCCAGTGCAGGAGGATTCCTACCCAGTGCAGGAGGATTCCTACCCAGTATTTCTTCGTAGAGGTCCCAATTAGTGATTTTAATCTGTTCCGTGCTATTTGCTTTTGTAGTGCCAAGTGTGACCACCACAGTAATGTGATCAGATGACAATTCATCCCGAATTTCCATATTCATTGGAATGGCCGTATTAGTGAACAGCAGATCCAGAATATTCGCTCTCTGGAGGTTATCGGGTCTATATGTGTATTCAGCAGGCGCGTTAAGCGCAACTGAGGTATTTAGAAGATAGTTATATAAGGTCCTTCCATTTTTATTCGTGCGACGACAGTTCCATTCAGTATTTATTTTTTTTTTTTTTTTTGCATTTAGGTCACCAGTGGTGATGAATTGCTAATCTTGGAGACAGAAGCTTGAGATAATGTTATTGAGCTGCGTGTTTGGAGGGTTATAAACAAAGATAAAATAAATTGTGCCTTAGTAATGGAGATGTACTGCAACAATAACTGCCTCGTAATTAGTTTCTCTGATCTCATTAATTAGACATGATCGCAAGGAGTGACGTACGTAGGTAGCGAACGCCACCTTTATAACTTGTCCTGTCGCCCCGATAAGTGCGAAAATTTGTAATATTTATGCTCCTGTTTGGTGTTGCGTAGGTCTCGGTGATTAATGCAATATTCAACGTCATTATCAATTAAGAAATTTTGAAGCTGCATAATTTTGTTGTGGACGCAGAACGTATTCCAGTAAGCTAACACAATGGGAGCTTTACTACTGTTGTCTTTGTCCATTATTTTGTGTAAGATTGGGTGTGCCATTAGTTTGATTTTGAACCGGTCTTAATTGTTTGGGAAGCCGGAGCTTTTAATTACTGAAACAAGTTCAGCTAAATTTGCAAAAACCTACTTGGCCTCGCTGATGGTTTCGATATAGATTGCAGTGGATAATGCTTGCGCGAAAGTCATATTATCAACGACCGCGGCTGGCATATATTTTAAGTTTTTCCTCATTATTCTTTTTCGGGAATTTTTCACCCCACTGGAGAGTGGATGTGGATGATTGGAGGTGTGACCTAAATTGCAGTTTGCGCACCTTGGGGCGTGTCTTTGTTTTTATTAGGGTATTCATGCGAAAAATGTTTCACCGCATCTTACACGCTTAGGTGAGTGGTTACACCCACTTTGAGTGTGATAGAACCCCTGGCATCTGTAGCATTGCAGGGGTCCAGATCGTCCTTCATATTGTTCTACTTTGATTTTTATGTCCATTAGAAATCGTTCATTACGTATTTCTGCCGATCTTTTGGTCCATGGCAAAGAAACAAGAAATAAAGGTAGCTTGGTTACTTCCCCATTTCGCCGTCTGGTCATTTGTTTCACAGTGGTGATTACATAATATTTTGCCTCTAATCCCGTTCTTATCTCCTCCGGATCATCGTCTTTCAATAAAGCCCTGATTACAACTTTTATATATCGGTTCTGAGGTGGGATGTAACAGTGATATTCTAAGTTCGCCTCTTCAAGTAAGCCTATACTTAATCGGCAATTGCCGGCATTGTTTACGAAAAGTTTTAACTCATTTGGTGTATTGTTTGTCGTAAATTCAATATTATGTTCCTTAAGTGTTTTTCTAACATAATTCCATTCTTTTTTGCTTACAGAGACTGTAATTGATGGAATTTTATTTTTCTTTGCAAAATCTTCCTCAGTGGTTTGCTGGTCATTCTTTATATCTGAGTTTTGATTTATTGTATCATCTTTATTACTCGTATCCATAGCATTCTCCTCGATGGGAGGATTTGTCATTGTGTTTGTATTAATTTTAACCAGTGCTGTCGCAACTGCAGGTGTTTGTGCATTATTTATTTTCTGCGAGAAACTTTCAGTCCTTTGCTTTTTAGGAATATTTTTATTTTTGCTTCTACTCCGTATTGTTTGATCTCCACGTGGTTTAGTGTAGAATTCATCTTCGGAACTTAGGTCCTTATTCAGGTAATTTCCTCGTCAGAATTATTTCCCAAGTGTTCATTCATTTTAATTGGGCTCTGGGAGCCTTCGTTATCACTATAAGCCTCATTTGCTTGTGTATTTTTTAACAAGATTGTCCTGTCTTTGGTCGCTAACGGTAGCACGTGGCGTCGCTAATTTTTGCTTTTGCGTGTTACTACTAATCCCATCATCAGAAAGCAATGTCTGTGTGTAAGAATCTAAGAAACTTTGTATTTGTTGAAAGAAATCTAAATCTTTACGTTTCCTATCATCTAGCTCACCTGCATATTTTTCTTTTTCTAATTCCGCAATAAATTGCTGCAAAAAAGCCCTAAATTTCTCCATGATCGCATAAACCTAATTCAATCCAAAATTCAGCGCCCGTAAAAATCCCAAGCTACCTGCGCCTCGGAACCAGGCTCACTCGATGGTGTGCCGGCAGGCAGAAGGGCAGGTGAAAACCTACAAGGCCCCTGACTCTCACACTGTCCGCGAGAGCTTGGGGGTAACTATGAAGGTTACAAGACCAAAATACATTGATGGCCACCCGAATTCCAACACTGAAAAAGACAAGAGATATTACAACAAAATTTATTTAGTAGATAACATGTTGACCAAGTATCAAATGATAAAATTTATAGACTTCTGTGAAGTGTGGTTCCTTCCAGAATCAGTAGCCAGAGTAGCCGCCATTATTAGAGATCACCGCTGTCAAACGCCTCGGCATTGATTCAAAGAGACTTTGGATGTGTTCTTGGGGTACAGCAGACCAAGCAGCTTCCAAAAGTTGCCAAAGTTGATCTGGTGTGGTATCTTGGTATGTAATCTGGGTCAATCGTTCAGAAACCATGCACCACATATTTTCTGTCGGCGAAAGATCCGGAGAGGCAAGCCGGCCAGGGAAGCAGTTCAATCTGGCGATTGGCGAAGAACCCTTGGACAATGCGTGGCACGTGTGGTCGCGCATTATTCTGTTGAAATATAGCTGTGAGCAAGCCCTGAAGGTAAGAAAGGACAACTGGCTCCAACACTTCGGAGATGCAGCGCTGGCTTTTTAAAGTACCGGCAATGCGTACGGCAATGCGGAGTGTGAGAGTGATATCCAATACCGCCCCATACCATGATACCCAGTGAAGGACCAGCGTGGCGGTGCTTAACGCAGCTGTTCAGCATCCTCTCTCCACGGTGTCACCAGACTCGAATCCGACCATCGTGGTGTTGCAGACAGAAGCGTGACTCGTCATCCCTTCTTTCATCGAGGCCAACGCCAGATTTGCACAAATTAGTTGTTGTACAAAACAGATATTTGAGAATGATCACTAACGTCCATTACTACGTTCAAAACCAATGCCTGCACGAGAATCTTAAAATCGAACCTTTCGATAAATCTATCACCAAGATCAACAGAAACGTTTTTAAAGAAGGTCAAAACTATGCCCATATGAACTATTTCAACCTGTTTGAATGCGAAATCCTTCATGAAGACAGATATCTACGGCCATTTACAGCATTCACGTGCTATCCAGCACCTGTATCCTTTTGAATTTTAATGATTTCTTTAATGAACTTTATTTTGTTAGTCTTAGTTATAACATTAATTAATTGATACATGTTATGCATAACATTTTGTGTTGTGTGTGTATACGATTAAAGTTTTTGATCAAATAGACATTTTGTATGCTACAAAAAAGTAATATATGCATATGATTGTATATTTTAGTTAGTACACTTTTTTTTTCATATGAAACTCTACTTTTCATAATAATTCCTTGGTAATCCTAGGCAAGAGAAAGTCATTTATTTGACCAGTGACTGATCATCTTGAAATTTTTGTGCTCAAGAGGAGAATGCACTTCTCCAGTGAACTGACAACAATTTCAATTCTGGTTAAAGTTTTCACTTCACATTTTGCTAGTTGCTGTTATTTGAGATATAAATCCTTCACCTTTTGTGGGTCACTACTTGTATAGAAGTTTAACTCAGTGTTCTTCAACACCTTCTAGACTTGCAAATGAACCTCCTCCGCTTGCGGGTATTTAAAATGAAAAGGTTAAGTTAAATTCAATTTACGTATTGTAGTCTAAGTCTACAAATAAAATAGATTACTTAAACTAGCTCAAGTAATTAATGGCACGTATTTAAACATCAGCTAGTAAAATGGCTGAAACTGGAATAAAAATTTCCCAGAATGCAATAGAACATAACTGCAAGGCAAGACTTCCAGAAGCTCTAATAGATTCAAAACCTCGGCTTAAATACTTAACAATTAATATGCACTCTAGTGAAGACTATGGAAAGAAGTAATTAAAGGTTCAAATCATAATAAATGGTTAATTAACATAAAATCATGCATTATCATCAATTCTTTGTTTCAATAATAATGTTGCATCTAGCAATAAGAGATCAAATGAATACAGACTTTTCTCTTCTGCAAAGTTTCTGTGTATGGTACAGCATACTGCTTCTGGTGAAATCGCTTGTGATAGTTTCTGATGTGTTGCTTGATGAACATGTTTTAGCTAGACACAAATATCACACTAAATTACCTGGCACATGGTTTTTTGTCGCCGGCTTTTAATTTTTAAACCCTTTGTTCTGCCGCTTACTGGAGCTGCTAGCTGCATAAATTACTTCAGCTCTGATGCCGGCATCACAGTTCTTTAATCTATTGATATTTTTGGCCTTCCTAATCTTCACTAGGAATTTTACCCAATGTAATGTGAAATTCTATTGTATTTAAATTTTCAGTTTTGACCTCCCACTATGTGCCTTGATTGATTGGTTTATGAAAGCTGATTTGATTGTTACTTTTTTGTTTCATCTTAAGTGTGGTGAGAACAAGGGTTTGAAGGAGGGAAAAAATATAGAAAGCAGGAAAAGGTGAATGCGACAATTCTGGTATCCAAGCCTCTTGCATAGCTGTCGAGGAGAGCGCATTTCAGAGCATTTTTGCAGCTGCTCAGTCCATAATGTAATTTCTGTCATTATTGTTATTTTTTTAATTGTTTGTAATTTATTTTGTTGATTTGTGCGCAATGCCTAGATTGTGCAATTCGTTGATGTTTTTAAATTAAAATAGAATGCTGTGTACGTGGAAATATTGAAATTTAAGTATCTTTTTTTAGGGAAAAAAGTGTTTTCTTTTTGTGATGCCATTTTGGTTAACAATTAGAATAGGATCATGGAAATATTAAAATTAAAGTATCTTTTTTTAGAAAAAAAAGTGTTTTCTTTTTGTGATGCCATTTTGGTTAACAATTAGAATAGGGTCAATATGCACACCAGTATAGCAAGAAATCAGGAACTAAACTACCATGTAGACATTTGTTGTGTCACAAAGGGGTTCGCACTAAAACATCTGTGCATGCCCATAGACATTTGGAGCTTAAATTTTCATGTTACATATGTATTTGTGAAATAAATTCATTACAATATTCGCAAGTTTTTTTTTCTCTCTTCTTTTAGCTTTGAATTTACCCTGTATTTATAAAAAAGATCTCATTTATATAGTGTGGAAGTGAGCTGTTAGATTTATTGGTAACAGGTTATGGTATGGCCAGAATTATTGGGATGATTTGAGAGATTTCAAAAATTTTTATTGATGTGCAATATACTAAATTACTTAACAATCCTGCAGATTTTGTTGGATGATATACTGAAACAGTGTTGCACTTCAAGCCAACATGTGTGATAACACTGATTTTGTCTTCGCATTCTTTTTAAATGAATTCCTCTATACTGCGCATAAGGAAAACTAGGCAATCCAAAGTTTTGAGTTAAAATGTTTAACTATATCCGAGGATAGGATTTAAAAGATTTGAACAATGAAAAAAGTTTCAAAATTAGGAATTTAAAATCTTTCTGAACATTATGCGATCTGAGGAATCAAATGTCACAACCTTAAAAAAAAGTGTGATTTACAATGCAGCATATGTATTGAATGTATACAGTTATTTAAAGTTAGATTTGATCTTGGTGCTCTTATTAATTATGTGGAAAGAAAAATTGATAATTTTTTTTTCCTAAAAGCTCAAAAAAGTTAATAACCTATTTAGAATTTTTTTTTCTCTCTAATAACAATTTCTTTGCAGTAATTGCCATCCTGTATCACTTTATTTTGTCTAAGAAACCACATGTGAGTTGATTTATTCCATATTCAAATTAAAAGGTATTAATGTATGTGTAATCACTAAGATTGGTAGATATTCTTCTGAAACTAAACAACAGTTACAAACAAAAGGGGATAAGGAAACAGAAGAAAAATATATGGTTTTTCTGCCTGGAAGACTGTTTAGCTGCCTTGCACAATAGTTTCAAATTTTTATTTTGTTGGCACATACCTTTCTCAACACAGAGCAAGATATATTTTTTTTTATTTTTATTATATTAATTACATTCAAAGTTTTGAAATTCTCATTAATTTACTTCAACAGTTTCACTTCAAAACCTGACTTATTATTTTTGAAACAATATCAATATGGATTTGGTGTTCTTGGAATATTCAGCTGCTTACACATGTGAAATGACATTTTCAAATGCAAATATTGCAAACAGAATATTACCTTCATGGACATTTAATCATTTTGGCTACATTATTACAATTTAGCCAAAAGAGATTAAACATTAGTAAATGTAATGTTAATAATGCATTTATATTTTTCTATGTAAATTTGCTTTATTTCAGCTGCTTCATTTATTTTTAAAGTTTTTTCAGTACTATTTTGTGGATTTATTTTGCTGCTGTTCTTAAAAGTTAGAAAATTATATTTCTTCTGTATTTTAGTATTTTAGAAGTATGATGTTTTATGTCTTCTGAAGTAATGTATGAAATATTTTTCTGGAATAAAAATGTACATAGCTTACATCAGTGTGTTTTTAATGTGTTTCAAAATAAAATTCATAATTTCTCATCAGGTGCACTTAAATGTTTACATTCAGCATTTCTCACAGATAACTGAAGATCAAATCAAGAAGCCAATGACCTAAATATTTCATGTATTAATGCTAACTTAAACTGATGATAATTATCTCTGAAATTAAAAAAAAAAATTACGAACTGAAAACAGTTCATGGGAAAAATTGGGAGGATAGCATAAATTATGCTATAAATTGATAAATGAAAATTAGGGTAAAGCAGTTAGGTAAATATTTAATTATTGTAATTGGTCGTAACTTATTTGAATCCCCAGGGAAAATGAAACAAGTTCTAACCAATTCATAATAATTTATGATAGTAAATTCGTTTCATTATCTTCTCATGCTGGGTTTTCGTGTCTGTATTAACACCTTGATATATATATTTAATTATTGTTTTCAGCTTGCATTTAAGTAGTTAAATATTCTTGTATCTGAAATAACGTTTAACAAAATAAATGTCAAAAATAATATCAGTAATCTATTTCAGGAAGAAAAAAAAAGACTGACCAAATATTCGGCAGACTTGTACATATATATAAGAAAATTATTTTAAAAATTTGTTTTCAGCAAATGCAAAGATAGCAGAAATACACTGTGCTGTCATTGCACAATGTTAAAAAAAAAAGTTAATTCAAAGAATAATTCTGTTAAAAGTGTTGAAATTTTTTCATGCGAAGTGCATTATTGCTAAGTATTAGTTTAAAGAGGGAAAAAAAGTAATTTTAAAATAAACGTAGCCATTTGTAACAGCCGCATAGAAACGATCGAGTATTAACGGTGCAAAGTTAAAGGCGATCGTCGGCAGTCAGCCTGGCTTAATCACGTGACCTCCCAAACTGCTTTTCGCACCAGGGCCTTGTATATCACGTTGGCCTCGTTCTTTCATCGCACCATTGGCGGTGGAGACGTCTGTGGTTCTGCGTCAAGGGTAGACGAAGCAATGGACGTCTTGCGCACAGACCACTCTGTTGTAAACGGCGTCGAATGTTACGCGCAGACAGTGGATGATGCGTTACAGACTGAATGTGCTGTGCTATGGTTCGTGATGTGACTGAGCGATCCGTTACTGCCATGCGCAGAATGTTCCTATCATCACGTGAAGTGGTGCACTGAGATGGATGCGATCGAATACGTCGGTCCGTCGTACTCTCCTGCATCCAACGTTCACATATCCGCATTACAGTTGTTTGGTTTCGTCCAACACGACTACCGATTTCCCTGAAAGATAATCCACACTGGCTAGGCCACTATCCTTCCTCAGTCGAACTCGGATATTGATCAAACGATGATTGCTGTTTACTAAGAGGCACAATTGATCGTTTTTCTTTTTTGAAAAAAAAAAACCACAAGAAAAATCACAATTGCCGAACTTGAAATCGTCGAAAACTCCAAGCCTTAAATAGCGCTTTAAAATGGCGCCACAGGCGCGCGTGATGTGCGTCTGCGGTGAAATTCTAATCATTTGCATACATCACCTCCGCTAATGCATGTTGTAAATTTCATGTTTTTTGCATGCTTCCTTCAGGGTGTTGCATTTACGGTGGTCAGCACTGTAATAAAAAATAATTACGTATACACTTAGATAATATGCTAATTCTAATAGCAATATGTAGTAAACTATAAGCAATTACGCGATGGCAAATGATAATCAATTCTTAGCATTCGGCGTAGCACTTAGCTGCACTCAGAAGCACGTGGTCGAAACCGGATTCGGTGGCAGGCACAGTATCTTTCAAACGAGGAACTTCACTCACCGCTTTCTCTTCAAATGAGGCTATAGCATAACTATAACTTGTTTTTAAAAAACGGCGTACCCAATATTACGTCATAAAAAGGCGTGTTCAAGCCTAGCACAAGTAAACAACGTTTCTACCTGTGCAGTGTTTTCTAGGATTGAGCCAATGAAGATAATATAACAGAAGTTTTCCTTTGCGATGACAATGCTCCAATCATCAATCAATTAACGGACGGCGAAATCTGTAGTATGGTTCTATATCCAGAAATTACCGCTAGTGAAGAAAGTGGCAGAGAAGTTATTGAAAACGAAAACATTTCGATTAACAAGTTAGTCGGAATTCTCGACACAGCAGCTACACAACACTGGAACTTTGCAACTGAGTCTGCCTATAGAAACGAAGCAACTTAACGATTTACATTCAAAGAAATGTTTAATAAAGTAAACAAATAAATATCAAACTTTTTTTAATACCCTTTTGATCATACATGCTTCATTATTTCATAAATGACGATTTGATATTTTTAATTTTATAATTTCTACATGCCTGACTTACTAGATTTAAACTGATGACCTAATACCCAGAAAAATCCGAAATCGCCAAAGTCCTGACTAGTCCGGATCACGGACTTTGTGCTGTATAGACATTATATTTTTAGTCTAGCAGGAAGAGAGTAATAAAGAGAGAGACAAAGAAAATCACTGTTTGTAAATGTATGAAAGCATAGATAAAAGTGTACGTCCACAACCAATACAAACACACTTTGCATGTATATTAAATCTGCATTAAATAACAATTTTACGCAAAACCATTTATAATACCAGTGCCACACAATGCACAGTCTGCTGTAACCATTAAAAGCGGGTACATGAAGTACTTAATGTCTACTCCTTTTGATAAAAAAATCACTATTTTCTCCTTATATATTACTGTACCCATAAATATCTGTATTGTTATTCATGTTCTAATTGTTTTTGCAGTTTCACTGAAAAGCAGTCTAAAAATTCTTTACTTAAATTTTAAATCACTAGCACATGTTATTGTAATATCTTATAATGCTCCTGAACAACAACTACGAAGTTATTCATTTTATAAAAATATATTAATTTTAAGATGAAATATGCTACACTAGAGTGCACAAACTCAATGATTGAGGACTGAGTAGAAAGCAAGTTAATGGATGAGTTTATAGAAACCAAAATGGGCATCTCATAACAGGGTACTAAGACTGAAAAATATAATCAATGTGGACAATTTAAGACACAATGCTACAGTTTGTATAATTTTAAAACATTACAATTGTGCAAAAATCTATGAAACAACAAAAAAACTTATTTTACAAATTTATTATTAAATACAGTTGATGGCAAAAAAAAAATTAATGTAGTAAAATTAACTGCTGGTTACAAAAGATGCACATAAATGTTATATGCCTACAAGACCTACAAGAGAAATACTTAAATTTGGAAAAAAAGTGATTCTGCAATAGCCCAGTCCTTCAGTGTGCTTCATCATCAATTTAATTTTTCCATTACCATCCATTTCCTAATTCTTTCATTCACAATTTTTTCTTTTACCAACACAACAATTTTATACTCTTCTCAAAATTATCATCATCCTCATTTTGCTTCATCCGTCCATCAACATCACCATCAGTAGTTACCTCGCATTTTCTGAGCACCTTCAGGAACATAACTCACAGGGTTCTGAGCACCTTCAGGAACATTCTCAGGGTAGTGAAGAACAATAAAACCAATTTCTCAAAACCAAAGAATTGAATCGTGCTAAAAATCAACATTAGAAATAAAAATATGAAAAATGCAACACTAAACGCCGATTTACCTATTTATTGGATGATGAGTGTAACAAAATGTTGACTTATCAAAGGAGGATTTTGTAGAATTTTACTGCATTTGCATTTTGACTGTTGAATATATGGAGATTTGATGAAAAGTAAAAAGTACTTATCAAGATGGAAATTTACTTTCAATTTAAATTTACAGCAATGCGTTAACCTTTATTTTTCTTATGAAGTATGCCGATTTTCAAGGAATTACTTATGTTAATAACTGGTGAAGTAGTTTACGGAAAATACGTAAAGAAAAAAAGTTATAACAAAATAATAAATTCTATCATGCAAGTGAGAACCACTTTAGAATACCATTTAAAATTTTTTTACTAATATAAAAATTCAAAATTAGCTTAAGAAGGGGGAAATGCATACCTACATTATCTGATTTTGTTTCAATATATATGGTTAAAGTTTCTAACTGAGATGGAGTAACTTGTACCAAAGCATTCATACAAAAAATATACTACTTGAATTTAATACATTTTTATTACAACCAAAAATATTCATCACCTAAAATTTGAATAAAGATTAAAAGAATGAAAAAAATCTTCATTTATGGATATAAAATATTTTAATTCGTGAAAGCTTTTTTTTTCCCTTTTTTTTACAAATCAAACTAACAAATACATAAATAAATGCAAAACATAAGTACAACAGAATGTGAACAGAAGATATTTATTTTACACGTGCCAGCACATAACTACTGTGTAACAAAATATAAATATTTACTTTTTCATAAAGTACTTCCTAACAAATTGAAAACATTAACAAAATCATTGTAAAATAATTACTTAAATGAAGCATACCCGTTCTTCATTATTTTTAAATGTTGCTCACTAACATTAAAAGATGAAGTTAAAACAATTCAGTAAATCAGCACAATAACATAATAATACTCATTTAAATAAGATTGATTCCAAATGGACTGCTAATGGCAGAATATTTTACATAAACACAGGTATAATAAAAATACAAAGAATCTCTTTCAAATTCACCAGCAAACCCAAAAATGCAGAACATTTTTATACACAAAATATATATAAATACATCCTAAAACCAAACTTATCATTCAAAATATATCCTTTAAAAATGACATAAGTTGAAAAATCAAATAAGTATAATTGTCCAATATATAGATATGGAATACTGGATTTAAATATTCTGAAAAATTAAAATACCTACAATTACAGTAATGCATACTTCCTCAACATCACAAAGCTATACTATGGCAGGTATGCAAACAAAAAAACAAAGAAATTATTTAATATTTTTATATAATGATTATACACATACTAACAATATATCATTTCAAATAATTTATGCTTAGGCATGTCTGAGAATACTGAAGCAGTTGCAGCTTCTTATTATAGTTCTTAGTTGAATATATAAAAATAATGAATATTTAATGTACAGATATCTCACATACACAAAAAATGCCCCAAAGATCACACACTTCAATAAAACAGCCAAGAAACATTCAAAGATCAAACATTTAATTCAAACAAGAAGAAACAGGTATAAATCCATTATCACATATTTCAGCAAGATCTAAATTCTCATGTTTTGGGCAAAAAGAAAATACTCTATACAATGCAAATAAAAAGTATAGTCTAACATACACCATATTTTATTCAATGTTACACCACTTTTCCAAGAGGTCAGCACCATTACATTGGCATGCACAATCTGAAATGGAAGTAACACTATACACATGAGAACAGCACCATATACTTATTTCAAGGAAAACACATTGCACAGAAGGACTAACAAACACCTCTCTGAAAAATTTGGATTGAAATGACAGAAGCGAGAGGTAGATGAAATAGGAATGTGTGTATGTTATGTATATATATATAGATATATAGATATATGTATCATATATATATAAAAGAATCAATATCCTATAAAAATATTTTCTTGATTATTTTCTTGAATCAAATAGTATTCTCAAAAATTACACACACTCCAGATTAAATCAAGCTCACTCTCATTCAGGAAAATAAATTGTATGTTACTACAGAATTTGAAACATGTACACACACACAATACACATATATACAAAAAAAAATTGGAATTTTCTATTTAAAAATACACGTTGAAAATTTAAATGTAAAATATTTCTACTGCTAAGAAAGTGCTTGCTGAATGATGATGGCCACACAAATAGCAAAAAAAGTAAACCCACATAAAATGATCATGGCCCACTGTTGATCTGTTAAAGGCTGTCGAATTTTTAGGCTCCTGACAACAGAAAAAAATTTGGGAGGATGAGTTTCAATTAAGTTCACAAAATTTGTGCAAAATACAGAGCATGGACTAAATGGCCCAGGGAGTTCACCATCACTACAATGCCGCACAGCAGCCACTCGAACAGAATATTCAGTCCCAGGTGTAAGATTGTGCACAGAAAAGCTATTCTGAATGCCAGTGTATACCTGAAAATATTAAATATTAAACATGAAATAAAATATTAAGCAGATAGATTTCATTACTCAGAAAGTGAAGCCATATCATTTTATTTAAAACATATTTAATCACTTTATTTAGATTAATTACTACTAAATATTGAACACTATATTTTACCAAAAGTTTAGATATGCTAACCATATGAAACCAAATGGGACAAATATCAAGAAAATAAAATTAAAATGATAAATTTGAACTTTAAGACAAATTCTAGTTATTAAAAATGAATAAAAACTTCTACTAAACTATGCGAACTGATTAGAGAAATATTAAGATTTAATATCTACACAGATATTAAAGGCATAGCCAAAAATATATTTCAAAATTAGGTAGCTATATCAGATCACAGTATATAGTATGATTACTGTATCACACAATAAATGCATGTGTACATTGGAAAACTTTTACATAATGAACTTGGGTTTTATGTTATGAACTGTGTGTGAATTTCATCACATACTCAAGGCAAAACTAAATTTAACTTTACTTTTAATGATATGCAAATATAATTGATACTTGTATACACAAAGACAGGGAGCAAAAAAGTTTGGCAAATAAATACATTTCTTCATATTGATTCATTCAATCCATGAAGAAATAAAAGCTTTCCTTGATCAGGAACGTGAAGCCCAAGAAGGGGAAAAAGCAAACACATAAGTCCATGCCAACTGCAACTATCAGTAACCTTTTGAAGTAAGGAAAATTAGACTAATTCCACATTTCTTAAAAGTTTATTTAATAATAAATGAGAAGAGGTCTAAAATCACAGATAAGCTGTTGTAGCTTAACAGACTGAGATGAACAGAGTGACTGATATGTTTTATAACACTGACTTTTCATTACAGTACCTATGGGAAATAGTGTATCCTTAGATGATGAAAAATTTGCATAAGACAATCACAGAATGGATTAATTTTTCATGCAAAGAATATGTTCCATATTTGGCATTCATAAAATGCTTATCCTCATTAAATAAATTATGATTGTTATATTGAAAGAGAAATTTGTTTCAAATATCATCAATATTTCCTAGATAGATTTTAAAAATGCAATGGGATGAAATTATGATTTAAGAATCTTAGCATGTAAAAGGAAAAAGTGACAAATATTCTGTTTCTCTTAACTAAAAATTCCATGTAATTTTTCCAGCTCATTAAATTAATTAAGATTAAACATAAGTGATATCAGTAACATTAAAACTCAAGAAATTTCAACTTTAAAAAATCCTGCATTAGCTTCCATGTTCCCTTTTCAAGTGCACAGAGGAAGAAGAAACCAACAGTGACAGACATTTAGAAATTTGTGCGGAACTGGAAAAACGATTGCAAGAAGCTTATATAGCTAGAAATAAAAAAAGAAAATTTAAGTTACCAAAAACTAAGCTGACGAAATTTTAAAGTGACCAGCAGGATTACTTGTTCTTCTGCAGTCTATTTCAGAAGATTCACAAAGATAGGTCTATATTCCATTAAGATGCAATATCTAAGGCAGTCTGCGGAGCTGAAATTGAAAGCAGATGTCTAATTCGAAGTTTTTTGCAACAGCGGAGAATTACCCAAAGGTCATCAAATAGTTACAAGAAAAATTTTAAAGAAATTATCTGTTTGTCCAGATTTACGTTCGTGATTTATTAAAGTTATGAAGAATGCCATGATTCGACAAACCAAGGTCAATTTGGCACCTTTATATGATGAATTAAAAGCTAAACAGAGAACTTTCAGAGCTTCCAAAGAGTGCAAGAAAAGTTTGGTACAATATTTGACCAATTAAAGTTCATTTTTTGTGGGAAAAAAAACGAATTTATTTTTTGTATAGAAAAAACTGAATTTTATTTCACACTAAAAAAACAAAATTACTTTCTTGCTGCTATAAACAGAAAAGGCTCTATATTTTTTTAAAGGAAATATAATTTTTATGAATAAAAATTCCCCCATTATTCATTTTTGAAATCAGACCACTGCTTTTGTCAATCAAAATGCATCACGTCTTAAACTTCCTATCCAATGTGTTAGAAATATAAACAAACGCAGAAGCAAAGATGCATATTTTCAACAAAATGTCATACAAGTATTTTTTGAATTCTGATGAATAATATAACATTACCTTAAAAAAAAAGAATTAACTACAACAGAAAGTATTGAATAAAGGTACTTATGTATTAGTGAAACCATCCTGGTACACTATGGAGATTTTTTTACAGAAGAAAAATATGATTTGTTGAGTTTTTGGATTGCAATTTACAAGGAATATGGTTACCTAAAGAACTGTTATATGCATGGTTGCCAGAATTTGCCAACTTCTGCAAATTTGGCGAGTCCTACTCAGGTGGTTGCGATAATACATAAGCACCTGAATAAAAATACAGAGCTTTGCCAAATGTTACATAAAATATCAGTAAATTCCCACAAAAATTCTATTTTATTGCTTTTTCTTTTTTTAGGAGGACAAAAACTTACTACATGAAAATCCGATTCCTTTGTACCAATCTGTAGTTTATAAGATAGCATATCCTCTCCTATTGGCTTTGCAGTCAACCATTCCACAATGCAGGATGTTTCAGTAATATTAGTAACTTTGGGAGCTGCAAGGAAATATTTTCATCAGTTTTAAAGATTATTTATTAATAAGAAAATATAACAGAAGATGAATATTTAAACATAATAAGAAAATAAAAGTTCACTGTACACCTAAACTTTAGTCTATAGTCTTTGCTACAATTTTGAGATTTCTTTTTAATAGGTTTGTTAAAAGTACACATTATTGCCCCAAAAAGACTATAAAAAAACTAAAACTTTAGTATATAGTCTTTGCTACAATCTTAAGATTTTTTTTAACAGGTTTGTTAAAAGTACACATTATTGCCCGAAAAAGACTGTAAAAATATATAAAGTTTGATTAAATTTTCTATAGTTTTACAAACATTTATCAACACTTTCTTTTCTTTTGTTAACATAGGCAAATAAATTTCTCTAAATTAATGAAATGAAAAACATTTTCTTACATTCATGCAGTTATAGAGACAGGATTTCATTTTTAATAAAGTATGCCTTATTCCATTGCTTATAGTCTCCAGCAATGAAAAAATTAAAAAACAATACTTTTATATAAAATACTTGTTTGTAAATGAAAAATATTATCACATCATGATATACAGCAAAACATTCTAAAAAGTTTCATCCAAATTTAGAACAAATTTCACATTATTATTTCAACAATATTTTTGTTAGCTCACTTCAACATTTAAAAATAACAATATAAACCAAGTTTATTTTGATTAGTAATTCCTTATAAAAAGAAAAATTATCATTACAAATAAAACTCATAAAAATATGAAATTGAAAAATGATAAACTGAGAGGTTCATGTGTAAAGACTGAGTCTCTGGCAGGTTTTTGAGTTGTTATGCAATTCCATACCAAAAACTGTCTGACATTCATTTTGAAATATATAATTTAGTTTATTAAACTGCCATAATTACTTATGTATTTTTTCCCTTTTGCCACTACTATTCCTTGAAAAATCGGGATGAAAATGATACATAGTGTATGATATTATTACTGAAGAGACAGTTTAAATGACATACATAGATAGCTTAAATGATAAACATAGACAAAATATACAGACGGACAAAAAGCACATATAAAGACTTATATTATACTTTCAAAGGGCATTTCAATTCCAATAATGCTCTTTTCACTTACATAAAATAATTTCCTATTGTACATACATTTTACATTGTTATAAATCAAAAATTTCTACATCATACAATAATTTTATTAAGTTATGAAGGAAGTAAGGAGTAAATTTCATCCACTGTATCATTTAATTCTAAAATAAACTGAATAGATAAAGACTATTGGTCCATGTAACCTTTTACAATCAAAAGACAATTTTAAACTATAAATGCAGCAGAACTGTAGAGAAAGTACATGAATGGGAGAAATATTCTAGTAAATATAGTACTCATACAGTACAAAGTCTGAGTTCCCGACTTGTCGGGATTCCAGATTACAGAAATTTCTGAATTTTAGATCATCAGTTTAAATCTAGTAATATGGCATGTAGACATGGCAACACTGGGAGTTATTGTTTAAGGCAGACAGAAAAATGCTAATCCTTGTGGGGAGCAAAAGGCTAAAGCAGCCCAACTGCCGTGACCGCAACCAGGTGTCAGAATACAGGGGTGGCAAAAATTTAGAATTTAGAGGAGCACCAAGCAGCAAAAATTAAGGATGGCTGAATTTTTAGAATTTAGGAAATGCGCTGAGTAGCAGAATTTAGGGCAAGAGGATGAAATTTTTGGAATTTAAGAAAGTTCCAGGCAGCAAAATTAGAACCAACAGAGATTGCACCAGGCAGCTGCCCTGCCTACTCTAAAAACCGTTCATTATTAGTCATGATATATTTGATGACACTCAAATACTAGGGATGATACATGATGATAATAAAAGGCATGATGTTTCATTATACACTACAAAGTCTGAAATCTGAATGGCCAATAATATCTGGACTACTACTGCACACCTTTTTTCTCTTACAAAGTTCATAATATTCGAAAAATTAAGAACACAAGAAAATACATGAGAAAAAACAGGTGTGCCATAGGAATTCCCTCTCCACACACACATAAACTGAGATTCCTGTATGTAAATTTCAATTACCTTCTGGCTAGGGAATCACACTATGGCCAATGACAATCAAAGTTATTACAGTTTCAGTAAATAATAACATTTTGATTTCACTCTGAAGTTCCTTCATGACCCACCATTTCACTCCCTGAACTTGTACATCTATCAGTCAGCCAAAGGATATTGGAATTTTGCATGCACTGAAATGCATATATAAAGCAGCTTTTAAAAACTGATGCAGCAATAAGACTTTCCATCAATTCAAAAAAAAAAAAAAAAAAAAAAAAAAAAAAAAAAAAAAAAAAAAAATCATGACATGTGGGACATTGCAAGATTACAGGATGTATCTGCAGATACTTTTTAAAATGCTTGGTGTAATTTATAGCCACTGCCAAACTACTTGATGATGAATATCAAAGATTTCAGATTTCATGAATGTGAAAGGTTCGAGATATCACAAGCGAAATTTTCCATTTAAAGAAATATTCATCATTCCATTAACTGATCATTAATCAGTCAGTGGAATGGAAAATATCTGTAGGGCTGTTTTAAAACAAGAAAGTATTGGCATTTCAGCTTCAGGACATATCCCCCCTTTGGCTTTAATTTCATGCAGTGATGATTCAGAAAAAAATCTCTCTTTATGGAAAATATTCTTTCTTTTAAAGAAATATAAATAAAGAATATTTTTAGTGTTATTTTACTAGATTTTAACTCATGACCTAAAATCTGGAAACGTTCAAAAGTTCAAACTGGGAAATCACGACGATTTTGAATCTTATCTGGAGCAGATAGTCGAACTCTACTGAGATGAACCTTAAGTTTTTATGTATATGTACCTGAATGTCAAACGTAGCACTGACCTGCACAGCATTTATACTTATCTAATAAATTACTTGGTCTACAAATAACATAACATAGTAGTAAGTTGATCAGCATAGATTATACCAGTTGCAAACTCAATAATTATATCACAGTATTTTGATTCCTAAACGTCAAATTTTAAAAGTATTGATTTTGTTCACTGATAATTTCATCACATATTGTAAATCATAAATAATTTATATTTCCTTTTTCTTTTCAGCTTTCTTTATATTTCCTTTTTAAATACGAGATAAAAAAAATGCCATCAAATTCAGGTAGAAATCCACAATTTTCCAATGCAGTTTTCATTAGAAGTGTTTGATAATCCAAAACACACATCATTGCCACAAATCACATGTGAATATATCCTTAAAAATTTTATGATTACAATCACTCTGTGAATTGTATTCCTCCAATATTTATTTCTTCCAAATACATACCTTCGGTGTTTTTATCAGTAAGTACAAATATTAGCTATGAAAGTTGTTCTCGGGTTTCTTAATTCTAATGACCATTCATCCTTTTCAATTTTATCAGTTTAGTCTATGTCTCAATGAAATAAAAAAATTCGTATTTATAACAACAAATTAGTTTAGTGTTAATATCATACACCAAACCATTCTTCTGAAATATTTTCACAGATTGCTTTTGTAGCATAAATAAAATCCCCCCCTCCTTTTTTTTTTTTTTTAATAATCTTGGAATTTTCTTCCCGACTTCGGTAATAGTAACTTTTGATGCATTTATACTAAACATTTTCTTCATATCATTTTTAGTTATGAAATCTTGAATAATGGAAGTAAAATGTGTTGGCCACATAGATGTATCACAGTTTTGGAGATTTCTTAAATATTGTCATTTGCCTTCAGTTTTGTTTTCTTTCCTATCTGCCATATGCTGATCTGGATTTTCTTTAACTTCTTCTTCAATGATATTGTTGATGCGTCTGCTACTTATTTTGTAAAGTGCTTTAACTTTTTGTTTTGTCATTGCTTTGTATTTTTCTTTTTTAACTTTCTCTTCTAAAAAACACTGATCCAGATCTACAAGTGTTTTATCTACATTTATTCATGTTGACATGTCTACTTCCTCCTCTTTTTATTATTATTATTATTATTAAATACTTAAACAGTGGTGCATGAATTTCATCAGTATACACAAGTATTCTGTAGACCACACTTTCTGTAGAGTGTAAAAATGATCTGTAGAGGTATACTGAGCACTATACTTGTCTGCATTCTGAAGTGCAGAATTTTTGTGTTTAACACCATGCAATATGGCATTCCAAAATGCATTTTGATAATGTTGTGGTCTGATGACATGATATAATGCTAACTGAATTCTGAACTCAGTGCTCCTCTAAATATCATTCGAATCTTTAAACATGTGAGGTTAAGCATTGTCTGGTTAGAACATGCAGACTTATCAGAATGAATGCAAAGTATTAATGTCTGACACATTAGGAAAGGATGCACAAATAGTGTTCATCTATCAGAGATGTTTGTTAATGTAACAACAGGCTAACTGATAGCTAGCTAAACAAATTCCTCTGCATCATACTGCTATCATAAATTCAAATTATTGGCAGAATTCTTGTAGTTATTATACAGTTTTAAAAAGGTCACACATGAAAATTTAAACTTACCTCTACCTATTAAATACATTGACCATCTCATAAGCCTGACAACTAAATCACTTCAAAAGTTGCTTAAATAATTATTATTTGAAATTCTCATCAGAGCAAAAATGAACCTAGAGGCTTCTACAATTGCATCGCTTTATACATGCACTGACAGTTACAATTACTGATGTGCATAAGTGGCATTATTATGTATTCTCACTAGATTCATTTGCACCAGGCATTACAATATTAGTTAAACTTTCTTCATTGATGCCTGTAAAATATATAGTCAAATTAAAATTGTTTCTAAACCCATTAAAACTCTAAATACTGCTGTAAACACCTTTTTTCTTTTACTCAGTTTGTCTGTATAAAGTAGTTGAAAAAGACTGAATTCAAGCAAATTTTTTACAGATAAGACACATGATGACCATGTTACACAGACTTCCCTACTTTATTAGATTACTAATGTTTACAATAGGTAAAATGAACTGGATTAATTAAAAAAAAATCCTATCTTCACTTCCATAGAAAGCAACAGCACAATTTCTTACTCAAGAGCAAAATGTTCATATTTTTATCTTCTAAGGGAGAAAAAGTTAAAAGATCACATCTCTCTGCTAATTTGCCATAAACAAATGAGCAAAAATTTATCAATAATAAATTGATCCATACCATTTATCCATAATTGATTCAGATGGATAATTAACTAATTATAATCTAAAAACATATTAAAGTAGACATTTTTTACAAACTAAAATTATTACAGTTTCCATTGAACATATTGATAATAAGAAATAAACCTTTCAGGGCAGGTGGCAGTGCACGTTGAGTAGTAAAAGTAAAAACATCTGAACAATGACCATCTCCTTCTTCATTAGAGGCATATATTCTAAAATTATACGATGTGATTTCTTGAAGTTTTGTCACTTTGAAAGTATGACCTGGACCTTGATATACAGGCATAAACCTATTAAAAAAAATAAAATATAAAATTTCTCATATACATAATATTATACAATTCAAGATACTGAAAGATCGCTTCACACATATTTTGCAAATACAATGGTCTTTCATTAAGGCAGATAATCAAAACCTGCTGATTTCCATTTGTATCAATGGAAATCGTTCTAACAGAAGGGCATATATTTTGGTAACATGTTACATGAACAAGAATTCATTATATTAACTTTTCTTTCATTAAACAGTTTTTTTTTTGATTAAATCAATTCCAACACTTGAATCGCCCAAGGTCTCATGCAATACAATCATATGTAAAGATTTTATGCCAAAACGTCCCACCACATTTGAACTAATGCTGCATCTGGAACCTTGTTGAAGTCTATGTGCTCAATCTTCCCAATACTTGTTCTTTTTACTGTAACAATTTTTTTAATGTAAACAAACTTTTTATTCAATTAAACATGTAAAACCTAATAACATTTTTAATTTTAAAAGCAAGCAGTATTTACTGGCATACTTGCCAATCTACGACACTCAAAACTCGGGAGAATATTTTTAGAAATCGGGAGATTTATTTTCAATGACAAAAAGATTTTTAAATGATAAAAATATATTTCTTAATAATGAATTAATTTCAAAATGTTACTAATTAATATCTGAAAGTTTAGTTACTAATTTTTAAATGCAAACAGTACATTCTGCATTAATAACCTTTTGATCCTTTCTTTCCATAGAAAAAAGTAACATTTCGTTTTTTCAACAGAACTTATGTTGTTTTTGTGTGCAAACATGTTTGAGAATATCGGCCCTTCCACCATACGAAATCGAAAAATCGCAGTGACAAACCGTACACATCGCAAATGCATTATATTTCCTTGAGGAAATATTAGACGAATAGTCATCTGTGTACGATTTTTGAAAAGTACCCGAGTATTTTACCTTTTTCGCAAACATAACTAATATGAAATATCATAATTTCTTAAACTATTTCTCGAAAGCATGTACGTTCACATACGTTAGAGAAAAGATAAACCAAATAACAACCTCGAACCTCGATTTTGCTTTTTGTCCATTGACTAATATGAGCCAGATGACACGCAGTGGCACTCGATGCTCATTGGAAAAATGGAACATGATGTTTTCAGACACATGTTCTCACTCACAAAATAGAAACGCTCCATAATTTCTCATTGATGAAACTACTTTGGTTTTCTATGTAGTCTAGAGAAAAACCAGATGCTTATACATACACTCCCAAATCACTTTTTGGGGGGATGCAAATAATGAAGTATTAAGATAAGCTACGTAAAAATTGTAAGAAATTTTAAGAATAAGAGAAAGTCAGGAGAAATATATTGTAAATCGGGTTGGTGGGAGAACGATCAGAAATCGGGAGAGTTGGCAACTCTGTACTGGGAATTAGTATGCTGTATACTTAACCTTTCATTTCTAATTTCCAGTAGATCTCAGTAGTATTATTATTGTCAGTTTATAATAAGCTAGATGTCTCTATATTAAATCAAAAAGGCCATTTTCCCTTACAAAATTCCATACATTTAAAGCATCAGGGGGAAAAGTCAGAATTGAACCATCCCAGTCATTTGACAATATATATATATGGAAGAAGCCTGACCATTCTTGCATTTTGAGTAAGACAATGACCTCAAATATAATTTTAAAAAGCAATTTTTCTCTTACTTTTTTATATTATTATTGTACTATAATACATGCAATATTTCATGCCTTATAATTTTTTTACAAAATAGCAGAAAGAGAAAAGCATAACAGTTTTGAATATTTAAAAAACTTAGCCAGAAATTTTGACAACTCAAAGAGATGAAATGTAGAAAGGAAGACATCTGATTACATTAAATAAAAATTATGAAAAAAAATTCTTAAAATGTTTTTTATCAGACTACCCCTTCCCCAGTATATTTTTTCCGGGGGGGGGAGGATGGGTATTAATTCAGTTGATATTTTTTCTTTTACACAAACTTTTAAAGTAAAAACTGTAAATCTATGTACAAAGCTCACCTTTTTGTTTGTGAGTTTTCAAGCTCCAGTGTATAAGTTTTCAAATCAGGATTCTTCCCATCACCCCACTTCAGACGTAAA
Organism: Stegodyphus mimosarum; assembly: GCA_000611955.2. Taxonomy (NCBI): domain Eukaryota; kingdom Metazoa; phylum Arthropoda; class Arachnida; order Araneae; family Eresidae; genus Stegodyphus; species Stegodyphus mimosarum. The sequence continues at coordinate 204,469 of KK119237.1, read as the reverse complement.
CTATTATGTGAGTAACCACAACATTCTAAGATTGGTGGCAAAGGTGGAAGTCCTCTAGTTACTATTTTTATTGATGAACTGAATGGACCTGGACCAACATTATTTATTGCTTGGATACGTATTCTGCATTAAGAAAGAAAAGTAGATAATAATAAGTAAAGCAAACAAGACTAAAAATGCAAAATTCTAACTTAAAATTAGACTTACAGAAAAGTAATTTAAAATTTTTTCTGCAAACACAAAATACATGCTGATAGTGAGTTATTATTTAAATCTGTCTTCTCATGCACTATCACACATAGACTTTACAAAATGTCTGTTCTTTGCTGATTTTTCAAAAATCAAGATACATAACACTTAGACAACACTTTAAGAATAAACGCAACAAAAATAGTGTTATTTAATAAAAAATCTGAACATGAGAAGATTTTAAAGTCTTCCTTTGGCAGTCACAATTATAACTTAAGAACAGGCTTTTAGATTATGAACTACTGTACTAAGTTTAATTCTCTCTTCCATTTTATTAATTGCATGCTCTATAATGAAATAATTTTAGATATTTGTTGACATAAAAACAAAGCAACTACTTTTACAGAATTGTTAAAATATCAAAATTATTAACCTTACAATAAAATAACACAAAGCAAACAAAAACATACTTGTATGTCGTTTCTGGCACTAAACCTTCTATACAGATTTCTGGATTGTCTCCATCAGTTGTATGTAATACATCTCCAACTTCAATATTATAGCTAAGAATGGGTGAACCATGATTGTTCGGCTCCTTCCAGGATAATGCAATAGTAGATGCACCAACTATGCTTTTGATATTTGCAGTAGATACAGATCCTGGTGAAGATGGAGGTGTCTGACAAGACATGCACTCACAAAAAGGGCCTGCTCCAGCAGAATTTACAGCCTTAGCAATAAATAAATAAACAAAAAATTAACCATTACAGTAAAAGTTGAAATCACATTTTAACAGAATTTTGATAAAGAGATTAAGGTTGAGGTCAACACAATTTTCATAAAAATGCTTATTACTATAATTTAAAAAATAGAGATGATCAAGGCAAATTCAAGAATGAAAAATCCAAATTAATGAGTTGCAAAATGAAGCATTTAAAAGAGCACAGCATCAACAAACTGAAGCACAACATGTTGAGGAAGAAAAGGGGCATAATTTTATAGTTTATTAAAATATTTCATAAAAAAGGGATAGGCAAGGGAAAAAAAGAAAAAATTCTTGCTAATCTCAAGCCTTTCAAAGTTTTAAAGGCATTATTGTTGTTACACAGTAACATTACTTATGAGTAAAATCAAACATTACACCAAGAATTTATCAACATCTAATACTTGCACAAAACAGCAGTCGGAATCCTTGTTAGAAAAACAATAGGATCAAATTCCTATTATCATTTTCTCTTTCTTTACACTTCAGAAAAAGTCCCCTCCACCCCCTATAATTTTTTGTAAAACTTTCATAATCTCTTTTATAATACAATCTTTTTTATTGCCTTCAATACTAAAATACAATTTTTAAAAAAAGTAAATTCATTATTAATTTTAAATTTTACAATTATTGATTTTAAGATGTTGAAACCACCCAAATTTTTCCTTATTCTCTAATTTAAAAACACTGAATGAAACATATAAGTTTCTAGCCAACCACAAATGATTAACAGGAGAGGGCAAGTCCACTTAATATGTGAACTACTTTCAAATCTCATTCCATTTTTAAATGTATTATTCATTATAATCTTAATTCCTCCATAATAAAATCTTTTCAAAATCTCCAAAATACCAACTAACAAATTTGAGAAATCTTATGTATACTATAATCAAGTCAGATTTAAGTTGCAAATCAATTCAGAAGAAACTGCAATAGAAACTTATTTTCTGAAAACACAGGTGAGCATGTTTTACTTAGGAGAATCAGATGCAGTGCATTAAACCAGGGGGGCACGAGCACACTAGAGGGGGGGCCGTGAGAATATCCAAGAGAAAATATTTAAAAAAATTAACTGACTGAAAGGAAAACACACATACACATAGAAAACAAAATACACTTTACGCACACATAGGAAACAAAATATTTAATAATTAACTTATTAACTAACTTAACTTTAAGTAAAACAACTTCTAAATCGAAACATATCAAATTAAAAACAAATTTAATAATTATTAGTGACTTCCTTGGGAATGTTTTGCAGAGCAAAGTTTTTTGAAGGAAGGCTTAATATTAGAAATAGCCACTCTCAGTTCTGTTTCTATATTTTGTCTTCAAAGAAGCCACAGCAGAAAATCCATTTTCACAAAGGTGGGATGTTGAAAATGGTAACAGAATGCGAAATGCCCTTGTTTTTAGTGCAAAAAATAATCCTCTACTCCTGACCAAAATTTAAATAGTGATTTATTACTAAATTGTTTTTTGGTTTCGCCACTTGTTGTGAAGTCTATGAATTTTTCTTCCTCATCCTGAGAGTCCTTCGAGAGTCTTATGAAATGAGTCCCTAACCCACTCGTAACTTGCTATCAGTTTGTTGTCAGCAAGAAAATACTTTTTAAAATTCCTTGCCAGCATGGCTAAATGATTTTCAATGGTTACAAAAACAACTTTTACATGTTCTTCTTCAGCCTTGTAAATTAGTACAATCATTAACATTTGCAAACATTCTTAGGTTTTTTGCTTTAAATTTCTGCTCCACAATTCCAATTTTCTACAAAAAGCATTAACTTTATCACTCGTACCCAACATATGTGCATTTGCTCCTAGGCACTGAAGATTCAAGTTATTTAATTTCTCAAATATGTCGACCAAGTAGCTCAATTTTATCAATAAACCATCACGAAAATTCTTGGCTTCCAGTCTGTTTTCTTTTTCTAGGGAAATGGCGATTTCTTCTCTTAATTCATAAACACATTGCAAGAATTTCCCACATGATAACCATCTTGCCTCACAATAAAGTAGTAACGCTGAATGTATTGCACCCATTCTTTGCAAAGTGCGAAAAAGATTCTTGATTTCAGGGGTCTCATTTTTATATAATTTACTATGGTTACAACCGTAGTTAACACAATATTCAGACCAGGACTCATTTCTTTGGAAACCAAAGCTTCTCTGTGGATCATGCAATGTGTCCAGATGCACTGAAGCAATTTTTGTTTTACAAGTGCTTGCATACTTTGAAATCTTCCGGACATTGAATGAGCACCACCAGTGCATATTCCAATGCAATTTTTCCATTCTTTGTTTGGCTCATTCATAAAATCATTTAAAATAGCAAATAATGTGAGCGTTGTTGCTTTGAGTTCTATTGGTTTGCAGAAAGTATTTCTTCTATTACTGACATATTATCACAAAACCGAACATAGGCAATGAAACAAGCATCTTGATTAGTATCTGTTGCTTCATCAAGCTGTATTGAAACCAATTTGTCATGCAACTTCGAGAAAAGGTGACACTGTACATTTTCAGCTATATCACCAATTTGACGAGCAACAGTTATCATTTTAAAGGGACTGCAATTATTTTGAAAAAATTATCTCCAAACATAGTTTCTACAATCTCAACTGTTGCTGGGAAAATAAGCTCTTCACCAAAGGTGTGAGGTTTTTTACGTATGACTATTTTATATGAAACTTTGTAGGATGCAATTAAAGCTTTTCTATTATCAGACAAAGTTTCTTTAAAAACTGATTTTTGCTTTTCATATGATTTTAATTTTAGGTCGAAGAATTCTGTGGATTTGTTGACGTACACACTTGAAGTGTTTCCAAATATTATAAGTAATAATTATAATAGTTTAAGTTTATTAGGTTTCATGCTGTCTGCTGCCAACATTTTTAAGCAAATGATACACAGGGGCCTTTCTCCTTCATTTACTTCAGTACTGGTAAACCCCAAATTTAAATATTCTTGAGAATATTTTCTTGATTTTATTTTCGGAACCACATTTGTCTGTGTACTTGTTGATGCTTGACTATCATCTAATACTCACTTATGCGCGCTTAAAAAATTATCCATGAGTCTGCATAAATCTGCTGCCATGAATATTTAACATAGTGAATTGCAATTAACACAAAAACATATATAGAAACATATACACATTCGATAGCGATCGACTCGAACGAGAATTGAAACTTGCATTATGGAACATTTTCCTTCTTCCTATGAGAAAACATTTGCTCTGCGCATGCTCAAGACGGCTTCCACAAACCATATAACTTATTTTTCTCTTTTCTTTAGTCATGCCTTTGTTTTACTTTTTTTATTATTTCAAAAAAAAAGTATTCCCAGTTTCTAAATTTAGCTCACCCCTCTAAGTTAACTTTCATTAACGGATTTTTGTAATTTCATATTCTTTTCACATTATCTCCCTGTTTGGCTTTAATTTCAAATATAATATTTAAATTTTTCCTACTTCCATTCGCTTCATCTGTTCACCTTCCGCTTGGCAAAATGCCAGGATATGGTATCTCGCCAACGTTGGCTCGCTTTTACTCTTGTTTTGGCAGTCAGTTAAAATTAATTTTAAAACAGAAATCAAAATACTCAATATATATTATTGTTGTATACATTTTATTGCATGCTGGGGGATGATGAAAATTATGATTGAAAACTGGGCCACAAACAATGAAAGGTTGAGAAACGCTGTATTAAACAATTGTTAAGTTACATGTAATTTGCAATTCAAGCTTCCCCCCCTTTAAGTAAACAGAATTTCAGAGTTATAAAATGCTTGAAAATAAGCTATGCAGGGAGTATTTTTAAAAGATTTAGACCTTCAAAAAAAGGGAGGGCTAGATAAAGAAAAGTTATACAAAAATTCTCCAATTGCTTAAAAAATATAAAACCTGAAAAATGAAAATTTCATATAATATTAAAAAAAACATACTTGCACATGGAAATAATACATTGTGGCAGGAATTAAGGATTTCACTTCAGCACAACATAAGGGACCTGAATACACCTACAAAACATTTAGAGAGGTCCTTAATGTTTTAGAATACAAACGAGCATATAGTCATTCATATGATGAGAAAACTTTACTTTTAATTATTTATACAACCAATTTACAAAAATGCATTTTTATTTATGCATTATTTTAAAAATGCATTTATTTCAATTTACAAAAATGCACTAACACATAATTAAATTAAAATCATAACACACAATGAAATTAATAAAATAACTACTGTATACATAGGTAAAGACAGTTTTTAAACATATCATTTCAATAGTATTTCATTAGCTGTAAATTCTGTAATGAAGTTAGAATGTTTTACTTCCATGTATTACTTACTTAGAATGTGTTATTTCCCCTCCCCACTTTTAACAGTGTTTCAGTTTTATCAATAGTAATCCCCAAGTTCATTTATTTTCAGAAAAATCTACAAATAAGTGCCAACTAAATCAAACATTATGAAAAGAATCCTCTAAGCATTATGCATCTATAAATGACCATTCTAATGAAAATATTATATAATATATGCTAAAGACAACTAAATAGTATAGTTCTGCTCATAAATAGTATAGTTCTGTCAAATTGGTTATATAGTAAGTTTAAATTTTGTGAAGGATAAACTTTTGCAGAGAACTTAATGAATGAAAACAACGCCAAAATGCTGATAATAGTACTAAGATGGCATATCTATGAATGCGTTCCTCACTTATGATAACTAGTTCATATAAGGTATTTTACAATAAAATTCTGTTTCTGAAGTCTATTATATTAACACAGCATGTCTGAAACTCATCTTTACAATATGTGCAATTGATAAGACTTCTAAAAAGGGCAGATAATTAGTCTAGAGATGACTGGTTGATAATTAAAACATATGGATGTACATGAGTACAGAACATGCACAACTGTACATGAGCACAGAGCAAGCACAACTTATAAAGTGCACACTTAATTTAGAGGTTACTTACATTTCATGTGTTGGAGTATAGTTTATTGTAAGTGTCATCTTATGCTCCAAATTTCAATCATATTTAGAGTATAATTGTAGGCAGTTAACTATGTTCATCTAAATCAGTGACAACACCTAGTTAATCCTACTGCTATTCTATCAGATATTAAATGCATGCTGATACCTGTCATCACTAGAGAACCATTAAGTTCTAGTTGCCTTGCAGTTTTCTAGTTGCCTTGCGGAAGGTTGCATGCATATTCTATACTTTGCCAGTTAACTTCATTGTCTTTGTTTGACTGGTACTACGGACATATAATTTGAAAGAGCAGACTGTCATCCAGCCATCATTGGCGACAAATTTTACTTTTGTTTCAATTATGACAATGACAAATATCATATAGCACCATTGTGGATAACAGGAATATATGGTCAAATATGTCAAATGATGCACAACTAGAAGACAGGGTGTGAAGGTCTGAGGTTATGCTGCCAATCTCCTTCAGTACATACTAATCACAGCTTAACAACTGCTCGATACAGTCATGAGGCTTTCTAGCAGTTTCCTGTAGCATTCCTGTATCAGGGGTATTTGTGGGACCCCAAAAAATCCCCTGAAACTTTTATGGACTTACTACCGACATTTTGGAGTTTCGAGAAGAGGGGGGGAGAAATGAAAAATTACAATTATGAAGTATTGAATGACCTAACTATAAAAGTTCAATGAATTACTTTTTTTTTTGCAAAATTAATAACCATAAATTTTCAAACATATAAACTACTACATTTTATGTAAATATTTTAAATTACCTGAATTAATTCTTTAAAAAAAATTACCTAATTTCTGCTGCTTTTTTTTATTTTTTGATGTTTGTGGGCTTGTCTTTCTTTTGTGGTGAACTTCATAATTGCAGGAAGGTTGACTTATTTTCCTCATTTACAGTTGAAGAAATTTCTCGAGAACTGCACATGCAGAGGTAGAAGCAGTTTGCTTTTCTGCTAACGTAGAAGGTTTTTCAGAGACTTTTATAGGTGACTCATCTGAAATACATGTTTTTAAGTCCTCTTGATATGTTTTCCAACTTCTGTTCATATTCATATTCATTCATTCTGTTTCCAACTTCTGTTCATAAGAGATCTTTGTGAATTGGATCAGTCATTGGATTTTTTTAGCCATATTTTTCACATGAGGTTTCTTTAGAAGCCATTAAATCATATTTAAAAGTCTGCACTGCATCTAGGGAATCAATCTTAAGAGAGGTTCTATAGTCAGTGACAAGTGTATCCATTAAGTTGAATGCACTTTCCACTAATGGGCCATGGAAGCAGCTAAGGAAGGCTTTGACCAATTTAGCCTAGGTAGGATACTTATAATCATTTGTGAAATCATCTTTTAAATTAAAAACTTTAGACCAATATTTGTCAATTGTACACTTGACTTGATTTCCACTTTCATCAGATGTGTAGAGCATTTCTTTGGTGATATCAATATCACTCTGGCATAACCTTATTTCAGCTTCTACTTTTGACTTTTCATTATCAATAAAAATATGGGTAATTTTGATGATAATTTTTCAAAAGCTAATATTGTACTGGTTTTACCTCTTAGCTCTGGATCTAATGCTGTAAAACTAATTAGATATGAATTTTTAAGGGGTAATTTCTGTTTCATATGCTGTGCTGTATTAGTATAAGCTTTCATCAGAGAAATTTCGAATTCTTTTGCTATTGGATGATTTTTTGATAACTTCTTCAGGAGAGTGGAAGCTTCTGCACCAGTAAATATTACTTTGCTAGGTAGATGGAATTCTGGATTTGTGACATCAACCTTTAATAAATCATTATAAGATGTGCACTCTATATTTTCTGGCTTCATAAAAAAAGAGAAAAATTTTGCCATCAATTTATAAATACTGGAATGTATTAAATGAAGCATTGGTTTTTTTGTTTCAAATAATTTAATATATGTGTTGAACTCTGGTAATACTGCTGAATATAATGCCATATGCAATAAAGTTTTGTTTTGCATAACAAATAACCCATTTAGTATTCTTTTTTTCCGAGCTAAAGCATCCTTTGTGAGTTGTTGGGAATGCAAGCAAGAATACACCCCTTCAACAATTTTTTTCTGAGCTGCAGAAATATTTCTTTTATTGTATACAGTTTCAACATAAGAAAAATAATCCCCTTTATCAGTTTTATCCAAGTAGTGAAAATAAAATGCAATAAGAGCATCCCACAGATCTTTGATTCTTTCTAAAACACATAAAATGTACACCCACCTATGGTCTGGTCTCTTCAAGGGCTTAAGTTTTTTAATGGCAAGGGATTCACAGATTTTGAAAAAATTTTCTCTTTTACTGCAGCTTTTCATATCAAAATAGATGTCATCAAACAAATCTTCTAAGTATCTATCAAAACATGAAGCAAATTTTTTTGCACAGTTATTAGCTGTGTGACATGTGTCACCATCAATATCTAATAAGTGGGGTGCTTTGTTTGATCGTAGTCTGGTTTCAACACCCTTTTTTTTTCCACGCATGGTGTTACATGAGTCCATTAATACACTAATTAAGTTTGCCCATGGAATATTATTATCTTCAATAGTATTAACAACTGCTTTAAAAACAGCTTCTAAATTGCAAGATTCCATCTTTAGAGATGCAAAATGATGAACTACAACTTCATTTTGATTGTTGTCATAAAACTGCACCAATATTGCCAGTATACTTTCTTGAGCATTGCTAGTAATTTCATCCAAATTTAGAGAAAATGGAGTCTCCTTTAAAGTTTTAATGATATTTTCCTTAATAGTTTTTGCGAGCCCATATTTCATCTTATAACATGCAGTAGTCCTGGACATTTCCAACGAGTTTAGTGCCGTCTGATCGCGGCTCAACTGTTTGCAGAATTCAATTAAATTGGGAGCTACATTGAAAGAAAGAGAATATCTGGTAGATTGAAAGAAAGAGACTCTGGTATAAATATTCTGGTGAGCTAATTACATCACCTTCTTTCCCAACTTCCGTAACTGCTGCAATATCCTCGATTCTCTGTCTAAAAGGATGTCATCCCTGTTAACTGGTGCAAATGAGAAATTATTGTAATTGCTAATGATAAAAAAATATACTGTCTATGAAGAATGCTTCTAATGTGCCTAGAAATAAAATGGTAATTAGCAGAACTTGTATTGTGTCAACATCTTCTTCCATCTTTCCAATCAATTACTGAAAGCTGTGAAGCCTATTTTTTTTTTACCTAAACAGCCATGTTTGTTTACATTTGAAACTTAGCAGAATAGTGGATTCGTTGCCAAGCTAGAGAAACTAAGCTTCACAACAACAAAGATAATGCCTAAGAATAATAAATTAAGACAGATTCTGCACTTTCACTGCCTTTTTGCCGAGTGAAATCAAAATGAAACTTTTGTTTTGAAAACGAAGTTTTGGGCACCGGAAAATCTGCCTTTTTGCCTGCTGGCCGAATTGCTTGTTTTCGTGTAGAAACTGTGTCAATTGTAAAAATTGTTTTTCAATTGTTTTAACTGTACTTTGTGTTTTAAGCTTTTCTGTATCTTTCAGTTTTTAATGAAGATATTTTGAGTTTTCATGTATTTTTGCTTTGCCATGAAGTGAGAACTGAATTAATTGAATGTGAAATATATCTCTAATGAAATTCCAGGAAATAAGTTTAAATGAAATGCAAGAAAAAATGCATATAATTTAATATTCCGTACAAGGAAGTCATGTGGTGCACACATCAGATTTTTAAATTATCCATGTTCTATTATTACTCAGTTTTCTTATACAGTAGAAGTCCAGAAATATGCAAAGCTTAGAACCAGAGGTTGTGTGGATTTCAGGACAGAAAAAATAAATCATAATATTCAGACTAAAAGTGCAAAATAAATAAGGCATATTAGATACATTTAATTAAATAATTATACACATTATTACAATAATTTATTATATGCATTAAATTATTATTAAATACATAAGATTACATTATATTATTCATTTACATTAGTGATTACAGGGATATTTAAAAGCATTAGGGATGTATTCAATAGACATATAAAAACTAAGGGATATTAATACAAAGCATAAAATATCTTTTTTTTTTTTTTTTTACATGTTTCAAACATTTTTCTAATGGAGGTTTGTTTTAAAACTTTAGGGTGCTCCAGAGTAAGTTTTTTTTTTTTTTTAATTATATAGTCATAATCTCTTGCTCTGTGACACAGCTGCTTTTTCTCACTTCTATCAAATTCACTATCTGTGTCAGTGTGAGAATTGTCCTCTTGCTCTGGGGAGTTCAAAACAGAGCCAATGATTTCATCATCAGTCATCTGATATGCCAGTATTGGCCCATCTGAACACATCATCCATTCAACAATATCTTCTTCTTGCAAAGCCTTCTCATTTATGCTTTCTTTCGAATATAAAAATTACATTATGCCAGGCATTTACTAATGTTGTTTGGGAAACAGAATTCCATGATTCAGCTAGCAAATAAATGCACTCTTTGATGGTTTTTTTTTTTTTTTTTTTTTTTTTTTTGTTGTTGTTTGTAATCACAAAGTGGAATAGAATGGTTGCTTGAAAGAATTTTTTCCAGAAACTCTGACTTATAGTGGCGTTTAATACTGTGTATTATGACCTGGTTCATTGGTTGGATCAGTGATGTAGTATTTGGGGGCAAAAAAAGGGCCATGACATTACCACATGTTAAGATGGTTGCATCTGGATGTGCAGAGCAGTTGTCTAACAATAGTAAAATCTTGCAATTTGATGGTAACCCCACACTGTTACAATCCCTTCTAGCCTCTTTAATGAAATGCTCCATGAGCCATTCAATCATAAGTTGTTTTGTGAACCAGGAATTTTTATTATTCCTGTAAATCACAGGTAAGGATTTTATTCCTTTCAGAGCTCTGGGATTGGTGCTCTTACCCACTACCACTGGTTTACATTTGTAAGTTCCAGCTACATTGCTACATACTAAAATGGTAACTCTTTCTTTAGCTTCCTTCACCCCCGACGGTGCACTTTCTTCACTTGTCACAAATGTCTTTCTTGGCAGACACCACCAAAAAAGTCCAATTCTCGTCCATATTAAAAGCTGTTCTGGGCTAAGATTTTCTTCTGCCACTAACACAGAAAATTCATCAATAAACTCCTCTGCTGCATTCTTATCTGCTAAAAGTTTTTTCCCCACATGCTCTCAGATAATGTATAATGTGTCTCTGTTTAAATCTGTTCAGCAAACCGCTGCTGAAATCGCACGGCTCCTCTATTTTGAAATCAGCATGAATCTGGTTCCCCTTTTCTCTCAGGAGTGGTCCTGAAATTGGTACCCCATCAATCCGCCATGGCCGGAACCACTCGTACAAGACAGCATCAAGGTTTGCCAATTTCGCCTCACGCAAAGATTTCTGGTTTCAGATTCCGGTGTTAGAATCGCTGTTGCTGTAAAATTTCAACAGCATTTCTTTATTTTTCCGTGTATCATACACAGTCCGGCCGCAATTCCATACGATTCGGCTATAAACCGAGGAGTAGCACCTGCCTCCATCTTTTACAGAATTTCCACTTTTTGCATTAACGTCAATGCAATGCGTTTACGTTTTTCAACATTGCAAGCAGTAAAATCATGATTGCGTTTCTTGGCTGTCATTGTATTCAAAATCGCTGAAATTTAAAATATTCTTAATTTATCCACAAAATATCCGGATAAAAAAAATTACAGCACTAAACAATCTTGTTAATTAACAAAGCTCAGAAACTACAACAACATGAATCGTGAACGTGTAAGAAAAGTTGAGTGAATTGTCTGCTTTTTTACCTCTATGTTGAATGGATGGAAAAAAAAACTTTTATTATGATGTCAATAATTTGGTATTTCCGTTATGACTCATTATTATTCGGTAATTATGACGTAATTATTTGGTATTTTTAGTTCGATATTTCATTTCTATGTTGTAGTTTCCGGAACCTATAAACTGAATGTTTATATTTCGAGAGGCAACACAGATTTCAGGAGTTGGCGGACTTCAGGTCGGCGAATTTTCGATATTTGACTGTACTAACTGAATACTAATCAATAACAATTTTTTTTCCAATACTTTAAGAACACTCAAAATGTTAAATTCAATAACATTCTTTCAGAAAATTAAATATAAACTTTATTCAAGAACATAAAACTTCTAACATATTTTTTAACTATTACCATGTTTTCATTCAACATAATGTATCTTCATAGAATAAACAAATTCAGGTACTTCCGTTTTGAAAATCATAAATAACTTGTTCACAAACACTTTTTATTTCAATGTTTTTTAAAAATTCTACTTCATGCTGATATATCTGGCTATCACTATGTCTAAAAACAAAATACACTTTCACTATGTTTAAAAACAAAATTATTTCAAAATACAAACCAATTCAAAATCCTTTTCAGCATGTTTACTTTCTAGACGATATTCAGTAATAGTAGCACCATTACTTGCTGGTTCAGACCAAGATACAAATATGCAGTGAGGAGATCGAGGCACAGCCTGAACATCCTTTGGCATATCTGGTGTCCCAGCACCACTCATAACTTCAAAAGGATCAGACCACTGACCAGCCTAAAAATAAAAATATATCATTTTGATGCAACAATTAAATAGAATGTCAGATTAAATGCTAAAATTAGCATTTAACAAATCATATAACATTTAAAATAAGTTTCTAAAAGTATCATACCCCAACTTTATTGTATGCACGAACACGGAATGAATACTGATGCCCAGGCAGTAAACCTGCTACAACACAGTCTGTACCAGGTCCTTTATAAGCTGATCGAGAAGTTTCATCAGGATACGTAACTTCTACTTCACATTCTAAGATTTCACTTCCTCCATCATACTCAGGATAAGCTAAGAATACACAACTTAAGTAAACAGCAGACACAATTAATGAATTTTTTAATAAAACACGTTATAACTGTTAATACATTACATAACTACCAACTTCATAAAAGCAAATATCACAAGATTTTTCAAAAAAATTCAGAAAAGAGCCTAAATTTAATTTTGCAGAGAAATATTTTTTTATGAATATTTTAAAACAATTACTTTGGGAGGGAGGGGACGAATCATAAGAAATGGAAAGTTAGGCAAACAATATTCATTTTATGATATGTTGTTTTAAAATGGCTGGACACTTGCAACTTAAGCCAATCATTGAGAACTGCCAACAGATATTCATCATTTAGTACTCTCATCACTGCAAACATTTCCCAAAATGCACCACACCGGGAACCAATATTAACCTGCAAGAACAGGGAAGTTTTGTCCAGTTTTGATGAAAAACACTCCAGGGGATGGATTCAATAACATTCCATCTCTTGTCACCTGCTACCAAACCTCTTGACAGAACTTTTGACTTGCCAATAGTTTGAGCTCAGACCCTATATACTTACAAATAACCTAGCCTTCTTTGGGATTCAGACTTGCCAATAGTTTAGGCTTAGACCCTATATACTTACAAATAACATAGCCTTCTTTGGGGTTCAAACAGCAGACCCAAAGATACAGCAACAAGCAGTTCTGAAAGTCGCTGATAACGAAAAATGTAGTGCTATAGTAGTCTAAACTGTGGAGAATTAGGCAAATAAGCAACAAAAATTTCAGTTCAAACCACTTTAATGCAACATTTGAACTGCCTTAAGGGTTTACAGAGATGATATTTCAGTGCACCATAGCACTATTCAATGAAAGCACTTCCTTGGTGTAGGCATAGACCTCTTTCAATGTGATCAGGATACTTAGAATGGTGCATCACCAGAATACCTAAGTGCAATGACCTTACTTCCATCATAAAATAAATTATTTCAAATATATCAACATAAATATAAAATTAAAAGTTCTAAGGTTTGAGCAAAAGTCCATAAATTAGAGAAAATTTCAGAAAAGTCACAAGTCCATAAAGTAATCATGTAAAGCAGTAGGTAAAAATATCAAGCTGGTGGCACATGATGAATATGAGAAAAATACAAGCACAGGCAGTTATGAAAATATAGGGCATTTAATATATAATTTTAACACAATAACCACAAAATAACATCATAAACTGATATCCCAAAGTAGTCAAAGTTCCAGCACAGAATTTAAATTGTATGACGAAAGATGGTTCAAAAGAAGTTGAAAATGCAAAAAGTCTGACAATATAATCACTGTGGACCACACATTCCAACTTATACTCAACTTTCTTGACATCCATGCACAACATGTGACTAGATATGCTCAGCACAGCTCGTGATACTTTTACTGTTCTCCAGGTCAGGACTACACCATGACAGACTTCAAATAACTCTACAGGAAAAACCACATGGGCTTAGACAAGGGAAGCGATGTGGCCATATATGTGGAAAAGAGGAGCCTTTCTTCTGTAAAGTGATGATGCAACAGCCACTGTACCAATAGATCAATACGCCATGGTGCTCCATCCTGCATAAGTTACATGATCCAGCAACTACCTCTGCTGAAGTTAGGGAATGACAAAACTAGTCAGTATATCATGGTACCTTTGCATGGTAACAACACCTATGGTCTTGTTAAAGTAATATTTGCAAAAAGAATGGTCCAATGACAAAATATGCTATGAAGCCACACCAAATAGTGACTTTTGGTGAATACAATGGTTTTCCTGAACTGCATGGGTGTACAGATGCTCATATCTGAGAGTTGCAAATATTAACATTACCATTTAGTGAAAATGGGGCTAATCTTCCACCAGAATTTTCCACACCTAAGCATCACTGACTTCCATCCTGAGAAGAAATGTTAGAGCAAATGCCACCCATAATCATAATCATTGTGTTTCAACAATTCCTGCACACAATTTATCTTATATGTGTAGCGGTGGAGAACTTTCCACAAGGTTTTCCATACCGTCAAATGATTTAAATTCAACTGTTACACTTCCCTGGGCACTGCTTCCACCGGCAACAGTCTCAAGGCTGCCATCAACAACTGCAGTTGCAACAGTTCTGACATCCTCTATTAGACTGAACTGCTAAGGATCCTACTTCCCCAATTTTTAAATCATGCCTTTCAATGCATTAAATAATCGAAAGCCTCTACGTGGGTTGCTACGATGTTGAATTCCCAAAAAGCACTGGCTGTATTCGACTGATGAAGATAAAACAACTTTACACGTAGTATGTGCTGAGACTGTTGATCCCAGCTAACATTGGGAAAATCCTTCGGTGTTTTCCCCTTACTTTTATAGGCTGAATCACTCATGCTGCTGTTGTTTATGTATTTTATAGATTATATCGATACATTTGTATTTTCAAATTTTACCTGAGTTTGGTGCAAATTTTCAGTCTGGTAGACTACAACAGCACCACATGTTCTCTTGTTGGTGAGTTTTAGAACTATTTTTTCCTATGGAATCTGTTTTCTTATGACTGAGCTACAGATGGCTCTCAATAGTGTCAGTTTAAAAAAAAAAGAGAGAGAGAGAAAGAGAAGAAACCTGTATTTCTAACAGACCCTTCAAATATAATGATATACTTAACATCTGGATGTCTAGTATGTTTCTGAATAGTGATGAAGCAACTTGTAACCAATCTTGTTTGCAAAATGCTGATTTCAAATGATCGTGAAACTCAAGTATTCTAGATCAGAAGGAAGGGGTTCAACTGCAAAAAACTGGATGTTAAACATCATGAAGCGACCATTATTTACAATTTTGAACAAGAAACACAAGATCTAAAAAAATCTGAGTCTTCCATTAATGCAGAGAATCCTTCCCATTGCCTTACTTGGCTTTCCAAAATATGTACAGTTCACTTTCATATTGCAGTCTTTAAAAGTTGTATCATGCCATATCAGTTCAACAACAACAAGCAAGAACTTTCTAATTGAAATTAATGAACATAATTTTTGGCTATGGCAGAACAGACTAGAGCAAACTACTGATATGAAGAACTCGCAAGCTCAGCATATTCAATTGGAATATTATGTTCAGTCACAAATGATGAGGGGGAAAAAAATTTATCTTAATCCTAGAAACATTTACCTTAAAAAATGTAAGAAGAGGGTTCCATTGGTTGAGGATTCTAGATAAACATTTCTCTAAAGGTAAGTTAAGCATTCTAAGCATGTATATCCATGTTTCAGATTTTTCCTCATTTTATTACTATGCAGCTGCTGGAATTGTTTCAATTTTTCCTTCCTTTTAGAAATCTTTTCATGATAATAATAAATATCAACAATGTGTTCATCCACATTTATTTGTAAAGAAGCTGCCCCTTTTTTGAACTGCTAAATTTAAGAGGTGACAGGTGCACCTCATACTTTGCTAATCTGAATTTTCTTTTTTTAAGATGCCTGCAATATTAATCTTCATGTCTACCATTCCTGGTGCATTGTTGGCACTAAATGCTAGGTAATTATCCTGAAGAATTGCAATTTCTTTTAAAGTTTTGATAATTAGCTGTGCTATTATTTCAAAGCCTGTTGAATCTCCTTCTAAAGTGGTAAACTATATTTAATTTCTGAAAACTTTGAATTGAAAAAAGAAAGAAAGAAAGAAAAGACACAACAATTGGATATAGTTTTGCATTGGTATTATTGCTTCCATCCATAAAAACACAAAATGGAACTGTTTTAATGCAATCAAAAACAGAAGACTTGTTTTTCATACCAATTTCTTGAACCTATTTCTTTTACAATTGCAGCCGTTTCTGTTCTTGCACTTGAAGTGATTCACTACCAGGAAACATTTTTCTAAATAAAGCTGCAGCATTCAGTGGCAGGTTGTGTTGAAGTTAAAAAAAAAATAAAAAAAGCAGAGAACAGTAATTTTTTAACCCTTTGTTCTTTTTTTCCCAATGCAACTCATGTTGTCCTTGAATACACATATGCTTAAGAGCATCAGCCCTTTCAATGAGCAAAATCTAAAAATCACAATGACAAGGGATACACACATCACAAATATATAACATTTCCTTGATGAAATAACAGAAAGAAAGTCATCTAAGTATGATTTTTGAAATGTGCATGAGTATTTTACTTTTTCGCAGACAACTAAGACAAAAAATAGTAGTTTTTTAAACTGCTTCTGGGAAGCATGTGAAACTTATGCTGCTCACTGGCAAGATAAACAAAATAACAACTTTGATGTTGCTTTGTGCTCATTGGGCTAATATATGCCAGATGATGCACAGTGGAAATTAATTCTCATTGGAGAACTGTAACACGATATTTTTGTACATGTGTTTCAGGCTGTCACACACAAAGCAGAAGTGCAAAATATCTCACTGAAGAAACGATTTTGGTTTTCTTTTACATATACAGAGAGAAAACTAAACCACACTCAGATGACAGAAATCACTTTTTTTGGGTGCAAGTAACGAAGTATTAAACCAAGTTACATAAAAAATCATGAGAAATTTTTAGAATAAGAGAAAGTCTGGAGAAATTTGTTGCAAATCGGGTTAATGGGAGTATGGTTGGAAATTGGGAGAGTTGGCAGCTCTGTCAAGCATTAAATACTAATACTGAATATAAAAAAGGTTGGCAACATAAATAAAAGAATGTTGCCATCAAATGTTATTGCCATGTATTATTTTTGAAGATAATATAGTGGTGACTATAAAATAGTGTATAGCAACATTTAACCCTTTACCAGGAATTCTAAACATATCAGATATAAAATATTTTTAACTTCCACACACAAGGCAAAGGATAAATTATTTAAATTAGGCAAAGGATAATTTAATTTTTCTTCTAAATTTAATTTGTCTGTTATCAATTAACAGACTAAGCGATTCAAAAACATTAAAAGCAGTTCTTTATCTCTTTTATTAATTACCAGATGAATCCATGAAATTACACTAGCTGGATTTATTAAAAAAACATTCTATATATATGAATGAAAAGGAAATATGTAAAAGATAAATTATAATTTAAATTCGCAATAGCCCCTTAATGCTTCACTTTAATTTGGTATATTGCCTCTATTCTAAAAACAGTAATCTTTGACTATATAATATAAAATAAGATTTTGTGCTGAATAATCTGAAATAAGATTTCATGCTGAACAAAACTACGCTTGCTTTCTACACTCTGACTTTGCTGGACTGCTTATCCCTTCTTACTGCAAAGCTATTAAAAATGTAAAGATTTTGAAATAGGTACAAGTAGTGTAGCAAGCTGTTTGTCACTGCAACATGCTTTTTAAAATACAGATGACTATTTAATCTTCTTTGTCTGTCTATTTTATTTT
Organism: Stegodyphus mimosarum; assembly: GCA_000611955.2. Lineage (NCBI taxonomy): Eukaryota > Metazoa > Arthropoda > Arachnida > Araneae > Eresidae > Stegodyphus > Stegodyphus mimosarum. The sequence continues at coordinate 186,272 of KK119237.1, read as the reverse complement.
TCAATATGGCACAGCATTCTATGCCATCAAAATTTTTACTGTTCATTATGGAATCAACATACTGTGCCTTCAGTATTGATAAGCTTGTTTTTCATTATATATCTATTTTTTTCTTTTATATAGTAAGTCCTTTAGGCAGCTGAATGTACTACCAGCTAGTTATTTCAAAAGTAAAAAGGCAACAAAAGTGGAAATAATGGGTAAACTCTAGCACTGCTTTGATAAGTGAAAAGATTAGAAGTAGAGTATATATCAGAGGAAAGGAAATAAAAGGTTTCAACATTAAGCAACAATATCAGTCTAATTACATAAGAGCTATACAGCATTATGCTATCAAAAATACTAGATGACTAAAATTCCATGCCTTATGTTCTATAACTACAGAACAGTGTTACTTATTTCATGGCCATGCCATAAGCTACTGAGAGGTAACTGCATAACTAATTAATTTAACAAGAGCCATAATCAGTTAATTTGTGCTCATCACGTGATTTGACAAAATATAGAATGACAAGTTCATCTCTGCCATATTACATGAATTTCAAAGAATAAATGGATGTGGGAAGCACAATAAAAATATTTCAAGATAAACACTTGAAATATACTATGATTCTCAGCACATTAAAACAGTTATCTGGAAAATTTCAAAAGGTGACTTTAACTTGGTCAATAATCCTTGCTCTGGACTCCTTTCCAGTGGCAATAATGTTGACCATACTTCAGTGGAAAATAACCCAAGGATCTTCACTGAGAGATTTCAGAGAGGTACAAAATTAAAGAGATACAAAATTAATTTGAATTCTACTTCTTATCAAAACCTGAACTCATTTCTAAGCTTACCGTTGAAAGAGAAAAAATAAATTTGGTTGTGTCCCTGCAGCCACTTCTTTGCTCAGATGCCATGAGAAACAACTGTTGCAGATCAAGTCTAACAGGAGATCAAAAATAAATGCTGCACAAGAATACAGAATAAAAAAGGAACTAAAAACAAGCAGCCAGAATTTCAAATCCAGAGAAAAAAGATGTCTTTCATCTATGAAAATGTGTGTAGGAGGTCATTTTATTTAACCTACTGACAAAATAAAATCAAAAAACTCAGCACAGAATCATTAAAAAAGTCCAGTTTCAGTGACTCAAAAAGTGTAGCATCATCAATTATTGTAACATCAGACTGCATGTTGTCCAAGAAATGGTACAAAAATTGAAGGAGTTAAGAATAGGAAATTCTCTAGCAACCACTATATGAAGTTTGACTATGCTAGAGATGTCGAAGATACCTATTAACTTTCTTTTTAAAAAAAATCTTCACTATTTCTAAGAAAGAGGAACCTACAAACTTGCAAAATAATATAAAATAATTTTTTAAAAAATATGGTGCTTGTATCACAAAGAACCATTTCTACACATATCTCACATATGACATACAATGACAGTTTTCCATACAACTTCGGGTGCTTTGTTTTCAAAGCAAGTATAAAATTAAGTAATCATCCTATATGCACACATAAGATCATATATATATGCACACAATTCTTTTATTTTACTATAAAAGTTACAAAACAAGTTTTGAAAATTTCTAAGCAAAAAAAGCCACCTAAATGTTCAAAATCTTTATTAAAAAAGAAACAGAATTTTTTAATTATTTATAGCCTGAGAGAAACAATTAATTTTCTATTCATCCC
>KK119237.1:166581-184510 GCA_000611955.2 Stegodyphus mimosarum | reverse complement strand
TATATATATATATATATAAGTTTAAAATATAAGTCTAAATTTTAAATATTCAGTTGCGAAAAAATCATAAGACTTAAAAAAGAACTTTCTGAACATGCAAACTTCCTTGTAGATCATAAACATTTTTAATATGCAATAAAAGAATGTTTAAGGTGTGTGAAATATGAATTCTTTTAATCAGACTCTAACATTGAATCTTTTGTAGTTTTACTGCATTTAATTAATCACACAGAGAATAAGCACATGACAGCATTTAACTATACATAAAGCAATTTTCATTTTTGCATAAAATTGTGATTAAATAACTTCAGAATTGAATTCATTTGCTAAATTTGACTTTAATTTTACATACAATAATAAAAAAGGCTTCTATTTACTTTGACTAAACAAACATTCAAAAATACATTAAAATGCTTTTTTACACATTGCTCGGCACTGAAAATGCAACACGAAGAAGGAGTGATCAGAAAGTGACGAAATTTAGAAAAACGACAGAGACAGCAAGCAGCAATAAGTGATCTTTATATGATCTTTATATATAAGTCAGAATAGAGCGAGAATGGCGTCAGCTGAGTAAAATGTAGGACCACCGCTGACAGCGAGGCACGAAAAAACATGTCTAGGCATAGAGTCAATAAGAGTGCGGATGGTGTCCTGAGGGATGATTCTCCATTCCCTTTCAACCATTTGCCACAGTTCGTCTTCTGAACGAGGCAGGGGTAGAGTCTGCAAACGGCGTCCAATTGCATCCCACACATGTTCGATTGGTGACAGGCCAGGAGAGTACGGTCGCCAGGAAAGCATCTGTATACCTTGCAGAGCATATTGGCAGATGCGAGCACTGTGCGGTCGGGCGTTATGCTGCTGAAAAATTGCATTAGGCAGCCCCTGAAGGTAAAAGATGCCACCGGCCGCAGTACATTATCCAAGTATCGTTGGGCTGTCGTAGTGCCCTGAATAAACTAGAGGTGGCCTGGAATTGTAGGCAATAGTGCCCTAAACCATTATGCCACGTTGTCATGCGGTGGGGCACTCCACAGTTACTGTCGGATTAGATCTGTCTCCATGTCGATGCCACACACATATGCGGCGACTGTCACTGGATAAACAAAAGCGTGACTCATCTGAGAACACGACGTTTTGCCATTCTGTCATCCCCATCACTCCAGTTCGGCACCATTCTAAACGTTGGCATCTATGCTGTGGGGTCAATGGCAGTCTTCTTAACGGACACCATGACTGTAGGCCACGTTCAACCAATCGACGGGAAATGGTTCTCGTTGACATGGGAACATCCAGGGAGGGTATCTTGCACATGCTGCAGAATTGCAGTGCGACTTGTGGGACCGCCACAGCATGTCGGCGGATGTGTTGATCCACACGTGCTGATGTCATTTGGGCTGCACCTGCACCCCTCCTTCTTCCCACATTCCCTTGTTCCAACCATGTTCGTCACAGCCAATACACCGTGCTCGCATCCAAGTGGGTATCAATTGCGATTTGACGTAAGGACCAACCCACCCTTCTCAGTCCGATCACCATTCCCCTCGTAAAATCGTCCATCTGCTGGAAGCGGCTTCGTTGACGGCAGCCTGGCATTCTGTCCTATTACACGTATCCTCCGGGACAAAAAACAACTTTCTTCGATAATTCATCTAGCAGAAATAACACAAATAGTGCCCATTCTGCACATTCCTTCCCTTATATCTTACTTCATGTGTGTCAGAGAGCTGTGCATTTCACAACTCAGTGATGTGCGTCTACTCTAATATTTGCATAAATTTCTGACCACTCCTTCTTGGTGCTGCATTTTCAATGTCAAGCAGTGTATATTTAAGTCATCTTACATATATAAAAATTTATTTAAACAAGGAAAAACAATATGAAGTAAATAGCATTATATTCTTACCCCACTTTATATGTATAGATAAGGCCTTTGGTTTCCCATACAACTTTGGAGGCTGACATTTTCCTGGAACAACAGGTGATGTAACAGCAACCCCGATATCAGAAAACTAAGGCATATAAAATTAGTAATTCTGCAGATTTAATATTATCATTAAAAAAATAATTTATGTCAATTAGTACATATTAGAAATTAAAATGAAACAAACTACCAAGCAACGATTTATTTAACATATTAACACGAGAAAGACAGGAATTTCCCCCCCTTACTAAAAAGTCATTAAGCCAGCATTTTGATGGATTGAATAAATCATCAAGAATGGATTACCATTTAAAAAAATTGTTAATATGAATAATGGTTTAAAGTTTCAAATTTAGAATTATTTTTCAACTACAAACATTAAACTGTAATATAGCAGTTTACATTATTTTTTACAAGCTTATATAAGATAAATAATAGGAAATAATGTTTGCAATGCTGCTCATTACTAAAATTAAGTGTATGAGAATATATTCTTGAATTACACAAAGTTAATTTATGATTGCCCCCAAGAGAAAAAAAATTGTTTAACTTTCCATTTTGCATTGGTCACGATCTAATAGGTGATATGTTGTATTGTATGATTTATATTGACTACAGTCCCTGCAAATTAATTTTTTATTAATTTTCCATATTTTTTAGAAACTGATCTCTTGCATGTATCAGATCTGTTTTACTACATTTTTCAATCTAACATTGTAATACATGAAAATTTTAAGACCTCGCTAGAAATTTGTGAAATAGCAAATTCACTTGACAGTAATTTTCTGAAGCTGACAACTCTATTTCAGTTTATTTTGCTATTTTTCGACTGGGTCATCTTCAAATAAATCTGACACCTGACACTTTTCTATTTTTCACATTTCTCTTCTTAGCATATGACATTAATCCACAAACTCCAATAATATATTTTTTATGCTGAAAACATTTCAATTAGCTACTAGTATGTACATTGAAAAGACAAATTATGATCCGCAACGATAAAGATTGCATCATTCTACTTTTTGCATGGACAGCAGCAGTAAGATACCTGGGGAAGGAGTATTGATGAGGTGGCAGCAATCCTGCAGTTTCCTTCACAAAGCATGATGGAGAGTCCAAAGAGTAAAGAGATTGTTGCAGCTCATTCTGCAAATGTTAGACAGAATTCATAGGTAAGAACTTTGGAGGTCAGGCAAGCATTTCAGCCTCACTGCTATACCTTTTTAACTACTATGTGCAACATAAGACTGATGGGATTGTGCATTACCCACTTAACCTTTACCACTCTTCCTTAGGCAGAAGCGCTTATGGCAGGGTATATATAATCAGGCAACAATTCAATATATCCTGAGCTCCATCCAATCCAATGACAGAACCCAATGGAGACCATATAAAAATGCCCCTTACAATAACACCACCATCACCAGCCTGTACAGTGCCTTTCTGACACAAGGGATGTACTGCTCCATGTGGTTTACACCACATATGAACTCTACCAACTGCATACAGCAGCTGTAATCTCAATTCAGTGGACAAGATGGCATGGTCCACCACCATCTGTCATATTTTTTCACTATTCAGTGGTGGCAAAATTTGGCAAACTTCAGATGCAGAAACTTATGTCTTCCTGTTAGCAACAGAATCCAAAATCACCATTACAATTGAATCACAACAGTTGCCAATGAACAATAATTGTGCTGATGCTAGACATAATTTATCATTTTCTGACAAAAAGTTGTATTAAAATTTATCACAAACTCATATAAAATTGAGCTTTTTGACATTCAATATCATATGACAAACTCTCTGAGGATCTTGCACCTGAATTACTGGTTTACAACCAATTGTAGCAAACAGAATTTCAGTTCTTGGAGCAGATGACATGTTTCCAATCCTCCAGCATTCAAGAGCGGTGCAATTTGGCAAACTGCAGCCACAGAAATTCACATCTTCTGTTAGCAATGGAATTCAAGATGGTTGTTAGTTGCTATAGTTGAATCATGTCAGTTGCCTACATGAAAAGTCACTGCAGAGATGTTCGATAAAATCTGACATACAGTTGTATTAAAATCCATCATAACCTGTGTAAGGTTGCTCTTCTTGCCATAAATATAAAATAAATATGATATGACCAACTCTCTGAGCATCTCACACATGTGTCACTGCTTTACAGCCATATTATGCACACTGACATGATATGCTGAGCAGTATTTTTTCCTGCCCCCTCCCCCAGAAATTCTTGCCTATCTAACTGTTGCAAATAAATAATAAAAATATAAGGAAAATTTCTTCTAGCAAAAACATTTTCCTGCATTCATATTTTATGGAAGGCATCAAATACTCCTCATTCTCATATAGTAAGACTGATTCAAAATGACAGATGCACTTCAAATCACTTTAATTCTCAAATTTAGGAATGCAAAGGAATAAATGAGAAAAATCATTCATGTTCCACCTACAAATGTTTTATAACACTTCTAATTACAATAACAATGAAAAGATAATCACATTCTTGCTCTATTTGCTCCAAAGTATTTTTTGTTTTTGTCTGCATAGCAACATAAATTTTGTTAAGAAGACTCTAGCAACACAGTATCTTAAATGTTCTCCAGAAAGAAAGAGTTGTCAAGATCTGGATATCCACAAGCCTAAATATGAAAACTTTTAAATCATTAGATTCACTGTGATTCATTTCCTCCATTAAAAGAAACTTTAAAAAAACTATCAGCATTTTGATAATATTTTACTCCTTTTTCATCTGAAATATATCAAATTAATATATAAATAACATGTAAGGGATTACTTAATCTAAATTCAGGTTCAGCATTTTGAAATCATTCTGCACATTAAATGAAATTTAAGCATTACAACTGATAATATAAATATATTTGGGCACTTAAAAATGCCCTGATGAAACATTTTATAACTCATCACATTTTAATAAAAAGTATGTAAGAAATATTACACAGTTTGAATTCCAAAACAATTAAATTATTAGTTTAAGTCATAAAATTAATTTGCAGTTATGTTTTAAAAGTTAACAGTAAACAACAGAATTCAAGGACTGGCATTACATATAAATCTATAAATTCTAACAGCTTACAGCACTTATTCCTCCTGGACTAATGCACTGAGCTCTAAAAGAATAGGATTTCCCTGGCAGCAAATTCTCACATAAAAATTCTAATTCTTGACCAGAATAAATTAAATTAAAACCTGTATAAGGAAAAATCAGTAATTAAGAAATCGGACATAATGATACATATTCATGCAAGAAGGAAAATAATTACGTATTAGTTAAACTTTTAAGCATATATACACAATTATAATGCAATAGAATATGAGAAGCATCATGCACAGCATTAAAGAGAGCACATTTTACACAAATTTGCAGGCTAGCAAGCACAAATTATATATATATTTTCAAAACAAATAAATATTAAAATAACACACTTTCTAACAATTTACTCTGCACACTCTTTTTTTCTTGTAAAATTAAATAATGTTCCTTTCAAGCAGACAACTAATACATTATCACTGCAAGTATTCCTCAGGCAAAATGTTTCTTTATAGTCATATCTATTGCATTAAAATTAACATGAAATATCTAACAACACTCACAACACTGACAATAAAATAAACACAGTTTAAAACAGATGAAAACAATACAAATTAACAAATTTTCTCGAAGAGGAGGAAATATTTTCCCTTCCAATTTTGGAAATAAATATTTACCATCTCCACAATCCATTTCTAACCGATATTCTGTTATGGGGCAACCACCATCATCCTTAGGTGGATCTGCAAAATATGCAAATAATAAAAAAGTCTAATATCATATTCATTTATAAAATCCATATAATTTCATTTATAAAGTCTAATTGTTCAAAATAACATTCCTACAAAAGTCATATCACACAAAAGCATGAGATATGGAATCATTAATGTCTGAATAAATTTTTCGATTCCTGATTCAAGGACTTTCTTTCCTTTTGTTATGAATTTTGTATATCTGTACGAAATTTTAGTAACAGTATATGTAATCTGTAGTTTTTCTTGTATAATGTAATATGAAATGCCTCGAAATGCGAAGCTCAGCTAGAAAAATAAGATCACAGGGGAAGGTTCATTTAATATTGAAGTAAATGGCCATCTCATGAAAATGGCAAGATAGCACCAACCTGGCGATGGTTTTGGCTACTGTATTTTGTCACCTAATTTGGCAATAAATCACTAAAAGTCACCAATCTTGGCAACTATGTGCAGTCTGATCCTTGTATAACTGTAACTGCTCTGTTTGCCATATGTAACTGTAACCGTATCAGGCTCTCATATGCCTTCTAGTAATTTCAAGAAATCAAAGGTACTAGAAATATCTTGACGGCTCAGTGAAAACTATACAAGACCAGAGAGAGCAGCAGTTTTCAGTTCAGAGATTTGCGAGATCTACATGCGAGCTTTGTTCTTTAGATGCACTTTGCATTGCACAGTGTTTAACATTCTTAATAGCTGAAGTAGTAACTACTGATTGTGCTCTGTAATAACCATACCTACATAACAATTTTTGGTGTCAGAATAGCAATTGAATGGCAGTGGCAAGAGCGATGGAGAAGCAACTAAGAAAACTGTTGACACTCTTGGCTGCATTTAAAAGATGAAAGCATGCCAAGAATTTCTTAAAGAAGAAATGAAAGCTGTTCAAAAAAAGATCGAAGCTGCCCAAGAAAAGATTGAAGAAAGTCAAGAGGAACTGAAAAGAGAAATTACTACCATAAACAGAAAAAAAGTTTGAAACAATAAAGAAGGCAGGATAGACATGGTTGAAAATAAAGTTGAAGAAAGAGTTTCTGGTGCTGAACAACAAACCGAATACAATTTCTGCTTTCAAACAACAAATTGGCCAAGAGACAGACTAACGCAAGGGTTCTGTTTGGAAATCGGTGTATTGGCATACGTCCGTCAACGTGATGGACCAGAAAACGTGATTCGTCAGATCATGCAACTTTCTTCCATTCTTCTAATGTCCAATTCCGATCTTTATATGGCCCGCTGCAAACACAGCTGCCGATGATGTGCTATCAGTTCAGGGATATGCTTCGGCTTCCAGCTGTCATAGTGTGTTGAGAAACACTGTCTGGGTTGCCACTGTTGTAGCTGGTGTTGATTTTCAGCTGTTGTGGCTCTTCGGTCACGGTGAACAATGCCTAGCAATCTCCGCTCTCCTTTGGAATCAACATGCCGCCAACAACACATCGTTGGCTGGTGACTTTTCGTTTCAACATCCATACACCACTTCCGATTTGTGCTCACAATAACTGTACATGAACAGCCCACTAAATGCATCATTTCTGATATTGATGTTACCAGTCACCGAGCCATAACAATTTGAACTTTACAAAGTTTCATAAATCAGCTGCTTTTCCCATTATGATGCTAATTATGCACTATGTTTGGAAAGGCAATGCATAGTCGCTTTATATACTCGAACATCAGCCGTGCATGTGCAGTGGTTTTGTTCCTCGGCGAGCCCACTGTTATAGATGGAGGATGGTCATAATGTAATGGCTCTTTGGTGTATAATGTAAAGAGATACTAATACCATCATCTTATGTGTATAGAATTTTTAAATTCATGCACTGTTTAATATTTGATTTATCATATGTTATTTATTGAAATTATTTTATAGTATTGCACTGATTTTCCTTAAGTCATAGGTATAACTTCGTGTCAAGGGACGGTACTGCCTGGGACGTACAATCCTCGAGGAAGGGGCAATTTTGCAAATTTTGTATATATGTATGTGATTTTAGTGACATTACATGTTCATCATATTATCTCTCATATAATGTGACATGAAATGGCTTGAAATGATAAGCTGCACTGGAAAAATAAGATTACAGGAGCAGATCCATTTAACATCGACCAAAAATAGCTATCTTACAAAATTGGCAAGACAGTGAGTGCCAAGCTGGTGATAGCTTTGGCAACTAATTTTTGTCACCAAGTTTACCAAGAAATTGCCAAAATTTGCCACACTTGGCAACATTTTGATCCAATCCCTGTATAACTGTAATTGGTCCGATTACTATATGTAGCTGTAATAATATCCGGCCCTATGTAACTAACTGTGTATGCCTTCTAGTACTTTCGAGAAATCAAACGTACTTGAAATTTCTCAATCGCCTGAGCAAAAATAAGATCCGAGACAATATCAATTCTCAATTTTTATTTCAAAACTGAGTTTGGAGTAGTAAGAGGTCTCTGTTGAAGCTCCACTCTTTAGATGAACTTTGCATTACACAGTGTTTAGCATTCTAAATAGTTTGAAGCACTGGCTAATGACTGTGTTCTGTCATATTGAGAAGAACCGTGAAAGTACTTCCGTCAAGAGCTCCAGAAGTGTGAAACGTTTCTCTTGGGAAAATAAATTTTATCAAGCTATTATTGGTTTTGTGTGCATTCGATCCATTATGAACCCGCACACAAGCAACACTTTTTTTTATCATGCATTTGCATAAAAATAATTTTAAAAAATTCTTAAACATTCTTTGCTTTAATTAGCTATAAGATTGGTACTGCTTAATGAATAGATTTTTTTCACTCAAAATCACACTGTAGCTAGTTTTTAAAATGAAAAATAAACGAGTACAAAATGTAAGAATGAAGAAAGTTGCAGAAAAATGTCTGCTTGTAATTAAATGCATAATTATGTAAGGTTATGAAAGTGTAACTAAAAATACATGGCAAATTACTGCAAAACTTGCACTTAAGCCAGGGGTAACCACAAACCTTATTAATTTTTTGTAAGCATCTCTAAAAAGTAGTAACAATAATTTTTCCTTACCCTAAACAGCAATATAGTAACTAGTAATATGTATTAGTAATATAACAACTAGTTATATGTATTAGTAATTGTATTGCAGTCTTTTCTGCACTGTAATGCTTCCTATTGCACTGTTACAATAGTAAGTCCTATGAATACACCCTTCCTATTGGCAGATAGTTGTAGTGTGATTTGTTACAGTTAAACAATCCAGTCTATGCAAAACTTCAGGAATTTATTTTTAAGCAATGAAAAGCCTTTTTATGTTATTGTCATTTGTTTGAAATTTAAGCTGCAAAAAACTTATATTAAAGTTTATGTACATTTCTATGTTTTATAATTTCACTTCTATGTTTCATAATTTCAGAAGATCTTACTCTGACGAATATAAACTATGAGACTACTTTCAGAAGATCTTATTTCTGATGAATAGAAAACTATGAATAAATTAAGAGAAAGAAAATGATATTACACAATTTTAATGTTTCCACTATTCTGACATATTTCATTTACTTTTCTTCTGCACATTTTGTAAAATCTCCCAGTCCCCTTTATATAATTATGGAAAGTCCTTGTATCCTTATTTTGCAGATGTGAATCACTAATCATGTTATTTAGTTAATGATTTCAGCAGTTTTAATAATTTAATAATGATGCAAAGAAGAAAACTGAGTAACAGAAAAAAAATATGATGATGCTTTTTTATCACATTTCACTGATTTTGTACTTTTTTACAAACTGAAGGTTTGTGACGCCTGTGCATTGAGCAGATTCAATGGTAAGATTACATTTGTACATTGCGCAAAAAAAGGGGGGGAGTTGACAGTTCTATATCTCCCGTTCTGCTGGGCCGATTGAAGAAATTCAACTTGCGTTTTTCATGTAGCGAAAGCATGACTTAGGGTATGTATTAGATTTATACAGGGTGTATCTGAAGTGCTTCAACAAACTTAGAGGGATAATAGTACTCATCAAGACAAACAAAAAATGCAACAGAACATGGGGTTACAAATGATGTTTAAAGGGTGAAAATCGATAAAATGCGAGTCGAGATGGACAAACTGAGACAAGAAAGAAAGGCTCCAGAAAATTATTTATTGCACGGATAAGGTACAACACAGCTCGTGATGTCCAGAGAAAACAAAAATTTTACAACAATTGTTCAAAGTGTCGACCGCAGACATTATCACACAGAGTACATCGGCGGAGGAACAGCTGGCGGACATGCTCAAAGATTATGAGTGTTTCCTGTATTTCTGTTGCAGTGGTCACAATACGCGTTACTACTTCTTCTGTGGTCTCGTAAATGAAGGACTTCATCTGTCCCCAGAATCTGTCTTTTCTCTGGACATCATGAGCTGTGTTGTACCTATTCTATACATTAAATAATTTTCTGGGAGTTTCTTTGTTTCAGTTTGTCCATCTCCAGATGCATTTTCTTGATTTTCACCCTTTAAACGTCATTTGTGACCCCATGTTCCACTGCATTTTTTGCTCATCTTGATGAGTACTATCATCCCTCTAAGTTTGTTGAAGCATTTCAGATAAGCTCTGTATATAGTATAGTCTAATATAGGAAGTTTAACACAACATTGGACTTTTTCTGAAATGACATGTCTATGTTTTTCCATATTTCGATTCTACGACACAAATTACACCAAACTGCCAAGTTTTGTAAAAATCACAGACGTAGTTCTCGAGACATGAAAGTAACGCTTTCAAGACATGGAAAAAAAAAAGTTGAATTTCGTCAATCGGCCCAGTAGAATGGGAGATAGAGAGCTGTCTTCCCCCCTTTTTTTTTATCCAGTGCAAATTCGTTAGATTATTTTAAAGTAGAAATGTGAAAAATGTGTAATGCTCTCGTTGAGACTCGAACCTGGACCTCTCGAATATGCGCCAAGTTGTTAATGTTATATCATTAAGGCATGCCGGAAAGAGGGAGAAAATACCTCACATGTTAATGCCTTTTGGTTGATTTGATTTTCTGCATTACATTTTCATAATTCTTGTAATGTTTCAAACTTTTTCAATAGCATTATATAGAAATTAGGCAAATACAATTAAACTGCATGGTTACTTTCTGGAATTAATTAAAGTTCTTAAACTCTATTGAGATATTTGGGCAAGTTTAGGATACGGAAAAATTGGTGTTACTACATTTTAGAGATACATACAAAACATTAAATATTGTTTATAATTACCCTTGACTAAAAAGCAAATTCTGCAGTAATTTTCCATCTAGTGTATTTTTGGTTATGCTTTCATAATCTTATATAATAATGCATTTACTTCCAAGTGTACATTTTCTTGCAACTTTCTTCCTTTTTAAAAGTATAACACTACTTTTAGAAAATTTAAAACACACAAGTACAATACATACAACAAAACTGTTCCAAAATAGTATTTAATAAAATATAAGCTGTAAACTAGTGTTGAGTAATAACGAAAAATGTCAAGAACATAACAATAATTCCGTCCATTCAAAATATTTCCTAACTTAGTAGTTCAAAATTCAAACAATATTACAGTTTTTTTAACATTATGAAATTATAATCTAATACTAATAAAACCTGCATAATCTAATTTATATACTATTCTTTTATCTCATTCACACTTACCCCATGCCACTTTGAAAAAGGTTGAATGTGCCCGGCCCTTCAAACTAGGTTTCCCAGGTTTATCAGGTTTATCGGGAAGTGTTGAATAAATGACAACAGGGCTCCAAGGACTTGATCCCTCATCATTACTGGCACTTAGCTATATTGAGGGGAAAATATACAAAGAGAAATCATATTGTGATAACTTTCTGAATACAAAATGATATTTAAGTAAAGAAATCGTCACCAGACAAAAATAAAATTAGACAGAATGATAATCACTGTATATAAACATAGCATTTGATAGAATGTAGTTTTAAGGTCAAATAGAGAAGTTTTTTGACTGATTTATTCACTCTTCATGAATAATAAAATCTGCATATACAATACAGCTCTTGACAGACACTTCCTGCATATATAATACAATTCCCTTGAGAACATTTATTTTGGGGTAGCATGATTAATTAAATATTTCTGAATTATAAATAAACTTACTCTAAATTTGTAACTTGTGTTGCGTCTCAAACGCAGACATGTATAACACGTGTCTTTCCCATTATATACTGGTAGAAATCCATGGAACTATAAAATAAGTACAGTATGAGAAAAATTAAAGAGAAAGTAATGATTAAATTTAGAGGAAAAATAAAAGCATATAATCTCAATACAATAAGGTAAAAAACCGAAGGTATCAGAAATCATAGGATGAAAATACATTTAAAGAAATGCCTCTCATATATGCCAATTGCAAGTAATTTTGGCAAATACAATTAGAAACAATTTTAAGATTTTTAATAAAAGTAAAATCTAACTCTGCTTTTCATAACTATCTTAAAACCAAAGCAAACAATACAAAAAAGTATGCTATAACAGAGCAGTTGTCATACAATTTTGCCTTCAGCATTTTTAACATATTTAAAAACTTATTATTTATGGTAGTGAAACACAATATATTAGCAACATGCAATGCAGAAGTAAAAGGAACAGTTTTGAAAGCAATAATTGTAACTGACTCTCAAATATACATTACAGTAATATTAAAACATACAATTTATACTGATTTTAATTTAATACCCAATTTGATATTGATTTTAATTTTCGAAACTGTACCCCTACTGATATTGATATATTTTAATTTACTAAACTCTTGTTTTAAAAATGGTATACATTGTATAATTTTCCCTTCTTGATACTCAATGGATATAATTAATAGGTTAGGTTTCTTGAGTATGGCAAAGCACACCAAGAGCTATCTGCCTAAGGTAAGAGATGTTTGCTAGAGGATTTCTAAGGGAAACTTGGCTTTGTATTCACATTGCATATCGGGCAAATGTCCACTTAGGTGTGAATCAGAAATGGCATACATTTCTCAGAAATTACATAATGTACACCATTTCTCAGAAATGGTATCATTGTGTAATTTTCCCTTCTTAATACTTAGCTGATAAAATTAGTAGGTTAGGTTACTTGTACGTGGCAAGGCACTTCAAGGGCTATGTGTCTAAGGAAATGATGCCTTGGTGCAGAATTTCTAAGGGAAACATCCTTTGTACTCACATTACGCATGACAAAAATCATAAGAATCAACTATGCAGCCAACTCGTTCACCTAGGTGCAAATACAGGACCTACAATATCCAATAGTTCTTTAAATGCTTATCAATTAATATAGTGATAAAACTAATAAAAACATGGGCAAGTGAAATGAAAGAAAATAAAGTACTTTAAACAGTTATTATAACTTCGCATATTTTGCAATGGGCATTTTTGAATAAAAGAGTCTGGTCAAGTTCTAAGCTACATTTTAGTTAGATCTAAATTAAATGTTAACAGTCAAAAATTTTAATGCTTCCAAGAAATATAATTCTTTTTAATACTTTTAAAGTAAAAATATAAAAACTAGAATTTATTACAAGCAAGAAACAGATTACCACGATGAATTTTTAAAAATAAGCCTCAATTCAATCACAATCGGCATTAATTTAAAACATGCATTTTAGAAGAAAACATGAAATAAATCTCTCTTCTTCAACCAGTTTTCCTTGGAAATCAAAACCACTTCAGATTATTGCAGAATAATGCAAAGTAAATTTAATTAAGTTAAGATTAATCCAGAACTGAATTTTTACATTGCACTACATCCGTTACAACATACTTACATATACAAAATTATGCTAATGCAGGATTCTTTTTAAAAATGTAGCTGCCACAAAGAACAAAACACAATTTATTAGGCTTATCCACACTTACTTTCAGACAATAGTCTAACTAATTGTTGCAAGCCCACAGAAGAAACAAAAAATATGATAAAAGAAAACAAAATATATGACAAAGGTGGTAATAAATTAAAGTTAATAGAATTTCACATTAAACTACAAAACAACAGTAAATATGAGTTAAAATTAAGAATATGAGTTAGGTAAAACAGTAACAAAGCAAAAACATCAACAAAGAAATAAGTAACTTCCTCATATTCTGTTTAAAACAAGATGTGTGTTATGGAAATCGGACTCTGCTTGCTTGCTTACCAAAAGATAAAACAGAAGAAATGTTTGTTAAAGCAAATTAATGACAACATCACTAATGTCAGATAGCAAAATGATGAATATACAAAATTACAGATTTTTAAGAGAAAAAATAATAAAATTTTATCAAACCCTTTTAGTGCAAACTAAAAAACTAATCATGGTATGGTTTGGTTTGGTTTATGCAATCATAGCAAAACACACTAGGGCTATCTGCCTAAGGGAATGAAGCCTTTGTGGAGGACTGTGTAAGGGAAACTGGTTTGTATACACGTTACGCATGGGGAAAACCACGAAAACGCTCATGCAGCTAGCCCCTTCGAAAGATTCGAACCTCGGACCAAACTACCACTGTTTGGTGACTTCACCGCTCGGATACTGGTGGGCCAAAAAACTAATCATATTACTATATATAGTATAATGTAAACAAGTACATATTTAGATATACAACTTAAAACAAATGCAAAGATGAAACTCATTTAAAAAATAATGTACAGCATATTTTCTTATAGATATATTTTACTTCAGGCAGTTTCCCAGAGTAATTTCTCAGTAAAGTCACATTCTCTGTCCTGTCATTCTTTGTATCACAAACTACTTTTATTTGCTTCAGATAATAGCTTAAAAAAAAACTCTTTGAAAAAACAAGAACTGTCTTCATAAATGTTTTCTAAATGCAAAGAAGAGATTTTGGTGAGCTCATGTCTGGACTGTATGATGTTGAAGTAATAACTGTCACTCATACTTGATCAGCAAATCAGTCACAACATTTCCTATGTATTTTACTATACAGAATTACTGGCCCATTCCTAAGCAAATCAGTTCTCTGTTCATTCTTCTGCCTTGTTTTTGCATTCATTTACTGCAACACACTGTTGGCATTTCTATTTCTGTTCAGCAATCAGGCAATAGCAGATCTATATGGTATAAATCCTTCCTCCTACAAAAATTCTGTCAAAATGTGGCATATTGATAATAAGAAATCCCAGTAGTTTGTGATATTTTCCTGCATAAGCCTGATCATCTTTTTCAAGAAGTCAGCTTCCAATTTTACCCTTAATTCATCTGTTAATGCTTTTGATGCACTTGTTCTCGGTAATACTGTATGTCAACATGCTGCTCTTAAAAACTAAAAATCCACTAAAGATTACATTACAATTTAGTGTCTAATCATCATGTTTCCAGCAAAGCATTCAGAATTTTTGTTGGGAATACTGCCTCATACACTTTCCATTTTAGTGTATAGCAAATCCCTGCACTCTTCTCAAATGCTGTGGGTGCTGAAAATCCTTGCTATGCCTCTGGCTGAAATATGCATCACAATATTTTCACATTAAGCTTAGTTAGCTTTACCTTTTGTTATTAGCATGTATTTCAACATTACAAAAACGCTCAGCTCAGTTATTCTGATTTTTGGTCAAAAAAAAAAAAAAACACTATTCCCACTTCCATAATATATTTACTTTATGGGTCACACTAAAATGAGACGCTTAAGTTATAAAATCTATGCATTCTTAGTAAATTCAGCTCAATCAGTTACTCTGATTTTTGTCACAAAAGATACTGTTGTATATCCATCATAAGGTGGGTTCTAGACATATTTTACATGAACATGATGTGGGCATTTTCATATAGCATACATATCAATAGGATGAACACTTTATTATAACATACATAAAAATAAATATTTTACATAAAGTTAGTAACATAATATTCTGCTGGCATACAGCATGTAGCATCCATTATTGTAACATTTTCTTCCACCATCTCGACTCTGTGTCATGTAAGAGAGAGGCAAAAATATGCACTGTTCCGCTAAAATATGCATGCACGGTGTTCATGAAATCACCACACCTCTCCTCTAAAAGATCTGATATAGCAGCTTTCAATGACCTGTCAAAACCACATATAAACATTTCTTGAAACAACTAAAAAAAAAAAAAAAAACTAATATTTATGAAATTTAACTGAATTAACCAATACTTACTATTCTGAATTAAACTTATTTAACATAAATTCAATAGTCTCATGAAAATTCTCATCTTAATCATTAAAAGATGTAACATTCAATTAATTTTTCCTTACCTAAGCCTTTACCATTATCATCATATAAACAGTTATTATTATTAAAAAATTCAAAGGTCTACCATTTTAACTCTTAAAAAAATTGTGGGAACAAAACTTCATAACATTTCAAAAGTTATCAACTATCGGTCATGCTTCAATCACTGGAAAACATAATCATGTCATTAAGTCATGTCATCAATATAAGGCTTAGTGCAGTCTTTATGTTTGGTCATGTCATCAATATAAGACTTAGCAAAGCCTTTATGTTTGGTAAGAAGTTTGTTCGTAGTTCTTTGGAAAGTCATGGTGGTGTTTCTTAATCCAAAGGGTAAAAATACAGAAGCATATTGTCCTGGCATATGCGGTTCGAGATACTTTAAGAGCAAGTTCTTCATCGCATAGTGTTCTTCTGCCTTCAGTAGAGAAATCCTTGGAATGCTTTCAACTTCTCCGAAATCAATGTGTGTATCGCATATCACATTGACATTATTCACAACAGTCTTGAACTTTCGTATCTTGTTTCCATGAAAATGTTTCGAAGCAGTGTCAGGCATTTGAGCTATGTAAATATAATTAGTATGCTTTTTGATGAGGTCCGTAGCAGGTCCAGAACCATCTGGCATAAACTTTGTTTTCACTATCAAGGATTAAGACTATAACTCTGGGAAAGATTTATGAAACTCTGGGAAAGAATGAAAGAATTTAGGGATAGTAAATCCCTAAATTCTTTATAACAAGTCTTCTACTTATGATAAAATGCATAAGACTGTTGCTTTCCAACAGCTGTAAGACCTGCCTATTCAGCACTACTTTCTAACTTCATCTTCAAATCATTTAGGTAAGCAGTCACTGAGCTTTAGTTGTCCATGAGGAATAGGGATTTCTGTCCATGATGTTTTCAAGATAACAATGGGCCATTAGGAAGTCTTCCATAAAGCATCTGGAACATACTAAGAGCAGTCATAGCATTAGCGACTTTTCAGTAGGTCCAAAATAAGTATGGTAGGTGTTTCACTCAATATTCTGAATATTCTCTGTTAGTATAATGTATTATTTATTCCCTCTAACCCTCTCAGTGGCACAGGATTTTAGATCCATCATGAAGACCGGTATTCAAACAGCATTTATTAATTGTGTTTGCATAATTACTAAATTTAGTCTGTATTTTCATAAACTTACATTCATTAAGATAATATTTACATTTTTAAAGAAAGAAAGCAAAATATCATAAATTATAAGCTAATACATGCCAAGTAGAAAAACTTCTGATGACCGGATAAAACCGATCATAATGCTCAGAGGGTTAAAACAACATTAAACCTTTCTACAAGGCCATTTGAACTTAGATGGTAACAAGTCGAGAATCTTGATGAAGATCTGATACTTTTCAAAAACTCTCAAGTCAACGAAGCAGTAAAGTTAGTTCCTTGATCTAATGCAACAAACCGAGGAATTTCAGCGCATGTAAAGATCTGCAACAATGCATAACATGTTGATTTTTCATTAAAATTCTTCAGCAGTACTGCTTCTGGCTCTGGCCATCTCATGCATTGGTCAACAGCACACAGAACATACTTATAACCTCGACAGCTTGGTTCGACATGCCTGAGGATACCCACATTAATTATATGGAAAGGTTCATTAGGATGCGTCACTGGCATAATAGGAGCTTCATCGAAAGGATGCTTTTTAGCTTGAAGTTCACAAGAAGTTTTACCATATTCATTCACATCTTTATTTATTTCAGGCACCCAGAAAGAATATCTCAATCGTTTGACTGTGTTCTTGGTTCAAAGGTGACCTCCGCATAAGTATGAAGAATGAGGTAAGTCCAAAATTTGTTTTCTTTTTTCTTTAGGGATAACTAACCGGTGAAATCTTTGTCCTAGAATCTTATCTTTGTGACATAAAAAGTTGTCAGTAACAATAAAATTATTACTTCCATTCTTAGCATCTTGCCAGCATGCTTTTAAAGATGTATCATTCAT
>KK119237.1:37412-166557 GCA_000611955.2 Stegodyphus mimosarum | reverse complement strand
ACTTGTCCCATGATACACTTAGAATCATCCTGTCTTTTCACATAGCAGAAATATCCTATTACTTTCTTAACAGTGTGATTACATTCTCTATTATTACATTTTCCTTATCATGGTTAAATATTTCGTCAAAATTTTCAGTTTCATAAAAAGGCATTTCATTTAAGCTACTATTAGTAATGTTTACATTTTTGCATTCACAGTTAAACCTTTGCTTAACATCTCCATTTAACTCATTAAAATCACTTAACGACAAAAGTAAATCGTTACATAACTTATCAACCATTGCACAAGTTATAAAAATAGGTGACTTAAATTTATTGTCTTCAGAATACCTTGATAAAGGTAAGTTAATAACAGGAGCCTTTAAAGATTGTCCAAAAGCTAACATGAGAATAACACTTCTATGTGTCATACGGTATCCTTCTGGTACAATATCAGCCTTAACAACAGTTTACTGTATGCATGTATCTGCTACTGCTATTAATTAATTTATCATCACAAATAAGTTTAACAGTCGGCAAATCATCCGAGTATTCCACCAGTTTCTTGACTCACACTAAATGATGAAAAACTGACTTTCAGCTAAAAAATTATTTTTCTACATTATCTCCCTTGACTTCAACGCACTTGATCTAGCATTTCTCCAACCCTCTCAACTTCTTCATTCGATGCAAAGAGCTTCCCAGAAAAAAATTTCTTCCAAGTTTGGGAACAGATGGAAGTCTGAGGGTGCCAAATCAGGAGAACAGGGAGGATGGCCAAGCAAATCATACCCCAAATCCTGCAGTTTTCCCACCACCAACACACCCTCTTAAGTACAAGTAATATTGTCTTGGTGAAACATTATTTTTCCTTCTTCAAGTCAGGCCTTTTCTCATGAATTTTGGCAGTCAGCTGGTCAAGAAGGTTGGAGTCATATTCACCTGTAATTGTTCTGGCTTTTGTAAGGTAATCAATTAACAGGATCTCTTTAGCATCCCAAAACATACTGGCCATGACCTTTCCAGCAGATGTGATCGACTTCACTTTCTTTGACGCTGAACCCCTGGCTTTCACCCAGTTTGGACACCTGTTTCATTTCTGGTGTGTAGTGGTGGACCCATGTCTCATCCATGGTGAAAAATCGCCACACAAAATCGGTCAGATCCTTGTTGAATCGATCCAAAGATTGCTGCAAAAATCATTTGTGCATTTGCTTTTAATTAGCATTCAGCAAATGCGTATGTGCAGAACTTTTGCATCCCTAATTCTTTGAGCAAGATGTTTCACACCCTTTCTTCCGATATTCCCACAACTTCAGCTATCTCACTCATCTTCACTCACCTATCATCCAACATGATATCATACTCTTTTCGACGGTTTCCGGTGTGGTTGTAGTTTTGGGCCATCCTTCATGTGGGTCATATTCAAGGGATGTATGATGACATTAAAATTCAGCAGCCCATTTTTTAATGGTTGACATGGAAGGAGCAGAGTCCCTGTAAACTTTTGTCAACTTCAGAGGAATTTCCTTAGGAGTTGATCCATCCAAAATGAAGAATTTCATGACTGCACAATATTCAAATGAATAGCATGCAAGATGTTTACTGTGAAAATTCGTGTATACAAAATACTTGAGAAAACAAGTTGAAACTGGTCATATGAACTAATGACAAGTGCACCCAGGCAGGAAACATAAATTTTTGCTGATTGAAGTGCCATCTCTGGGTCAGGCTGAGAACTTTTCAACTTACCCTTGTAATGAAAATTCTTTAACAGTTTTTAACACTGCACTACCTAATAAACTAAGAAAATAATTGAATTTATTAACTTTAGATAACTTTTCATTCTTATTTATTGCTGTATCAAAAGTATTATAAAATGTCTGGCACACTTCAGCATTTCCATAAAATTTATCAATCATAATTTTTGGCAACATATCACTGTAATCAGAGCTTCTATTAACAATACCAGAAATAATATATACATTACTATTATCAAGAGAAGGATCATTAGAAACTAGTGAATTTTTGACATTTCCTTTTTCTTTTAATAATTTTGTGGCTCTGAAATTCTATTTTACAATCTTTTTTTCATATTACAGGGCACTTCCGATTTCATTTCAATGTCATTCATATCAGAAAAATTTTTAATTTTTTCATCTAACTTTTTCAAAGAAAACTGCTTTTACTTTTAAAATTTCTAGTTGTTCTTCTATAGCTTCAATATTACAAGAAGCAATTAAAGATTCAATGAAACCTGTTATTTTAGTTATGGCTGAACAAATAACTTTTTGTTCTTCCTTATATTTTGATAGTTCTGCTTCACCCACTTTTCGTTATTTTTAAACTCCAATTGCCAACAAAATAAATTGAACAAAATACTTTTTATATTTTCTGATGAATCAGTTATACTTTTCACCAGCATATTTATAATCCACTATAAATATATCCCTCTGTTCTGACGCCACTGTCATATATTCGTCGTGAAGTAGGTTCTTGACATATTTTATATGAACATGACGTGATGTGAGCTTTTTCATACAGCACATGCATCAATAGGACGAACACTTTATTATAATACGAAGAGAAACAAATATAGTTTACATAAAGTCAGTAACATAATAATATGCTGGCATACAGCATGCAACATCCATTATCGAAACAATCTCTTCAATCATCTCGACTCTGTGTCATGAGAGAAAGGTGAAAATGTGCAACATTTGGCTAAACTGCACATGTATGTAAATCATCAAATCATCACAGACACTATTCCTAATTCCATGATAGTACATTTAGTTTATGGGTCATTCTAAAATGTCATGAGATGCTTAAGTTAGAAAATCTATGCAATGAACTAAAAGAATAAGCTTTAAAACCTATGAAACAGAAGCAAAGAAATGTGAATTTTTTAAACACATATTGGAGATATTTACTTCATTTAACTTTTATACAATCTGTATAATTAATGAAAGATGTTTCTGCTTTCATGCATTATCTACTTTTATTATAGAAATAACCTGGCCCAATGGTCTTCCTATTTCTAAATGGTTATTGCTATATGTTGATAATTAAGGTGCTTTGATAACTACCTGTAAGGTAACTCCCTAAAAAAAAATTATGTTAATCTTTCCAAGCAATAATTATTACTGAAAATAAAAGGAAAAGCTAGCATTTCAAAACAGGCTGCATTTCTAGTGTGAAATATTAATATAACTCACAGTTCCATCATCTTCCATTTGTAAAGTATAATTATCATCGTTGGGCCTTGACTGCCACTCGAGATTTAACTTATCAATAAATGCCTCTTTTAAAACTGGTGGTGAAGGCTGACTAGGGGTACTACCACTTGTAGAAAAGCAGCTCACTTCACTGTAACCACTACCAAAAAAAAAATGCATCATCAATTAAAATAATCCGTATATTTTAACATACATAAAAGCATAATAAATATAATTTTTTATCATATTCTAGTTAATTCTGGTCCTTTAGCTTAGAGTTCTCAGCAATTTCTAACGTAATCAGATAAATGCTCAGTTTCTAGAAACATGACTGAAATGAAGATCGAAATTATACAAAATATTAATGTGAACATATAACAAAGTTTTGACATACTTAATAAAACAATATCAATTCAGAAGTATGTATTACTGATCAAGTATTTTAAGTTGAAATTTAATAATTTCTATAAAATTTCATGTTTATCTATATTTAAAAAAATTTGAAAATTATAACTAAATTTAAAATACTCTCATGATTAAATTTTAAATATCAATATGATCTGGTGATTTAGCAGCTCATGCAACTAACATGGTAAATATGGCAACCTTGAAGCTCAGATTAGCTTGAAAAATGTACAGCTGATTCTGTACGTTTAAAAACAATACCAATCTAAAACAAGTACTAAAATAATAATTCAGTTAATATAAGTGATAATCCAAAAAAAAATTATTAAAGTTCCTATCACTGAAAATGGACTTAGCGACAAAATTTAGCAGCATTTTGGAATTTCATAAAGTTACCAGAACAGATTTGCATCACTAAATATATCTACATATGCATATTTTAAACATCAATTTACATTAATTCTACAGCTATTATTTTTTAATATTATGTATTTCTAAAATGAGCAGAACAATTTTTTTTGCATACTGCTTATATATTAATTCAATTTATAATATTTTAACTGAGCCAAATATAATTTTACTGCTTTATCGATACACCATGGTCGAACGGACAGAACAGACAAAAACCGGTAGTTTGACCTGGTTTCAAATTCCAGAAAATGGGCTGCCTTCATTTCTATTTTTGTGGTTTTTCCCATATGTAACATGAATAGCAGTTCACTATAAAGACATCCCTCTCTTTAAAAAGACAGCTTTTGGATATTTCGCTTTATTCATTAATCAATCATTTACTGCTTTATTGAAAAAATTGCTTCCTCGATGTCTCACCAAATTTGCAATCTATATTTAGAAAGAAAAATCATCACATTGTTCACACTTTATTAGGTTCTGAAGAGCCATTACATTATAATCATCCTGTTAATAACATATAGGACCACTTTTAACCTTCAAAACGACCAACACCCGGCATGGCATTGACTCCACAAGGAGCTGATATATAGTCTGAGCTACCTGGCAGGAAGTGCTCACCAACTGGTAATGCAATTTCCGTACATTGTGAGAGGGAAGCGTGGCAGCACAAATTTGGCTTTCCAGGTGGACCCACAAATGCTCTATTGGATCAATGTCAGGTGAATTTGGAGGCCAAGACATGACTTAAAAGTCACTGGAATGTTCCTTGAACCACTCCCTGATTATTCAACCCTTATGACATTGTGCATTACCCTATTGGTAAACACCCCGCCAGTTGTCATGTATGGATGAACCTATTCTGCTACAATGTTCACATAACGCACAGACGTCAGGGATTGTTCTATGGGGATTATGGATCCTAATGTGCTCCATGAAAACATTGCCCACACCATAATACCCCCACCACCGGCTTGTCTCCGTCCAACTGTGCATACAGGAGCCAGGGTTTCGTTTGGAAATCAACGTATTAGCACTTGCCCGTCAATGTGATGGACCACAAAACACGATTCATCGGACTATGGAACTTTCTTCCATTCTTCTTGTTTCTTGGCTCACTGCAGACGCAACTGGTGATGATGTGCCATCAGTGCAGGGATATGCTTTGGCCTCTTGCTGCATGGGCCCATGTGTTGAGAAACACAGTCTGGGTCACCACTTAGCTGGTGGTAATTTCGGCTGTTGTAGTTCTTCGGTCACGGTGAATAATGCATAGCAATCTTCACTCTCTCTGGAATCAATGCGCCGTTGATGACGGCCTGTCGCTTGTTTCACCATCCACCCACACACCCCTTTCAATATGTGCTCACAACAACTGCACGTGAACAACCCACTAAATGCACCATTTCTGATATTGATGTTCCCAGTCGCCGAGTCACAATGATTTGACCTTTATTGAAGTCTGATAAATTAGCTGCTTTTCCCATTACATAGCTAATTGTGCTATGTTTGGAAAGACAATGCATAGCCGCTTTATATACTCCAACATCAGCTGTGCATGCTCAGTGGTTTTGTTCCTGGGTGAGCCAACTGTTATAGATGGAGGATGGTCACAATGTAATAGTTCTTCAGTGTATATGCTTATATAAAAGTTAACAAAAACTACATTTTATTTCTGTTCAATCATAAACTACAGTTTCTTATTGTTCTCAATCTGATTCTTTTCTTTTATTCCATTTGGTATATATACCTGCTGTAAAATACAATAATTTTCAATTATTTCTTCATTATATCTCATAATTCACTTATATAATTCATAATAAGTACATTGATCATCACATGAAATGCATATAATTTATATAATGCTGTGATTAGTTTAACTAACATTTTTTTTAATTGCATCTTTACTCTCACTTCTTTAGTCACACAGCTTGTTCTCTCAAGATGGTTATGTAGATTTTTGAGATGAGCATAGAAGTATAAAATGGTGAAACAAAACTATGGAAGCTGTCTTCGGTTGTCTGCATGAAAAGCAATACTCTGAGTCTAGGGGTGTCTCAATGAAGGAGCTTTAAGGAATTAGCTGTTGTTATTGTGTTCTTGTCTGCATGAGCCTTGAAATGTCACTTACACAATCACATCACTATAGCTCATATAAGGAATCTATTGGCACCTAATACTAGAACCCACAGAACTAGATATAAAATTATGAACCTAAGCACTCTCTGAAATCCAACAATAGGTATCACAATGTGCAGTCTGCAGTGCTCAGATTTAAGAATACATTTTTTTTAAAATTATCATCATTATGCATCATAATGCTTCTTTAAAAACACACTACTAATTGATGAGCAAACAATTATCCAGTATTGAAGTATATAATAATATCTGGCCTAGAAACATCTTCTATTAATATAAAGGCATATAACATAAATAATATAAAGGCATAAATATCTATAATATAAAGGCATAAATAATATAAAGGCATCTATAATATAAAGGCATAAAATGCATCATAATGCTTCTTTAAAAACACACTACTAATTGATGAGCAAACAATTATCCAGTATTGAAGTATATAATAATATCTGGCCTAGAAACATCTTCTATTAATATAAAGGCATATAACATAAATAATATAAAGGCATAAATATCTATAATATAAAGGCATAAATAATATAAATGCATCTATAATATAAAGGCATAAAATTTTGTAAAATTATCAGTAAAATATGATTCATATGATTCAGATGTATTATAATCTATTTCAAGTACTCATATAAAATTATTAATAAACACATACACTACGTTTAAATTAGCCAGAACAAAGCAACATATTGTTTTAATTTGACAGATAACTACAAGTCTTAAAGAACAAATATTAATGCCATTAAGAGTAATAAAACTACCAAATCATAAGGATAACTAGCAAATGCCTTATTAGTTTTATATTAAAGTGACAAAATATTAGGCTGCAAACAATTATTCTGCACCAAGATACTTTAAAAAAAATCTTTTTTAAAATTACATACTACCAATGTTTAAACAATCTATAATTTAATTTATAAAACTGTAGATTATTAAACATGGACTATTTGTGGATTAAAGTTGATGCTTTTTTCTTTAAATGCTATAAAATCATATTCTTTATTTATTTATTGGTGTGAAACATTCTTTAATTTATAATTTTGTTACAAATGAAATGCTGAAAGAATTTTCACATGAATAATTTATAAGTTTCCAAACACTAAGTATATTATTACTATTCTCATGCAGTTTTCTTACCTTAGAAGTATAATTCGATAATAGTACAAAAACAACTGTTAAACAAGAAATATTTTCAAATTTGAATTAACAGTTGGCTACCTGCAAGCACATACATGCTAGTGTTGTCTTGAATATGAATTCTGTAAGATTCTAAGATTCTGCAAATGAGATTTTTTTTCCCTTGGGAAAAATACATCAATCAATACTTCTCACAATATTCCACACAGAAATGCTCTTCACTTAATCTATTAACAGCAGAAAGCACTTTCTAAACATATTTCATTTTTCTTACATACAAATGCAAACATTTCACTCTTCAGTTAATGTATAGCTCCTGAATATGATCCTCCAGCTTTAAAATTATGTAGCTCAATAAACTTTTTTAAATGAAAACCATATTTATTTTTTTATAATCAGTATAATATTATCCTAAATATAAGCATAAACCCAAGGAAATTTACATAAAGTTAAATTTCATATTTATTACAAAAGTAATCTTTTTTTAAATTTAAAAATGCTAAAACATAAATATTTGCCTCATTTAAAAGATTTCTGTAACTAAGAAGTACAGTAAAAAGTCCAAAATCCAGACATCCATTATTCAGAATGATCTGATATCAAGACGTCCAGATCAGCAGCAATTTTTAGCTTTACAGGTACTATTAGTCTCGATACACATATGTCTCCATATAACTTTTCAAATAAAAGGAATTTGCCACTAAATGCCATCCCCATTTATCATTATTTTTAAGGAAAGAAAATAGCAGATGTTCAAAAAAATTAATCGCAACACAAATGAAAGGACATTCCCACCAAATGTTACCATAGTGCCTTTTTAAAGAAATAGTATGGTGACTATAAAAAATTCACATATACTCTGTTCAGAATTCTTAAAATTCTTAATAATACACATATATATATATATATATACATATATTCCCATAGGTATATATGCGATATATACATATATATAGCAATAGATGTAATATTTTGGGAATGATGGTGTAGATGTAACTCGGACATGTTTATTGTGTAGATGAAATGAGGGACTTACAGATAGACATGGCCGAATTCATCATAATTTCACTATCAGATAAAACAATTCTGGAGACACAATGCATGCTCCATGTATAATTATGAGTCCAATAGGCAACCCACAATTTTGTATAAGCAGTTATATTTCAGAAAAATGGAAGAATGTGGTCAAGCTAAGAGACATCATTTACCAATCAAGTTTACATAACAAAAGAACCTCCGCAGAATGCAGCTGACCTATTATAGCTCAGATATTCTTTGTTTGAGTTCTGTATAAGAAATGGGGCAAGAGTTTTCACATTGCAGATGATTGTAGATAAGTGATGCAAAGCAAAAGTGGGATGTATGTAAAAATAAGAATTTAAAGATGTATATGTGAACAATATTTCCTATTTCATATTTACACATATATATGTGATTCATTTTGTTGCAGATAACTTCATATTCTTCACTAGGGAAGGCACCAATTTGCTTTCTAATCACAGCCGAGATAGCCTTGCAGATGACAGCTGCAAGGGGCTGGCAGACATTTATTGTGTAAATGTAACTTCGTCATGTTTACTGTGTACATGGAATGATGGACTCAGACAAGGCCAAATTCAACATAATTTTATTGTTGGATAAAACAATTCTGGATACACCGTATTTCCTTCGCACATGTTTATGAGTACAATACGCACCCCACAGTTTTGTACACACAGTTACATTTTAAACAATGGAGAATGCAAATAAATGAATATATGTAGATTACTCAGTGCAGAACACGTGGTGAAAAGAGAATGTGTAGCAATACTATAAGCTTGGCTGAAATGTTTTAATTCTGAATGATGATCAGGCAAGAGCTTTCACAATGTGGAACACTGCAGGTGTCAATGCAGATGTGAAGAGGTTGTCTTTATATTGAAATTAGGAATTTAAAGGTCTACACCAAATTGAATTAGTAGTTCTGTTAGTGATTGCCTTTC
Source organism: Stegodyphus mimosarum (assembly GCA_000611955.2). Taxonomy (NCBI): domain Eukaryota; kingdom Metazoa; phylum Arthropoda; class Arachnida; order Araneae; family Eresidae; genus Stegodyphus; species Stegodyphus mimosarum. Next base: position 157,278 of record KK119237.1, on the reverse strand, counting down.
ATACTTTATATTTCACATATTCTCCCTCTTCAAGGAGAAAAAGATTTGGAAACAGAAAAGCCTTTTAGGGGAAAAAATCAGAAAATAAAGTGAATTTTTGTACAATATCAATGAGAAAGTAAATAAATGGCTCCAAGATGTAATTTTGAATATAGAATAAAATATGATTCTGTAAATTAAATTTTAGGGGTCAATTTTAAGTCTCCTAAACATGCTAATAAAATTCTTAAGGTGGCTGGATGAAAGAAATTTTTATAGTCTTATAAAAAGTCTTTTGGGAAAAGTAAGTATACTTATCAATATATTTCTATTACATATTTGTTTTGGGGCATGATCTACTCAAAGTAATTTTTTTTAATTTGTTATTTCACAGCCTTTTTTAATGTGTTTTTGATACTATAATTCTGCAATTTTGTCCACTGCTTACTTCAGGTTTGAAGTGACAAAGACACAGATTACTTTGATAGCTTTTCTAAGATTATTTTATAATTTTACACTTTTTTGTGTCTTTGTCAGTTCAGAAAAAGCCCCCCTCCCCTTTTTTTAACTTCTTTTGATGCACAAAGCAGCAAGAGATATAAATTTCATACTTCATTTTTGGTTTTGGCATATTTTGCCCCCTATTTCTTGTAGTTTGCTATTGTGCTTCTGGATTTTGGTTTTTGCACATGATTTATTATTAACTGAACATGTGATGAATTTTAAATGCATTTTTTATTTTATTTTGTATGATATATATATGCTGAATATACTGCTTTTAAATATTTTGGATTTTGCTGTTGAATTTTATGTGGCATAAGTGTGAAGAAAGTTATGTTTAATAAATAAAGTTTAACAATAAAAAAATCAAAGAATAAGTCGTTTTATTAAAAAAATTAAACACTAATATGATATATATGAACATAATATGAACTGAGGAAAAACTGAAAAAAAAATAATAGCAACAATTAATATTATATCAGGAATTCTTAAACGTATGTGGCTTTTAAAAATTTTGTGATTTTGCTGTTGAATTTTTAAGTGGGAAAAAGTGATGTTTAATAATAACGAGACAAAAAAAGATTATGTAAATCATCCTGTTAAGAAACATAACACCGATAGGAAAAAGCTGAAAAATAAGAAAAATGTATGGCAACAATCAGAAATATCAAAAATATGCTGCTTTGAAATTTTTTTCAATTTTACTGTTGAATTTTCACAAACCCAATAGTGCAATGCTCAAATCCGAATCCTTTGTTATTTTTTTTTTACAATTTTTGATAAATGAAGAATATTAAAAAAAAAAGGCTGATAAGCTATAAGAATGATTCTTTTCCCATCTAACTCAGATTATTATTATGTTACCTTCAGACAGTTGCTGGCTGGGAAACCACACCATAACCAATGATAAGACATTGACTGACTTTCGATCCTTGAGTAGTTGAAAGGGTTAATATTTTTCTACCTGACTTAAACAGTAAGTGAAACCCTAACACATATTTGTTTCTAGTGGGATGTTGCTCATAGTGGTTTCCTTTTGTTGGTATAGCAGCAGGAAAGGGAAAAAGAATTAGATTTCATAGAACATGTTAATCCAGCAAATTGTGCTCTTCCTTAAGTTTTTAATTTGATCAAGCTTACTATTTTTTGCCAAGAAATTCTAACTTTGATAAGATAACTGTTATTGCAGCTATCTTATTAAAATCAAAACTAGTATTTTCAATTTTGTGGAATTCTAATTTTGAAGCTGTAGCAAGATCTACAAAATGAAAGCATATTTGGTGCTTGCCATAAGTCAGTGGCCTTTGTGAGAGAAAAATTCAGACTTAAGAAACTGCAATTTCAAAATTCAAAACAAAAACCTGATTTTATCATAGATTTCGAACACTATAGAAGGTGAAATTTCCAATTAATGGAATTTGTGAAGAAATGCTGATAGGTGATGATAAGTGAAGATGATATAAGACGTTTTCTACAGCAATTACTAAGCCCTAATCAGCAATCAACTAACAAACAGCGAAATCTAAGTACAGTTTTAAATCCAAGAAGTATCATGACCAATAGTGAAGAAAAAGAGGTTTTTGAGAATGAGAAGACTTTGAATGATAATTTATTAGGAATTCCTGACACAGCAGTTACAAGATTTATAACAGAACAAGAAATTATGTCTATCTATAAAATTAAAAAAAAAAAAAAAAAAAAAAAAGCTTAAATAACTTACATTGAAGGAAATGTTTAATAAAACAAATATTAAGTGGGTTTTTTTTTTGGCTACATTTTGATTTTTTAAAATCATAAATGCTTTTATTTCATAAACAACTAATTCACATTTTAAATTTATACTTTCTACATGTAATCTTGCTTATTTAAACTGGTGATTTAAAACCCAGAAATTTCTGAAATACAGAATTAACGAAATTCTGGATTCCAAACTAATACTGCATATGTTTACAACCAAAAGTTGCAAAAATAAAGGGCCAGGGAAGTGCTTCTGTGGTCACAGTGCCTGTACATATAAATTAATGTAAAAAATATTGTGTATCATGTCCATTAAATATATCATAAATTATATTATTTAGATAAATCAATAGTATTCCTTTTTAACTGTTGCTTTACAGCTTTTAAGTACTGTAATACAACAATTTATTTAAAAAAAGTCACATTTTTTGTCTTCCTGAATAGTAAAAAATTTGTGAACTGAGAATTTGCCTTGTTGTATGTATAACTGAAATGTCTTGTCCTTCACAAAAAACAGCTCTTGCTAGGTCACATGGAGGTAACTATTGTGCTAGTCTAAACATATCACAGGCACAATACAATGGAACTCAAAAAAATGTAAAAACTGTTTCTAATGTCAGTATAAGAAGAAATCAGATTACCTTTTACCCAATTCATTGACTGCAGCCAGTCGAAATCTGTAGCATGTAGAAGCTTTTAATTTTACAGCCTTGAACTGTTTTTGAAGGCCATTAAACAGTTCCACAAAGTTTTCTGATCCATTACCCTAGAATAATATTATTAAAAATTCAGTGTACAAATTAATAATAGTTAATTTTGCTAGAAAAAAATTCTATAGGGAATATTTTACAGTGTTTGTACACATTTCTACACACATAAATTAAATACGTTTAAGGACATTTAAGAACCATTAATGAAAAAATTTAAGGACCTATGAGCAAATGGGAACTGAATAAATTCAGTTTAAAATATTATCTATGCCTGAAATTCTTTTGTAATACCACCCTAAAAATAAAATAGATCCATAAGCAGGAAGCTTTATTACTAAACATAACTTAATTAACATAATTATTAATAAGTTTGAGGATAAAATAAACTTTATGAAATTTATCAAGTAGCATTAAATATTTTGCACTTGTAATAGTCTGACATATTTGAAAGAAGATAAGTGAGATTAGATTTAAGTTTTACTAACAGTTAGCTTTATTTATTTTTTTTTTATGTCAGATACTTGCTCACTCTAGAGGTTTAGTAAATACCAGGTATATTTTATGTCAAGCAGTATAGATTAAAGTGAGAAGTAAAATCATAGTCAGCATGATTCATAACAAAAGACTGTCTTTTGTCACTTCTGCTGCTTGCCTAGAGAGAGACTTGCTGATAACAAACCTGAAAGGCCTGATGTAAGTGGCAAGTTTTGAAAGTTAGTTGAGCTCTGTCTGACGCAGTTAGTGTCATAGCTTCATGTAGAGTTCCAAGGGTTGTAACACAGTTAATTTAGTTTAAGGTTAAACTAAGCCACCAAAGGTGATATGCTGTATTGTATTATTTTAAGTCTCACTAGATGCAACGAATAAGTTTTAGACGAATTTTTACACTTTTGTGCTTTATCTTCTGACCATGATAAGAATTAATGAAAGGCAATAACTCACTTTAATTTTTTGTTTAAAATGCATGTAATTTATGACATTCATTCTTAAACGATATTGGGATAATTACGCATTAAAAGCTAGCAACAACACTCAACAAAATATTTATGCGTCTTTTCAATTTGAAGCCTTCCCAGATACTTTGGCTAACTTATATCGATTTCCTTCTCTTTAAGCGTCTTTTCCAACAATTAGAAATTTGTCTCAACACCCAAACCAGTATTCTCACCAGTTTCTGTGTGCTTTACCTTTTAATTTGTCAACCTCTCCCCAATGTATTTTTGATGGTTTACTTGATCTGGTAAACGTAAAATAATCCTACCCCCCAACAGACTTAAAGCAAATTATCACTATGTCTGAAAGTAACTCACACAAAGGTTTGGCATATTTAAAAATAATTTAGAACTGCATGTTCTTAAGCTAAGAAAACCAATTACAGCTCGTGTGATGTAATTAAACAAGAAAAGTCAAATTCGAACTAAACATGTGGACTAGTGGTCAAAGACTATACAACTTAATTTTAACTTAAGCTGGCTCAGTAACTTTATCATCATAACAAATTCAAATGTCGGCAGTGATAATGCAAAGACAAATAATTACAAATTATCATAGCTGGCAGGAACTCATGTGGAGGTCAGAAACATACCCTGTCTTACACACACTCCAAAAACCTAAGTTTAAAAACTTTCTAAGCGATTTGCAGTCTGGTGAGGAAATAGAAATGAGAAATTATAGTAAAAGCTAAAATTATAAACAACTGGGTATTTATATATTACTTATACATAGCTTTGAAGAATAATTTTCTTTCTCTTTATGCACTCAGTTGCTTCCTTCAACACGTTTCCTATTCCTTTTAGAATTTTTGGATTTAATTAAAGATTTTTGTTATTCAAAAAAACTAAATGCATTTAGAATGCTGCTAATTTTATTTCTTTAGTAATATGAACATTCAGAAAAAATATTAAATATATATGGTAAGGGACCAGTTTGCAGAGTTGGTAGATTTACACTGAGCAACAGGATCTATAAATTGCAAAACATTCAGAATTTAGAGCAGGTACTAGAAGCAGAATTTAGTCCCCACAGTGATTGCATCAGGTGGGAAAATACCTAGTGGCAGTACTGTGTGTGATGCATTAAGACATATTAGATGAATCTTTTAAATTGTCAGTTTTCAATTTCTTTATAATAAAAAATTCCTTTCTATAATGCCTGTCCATGTGATAAGATCAGAAACGTTTTTGATCAAATCCTTCTAAACTTTCAAAGCTGCAATGTCTAAAATCCTAAAGAAAAATTACTCAAATTACTTCAATTCTGTAACAGCCAAAAACCAGAAATATTTTGGAGAAAATATCAGAGGAGGGGAGTGTAAAATTAATTTTATAGAAAAAACTAATGCATAGCCTGAGAATTCTGAACATTCTGACACAAATACATGGGAAAGACTCTTACCATGAAAAAATTACAAAGACGACATTTTTAATTACTTAGATAGTCTAGTTTGCTTTTGCTAAGAACTGTTTCGCAAACTGTGCTTTAAGCGTTGTACCTTGTCCCCCCCCCCCCAGATTCAAAATATTGTATAATAAGTGGCCAAAATGGAACTTTATACAGAGGCTGTTCGCACATTTTTTTGACGATGTATAATGGATTCACAAAATTCATTACATGAAATTCTTGTGTTTTAAATGTTCTATTTGACATCCCTTATTCTGAACTATCTTTCCACACCGCAATTTCCAGGATAATAATGCCTTTTGAAGTGTCAGAAGAGGTATTTTATTACATTCCTTCCAAACAGCTTTCCAGAGTCCTGTTATGGTTTTGGGACAACGTTTCAATAATGCAGTTTTTGAAAGTCCGAAAGCACAAAAATCCATAGGTGACACATCGGGAGATTTAGTAGGGATATCAGTGAAGGGTATGGCCTTGATACCAGTTTTTTGTTCCATTTCTTTCAGGAAATTTACAGTGGATTTTGATGTGTGACTGCTAGCTTTGTCCTGATGGAGTCTCACAGATTGATGGCACTGTGGGTAAAGCGATGGTATTTCATTCAGAAAAATTGGCGATAAAATATGTTCCTGATAGTATTTGGAGTTAATCTTGACATTTTTTTGCACTCTCTTTATTTTTAACTTGCCATTATAAGAAAAACCAGCAACAATCATGAATCCCTTAGAAAAACTTCTTTCGATTCTTTGAACCATGTACTTAAATTTCTTTCTCCCCCTTTATAATAAATGGCTCTTTTTTTGTTGCAATCATTTAAATACACCCATGCTTCATATGCTTCATCTATTGTGACAACTGTTTTCCATTTTTCTTTGGATAAGTGTTTCTCATATACAATTCTGCAGCAGGTCCTGCGTTGAGCGATATATGCTTTGGAAGAAGATGATGCACATTGCGTTTTTTCGCTTTCTTAAGATTTAAATAAACGTTTATCATTTTGTTTACAGTGGACACCGAGTATTTTAATGATTTTGCAACTGTCTTTTGACTAGAGGGATTTTCTTTTAACATTAAGCAACGTAACTTTGCAATAGTCGAAGATGTCCGTTTTTTCCTTGGCTACTTGTTTGGAATTTTTGTCCCACTTGAGGCTCCAATTTGACGTTTTTTTCCTTTCTTGTTGATGATATTACCTATTGACGCTTTAGATATCACAAAACCATGACTCTCACATCGTTTTTGGATAACGGAGTATGCATATTTCTCTTCTGAAAGAGCGTAAATGTAGCCTTCGAACCACTGCTTTGTTAAATTCGCCATTTTGAATAAAAACAAAACTTTCAAGCCACAGACGCTAATTTTGACTTTTAAAAACATAGTACAATTGCAATTACTTCTTTTGCAGCAAACGATTTTTTATTACCGCTTCCTACGCTTTTTTATTACCCAAAATCATCTAAAAAATGTGCGAACAGCCTCTGTAACATGACAGCGAAAAATGAAAATGTTTTACTTTAATGTTATAATGTTTTACTTTAATGTTATAATGTTTTACTTTAATCTTATTTTTTATGTATAATTTCAATATATTACCATTACTTTAATGACATTTGTCAATGTTGCAATGTTTTAAAAAAAAATTTCGAAAAATTCCCACATTTCGGAATTAAAAATTTTCTATAGAAACTGATCTTAAAATCACCCAAATGTTGATAAGTCACCAAATTTAGAACTGTTTAATAGAAGAATTTGCATCCCCAAAAGCCAAAAGTTCTTTAACAGCTCTTCATTAGAAAAAATGAAATAATTTCGAAATGCTTATGTTTCACTTCTTGCTCAGAAACTTTAGACTTAAGATTTAAGATTGTTTATTATTACCGGGCTACTGCAGAAGCAATGTTAACGGTTCATGAATTAAAGCCCGAAGGCTTATGATATGATAAACTCTGGGCATGGATAAATCTCAGAATGAGAAGTGGAGGAAACTCAGAAACTCGAGTATCCCATCACTTATATTAACACTGGTGTGCAAAACTTAGGCAACAATGTAAATCAGATAGCCATGAAATTGCAGAAAAGAGGTTCTTGAGATCAGTACAATGAACACACAATTCAGTAGAAAGGTCATGCATATGCAAGTGTCAGGAACAAAACGTCACAAGCGGCATGAAAGCACGCAAAACACGTGCAGTCGGAGAACTCAGCTTAGGACTACAATAAAAGGAAGGATGGAGGCGCAATTAAAGACATTCCCTGCAAGTGCAAATGAGTTCTTTCGTGAAATATGGCTAGATGAAATCCCCTGGATGACTTCACATGTGGAAAAATGATCAGAAAGCTGTAAGAGAGGAGTAGTGTGACAAGTGTAACTGAAGAGTTCGGAATCAACAAAAGTGTCTTTTCGCATGCTTGGGAAAGCCTTCCAAATCATAGGTACAGCTGTTCGAAAGGTTAGTGGTGTCCACCCCAAGATAACAACTGCAATGGATGACTGATACATCGTTCTGCAGGCGAAAAGAGCCCGAAACCAGTTAGCAAGCGCCATGGCTCAGCATCTGTGTACAGCAACGGGGCGACAAGTGTCGCAGTTTACTGTGTCCAGATGCCTTCACAAAGGTGGCCTATTCGCCTGCCGTCCTGAATGCTACATTCCTTTGAAAGTTGGCCGTTAGCGCCACCATTTATAGTGCAAGGAGCACGAAAACTAGATATCTCATCAATGAAGTCGTGTCCTCTTTATGGATGAGAGTCGTTTTAATGCCACAAGCGATTTTCAATGCCAGTTGATTTGGAGAGAGGTCAGGACACGGTTTTATCCCAGTAACATCACAGAAAGAGACCGTTAAGGTGGTCCTGGAGTTCTTGTCTGGGGAAATATATGCTGAATGGGCAGACAGAGCTCCACATTTTCAACAGATGTTCTGTAACCGAAGATCCCTATTGTCAGGTGATCCTTCTCAATGTGCATCTGTTCTAAGGTGTCATTGGAACAGACTTCATTTTTACAGATGACAATGCAAGGCCACACCAGACTCCTGCCTTTCAGAAGCTACTGGAAAGTGAAGATATCACTCGGATGGATTGGCCAATGTATTCCCCTAGTTTAAATCTCATAGAACATGTGTGGGATACTTTGAGGAGATGCTTTTTGGTACGATCACATCCTCCTGGTAACACCCAACAATTGAAACAAATGTTGGTTGAGGAATGGGCACGCGTACCCCAAGATCTGTTAGTCTGGTGCTGAGTATGGAGAGACAGTGTGAAGCAACTATTGAAGTAAAGGGGGGGGGCATATCCCATACTAAGGAACATCTGCTTTTTGTTCTTCCTCTTGTGCAGACAATCATGTATAATGATACTATGAGTTCAATAAAGCCTTTTTTTTTGTAAGATAACCATATTTGTCAGTTAATCGCCAAAATTATTTTTCCAAAATGCTAATTCACACTCAAAATGGCAGTCGTAAAAACAGACAAAAATTTCAGATGATTAAAATTAAGGACCTCCTGCCGATTTTGGCCAAAATTTAGGACCTCCTGCCGATTTTGGCCAAAATTAAGGACTTTCAAGAACCAAAAATCGATTCCAAAAAACCTAAGGACTTTTAAGGACTCTTAAGGACCGTCCAAACCCTGTTTTATCATCACAAAATATAGTAGCGTTATGAATAGGTTTATGAAATCCTCTAATTTACATTCTGAAAGGTATCCTGTACTGCCTTATATCAAAACTGCAAAGCCTGGTCAAAATTTTATATTCTGCCTTCTCAGAAATGACAAGATACCTAACCATGGATCATGAAAATTATTCATCTTTTTACTTTCTTTGCTTTCGTGACTTCAATTAAAAAGCATCACTTTAATTTACAGTCAAGTAACAATATCTATTATTATTTTACCAGCAACTTGAATACTATTTTCATTAAGCAATTTGATAAAAATGAAATGAAGAAATAAGGTTTGTATACTAGGGAAATCATACTTTGCTGAGCAGTTTACCATTCTATAAAGGACAGTTATTGTTATTTTAAGTATGTTCATTAAAGATGATTATTTCCACACGTAAATCCGATAGTTAACATAATGAATCGAGCTGAGAGATATTTAAGTGCTTTTAAAATTTTCCTAATGCTTATTACACATATTTTTTACATTTAAAGTATAAATCTAGAATTTTTTAATAATAAAGGTTTAAAAAAATAAAAGTAACCTCTCTTTGCACTAATTACAGCTTGTTTTAGAGAGATAAACTGGACCATAGTAAATTAATAAACATATAAGGATAAGTCAGAAAAATAAGTCAGCCAGCCTTATCTGATACAACTGATATGAGATTACAGCAGTAATCTTTCAGATTTATAACTGATGCTTGCTTAAGGGTTTAGTTAACCAAGAATTTCTGACTGGTTTCAACAAATGGCCTGCATGAAAAGGAATATATAAACAGCAAGGTATAGTAACACTTTTAACAGCTTTCGGTAATTCATAACATACTTATTTCAATATAATTACAGTTTACAGTGAGCATTGACTGCTCTTCATTAGTCATAGTGAAGTGAGAAAGCAGATGCTTCAAGAAAAGATATAAAAATACTTTAGTGACCTAACAGTAAACTAAAATCATTACAATACGCACAACTGCATAATGGGAGAAAATGATCGGACATGAATGCTGGCTAAATATCTATGAATTAACCACAAATCTGAAATCAAGCATAGTTCATCATTACATGCCACTATTCATAAACATCTGAATTAGTGGCTCTGATATGCTTTTTGGATTCTAAAGGCTCTCAAAAAAGACCATAAAAACAAATTATATTCTGCATTGATGCATGTGCTGCAATATCACTGTGAATGTACTACAAAGAACTGTCATTAAAAACGTTGCAATTACTACAAGCTTTAAGTATAATATCAAAGCCTATAACAAAAGCATCTTCTATCACCAATCCAAAGAAAGTATGAAAGATCACTTTTGCTAAAAAAAGCACAATTATTTTGTTTATTATGGGAGGTCATTAAATATGCTGAAGATGGACAAGTTACAGTGCCAAACACTATTGAGAACTTGGGCACAGCAATTAAGAACAAGCATACATTGTCACTGATTTATAAAGAAGGCTATCTTCTAGCATGATTATTTTTTGCTGCGAATTATATCTAACTGCATAACAATGTGTAATCTCATACAGCTTTAATGACCGTGAAAACAAAAGTCAGACAGAAAAGTAAAAGTCCTGAATCCTTTTCCTACAGCACAGAGATTTTGCTGTGGGATTTCAAATTTTTCATAAATCAATGGAATATTTAAAAAGCTAAGGATTCGCTCTGGTTTATGATATATAAGTGACAGACATGCTACTTATGAATTAAAAATTAAAAGATTTCTATAAGAATGGAATTACAAGACACATCACTCGGTAAACACATTCTTCAGAGTTAATGGTAATTCCCCCATATAATGATATTTCTAACACAATTTCTTGGCCTCAGTTTCATTTTACTTACCTTCATGTTGTTTTCAAAAATTCAAAGAGTCATAGAAATCAAAGGTTGAGTAATTTTAAAAACGTAGAGTTTAATATGTACATTATTTACAAGTAATCACTTACAGATTTGTACTGATTATAAAAGATCGAAATACTAATGCCAATCGAAAAATCAAATATTTTAATAGAAACTTCATTGCTCCTATTCGACTAATGTGTGAAGCTACGCACGAATCTATCTATCTACCTATCCATAGAGCTCCCGGTGGAGAGTCTGCCGAAATTCAAAAAAGGCATGTCACGTTTCACACGAAACGCTAGCGCCATCTATCAATTAATCAAAATAATTTCCACACACTCCCCACCTGAACTCTGTCAAGAGTTCACATTAATCTAACAACAATCAAATTTATATCAATAAGTATTTTGACATATAATTATAAAACAATTAATAAGTATATTAAATGAATAGAAAATATACTCAAACTATAGTAATTACACTAAATTCTATAAAAATGAATGTTAATATGAAATATAATTTTGACACTACTTCAATAAATCTAAACTATTCGTAATCATATGAAACTAAAATAGCAAAAATAAACAATAGCACAAAAACATATTGAATCAACTCATATTACTAAATAATAAAAATTGTTTTTAAAGTTCTAAAGGATATAATAATTGAACTGGTCGTCTTATTATTGTTCCATCAGCAGTTTTTAGTTCACAGGAACGGACTTTGTCGTCACGACCACGAAAAACTTTTATTACTCTGCCACACTTCCACAAAAGTTTGCACTTATTATTCCCTTCTATTAAGACGAGATCGTCAACTTTGAGATCATCATAAAAGTTAGGATTCTCTAATTGACGAGCTGACCGAAGATCCATTAAATATTGTGTTTTCCATTTAGTCCACAATTGCCTAACCAATAAATCTTGATAAATCTTTCTTTTGGTCAGAGAGAACTTGGTAGAGCCATCTTTAACAATGGAGTTAAAGGTGATAGGTAGTGTAGAATCTTTTTTTCCGAAAATCAAGAAATTGACTGGTTTCAGTGGCAGTGGTTCCTTGTGGTCACTGTACACATAGGTCAATGGACGAGAATTCAAAACAGCTTCCACTTGTGCTAAAACCGTTGACAATTCTTCAGACGTTAGCAAGGCTTTACCGAGAATTTTCCTTAAGCATTCTTTCACTGATTTTACTAATCTTTCATAAAAGCCTCCCCACCAAGCCCCTCGTTCTATTATAAACTTCCATTTGATTTTCTCATTCGATAGAAAATCTTGGAATTTCTCATTTGACAACAGCTTAGAGAAATTTTCGAGTTCCTTTTTTCCCTTTATAAAAGTTTTTGCGTTATCTGAATAAATTACTCGACAATTGCCTCTCCTAGAGGTGAATCTTTTGAATGCCATCAAGAAAGAATCCGTAGAGAGATTCGGTACAAGTTCCAAATGTATGGCTCTAGTGGTAGCGCAAGTAAATAATGCTACATAGGCTTTTTGATTCCCTTCGACATTTTTTACGTAAATCGGTCCAGCAAAATCTACGCCGCAAACGTAGAATGGCGGCGTCTCATTGATTCTATCTTCTGGAAGCTGAGAAGTGGTCTGGTTGGCAGATTTCAATGAATATTTTTTACATATAAGGCACTTGTTTATTATTTTCTTGACAAACTGACGTCCTTTTGGGATCCAAAAACGACTACGAATTTCAGCTAAGGTTGTTGCTACTCCTCCATGCATCATTTTAACATGTGTACTTTCTACTATTAAATTTGTTAGCCAGGAGTTTCTTGAAAGAATCGCAGGATGTTTTTCATCATGTGACAAACTAGAATGTTCTAATCTTCCACCTGCTCTCAGTATCCCATTCTGGTCTAGAAAGGGATCAAAAAGATATAAAGATGATTTTATTTCGACTTTGCCTTTTTCAGAGACTCGATTTCTTTGGGATAAAAGCATTCTTGTTCAGACCTAATCCAATAATTTTCAGCATCTACTAATTCTTCGGTTGTTAATGAACCTGTCAAACGGTTCGTTTTCCTAATTTTACCAATGAATCGCTTCATCCAACTAGTTATTCTCAACAATTTTCTTAAATTACTATATTTTGAGATGTCTATTAGCCTTTCTTCAACTGCCGTGCACACAAATTCATAAATATCATTAATGTTCTTGCGGTATTCTAATTCTTCTTCAACGATAGGTTTTTCTTCGTTCTGTCGAGGCCACAATTCAGACGACATTCTAAGCCATTCTGGCCCTTGAAACCAGATAGGATTGTTTTTCAGCTCATGAAGTTTAGCTCCCCTCGAAGCCAAGTCAGCTGGGTTACTTTTTCCGGGGCAGTAATGCCAATTTTCTGGGGATGTTAAATTTTGTATTTCTTGAATACGATTTTTAACGAAAAGCTTAAATTTCTTTGCACAGTCCTTTATCCAGAAGAGTGTGACTTTCGAATCAGTCCAGAAAAAACAAGAAAGTTGTAACTTCAAAACTTTAACGATGCTAGTGCCTAACTTAGCCGATAAAAGAGCTCCCATAAGTTCCAACCTAGGTAAGGTGAGCGGTTTTAAAGGCGCTACTCTAGTCTTGGAAGCAACAAAAACCGTAAATATTTGTTCATTACTGGAAATTATACGCAGATACGCTACTGTACCATACGCTTTTTTGCTAGCGTCAGAAAAACAGTGCAGCTCAATCCTTTCCACATCACTATTACCAATTGCAGAAAAATAATATCGTGGAATACCGATTTCGTCCAAACTGGAAACTTCTTTGCACCATTTTTTCCATACAGAACATAAATTTTCTGGTAGTTCATCATCCCAATCTAAAGCAAGTACCCAGATTTGTTGCAATATGATTTTGATTCTAAGTACAAACGGAGATAATAGACCTACAGGATCAAAAATTCGTCCTATTGCCTGCAAGACAAAACGTTTAGTATTAACTTGTTTTGACAGAAATGTTATCAAGTTTTTGACATCAAAGTAAATTGAGTCATTTTGATTGTCCCAAGCGACTCCTAACACTTTCAATGGAGGGTTTCTAGCTTCCGAAATTTGAGGAGATTCTTCGCATTCAATACCTTCTTTAATCCACAGTTCGCGCAGTTCTTGAGAATTGGTATGCCATTTATGTAGAATCATACTGGCATCTCTAAAAATGCTGATGCATTCTAAACTGGTATTGAAAGCAAGTTTAACATTTTGGTGTCCTCCAATGATGTCATCTACATAAATGTGATCATTTAGGAATTCGCAAGTGGCAGGGTAGGTTTTCTTATATTGTTTCAAATGGTGTTTAATGGTTGCAGCCAATAAAAACGGACTGCTATTTACGCCAAATAACACACGAGTGAATCGGTAAGTTATGAAATTTTGTGGATCTTCGAATGGGTTTTCTGTAAACAAAAAACGTGTTACATCTCTGTCTTTCTCATCTACTTCTATCTGCAGAAAAGCCTGCTTTATGTCACTTATAAAGGCTACAGGATGAAGTCTGAAGGCTAATAAAAGTTCGAAAATGTCAGGATACAAATTTGGACCAATATGTAAGCAGTCGTTCAACGAAATTTCACCAGGTTCATGTGAGGACGCGTCGAATACGATACGTAGTTTACTAGTAGTTCGATCACTGCGAATGATTTCTCTGTGAGGCAAATAAAATGTGATTTGGGTTTCACATTGTGATTTGAGTTCAGTGTCTGGAACTGGTTCAATGATGTTTTGTTGTAAATAATCTTGTAAAACTGTCTGGTATGAATAAAAAAGTTCGGGGTTATTCTGAAATCGCTTTATGAGTTTCTCAAATCGTTTCACCGCAACCGCTTTATTATTGTGTAACTCATATTTTCTATCAGACTTCCATGGCAGCCTAACCTTGTAACGAGAATTTTTGTATAAAATTTCCGATTCGAATTTTTCCATTATAGCATCTTCCAATGGATCAGATGATTCATTTTCAGGCTTTATACCTAAACTTTCAAGCTCCCAAAAGTTTTTTATCTGATCAGATATTATATCTTCCTCAACTACAATATTAAAGGCTGTAGAAGTGCACCTTGTACCTTTAGTGTAACCTAGCAGAGACCAACCGAATAGCGTTTCTGCAGCTACTAAATGTTTGTCTAAACGCTTAAGTTTCCCAGTCACTATATCATAATAATAATCAGCTCCTATCAAAAGAGTTATTTTTTCCTTACAATCCCAAGAGTCTGCGAGTTGTAAACGTTCTAACTGTTTGCCTATAATGTGTTTATTCACATTAGGAGGTGGTAAATCAGAACTTGAAATTTGTTCAGTCACGAGGGCTTCAATTTCGATTTTCGAATTCGGTATTTCCTTGTTCTCTAACTTTATCTTAACAACGTTAAATGTTTTTCTAATGGGTGTTTTATTTCCAAACGTAAATACTGAAAGAGTTTCTGATCGAATAATAGGAAGTTTCAATTTATCCGCGATTTCCTTTGCCACGAAAGAACGCATACTACCTGAATCCAGAAGAGCTCTTATTAAAACCGACTGCGTATTTGTTCGGAGTGTTACGCAACACGTTTGAAGCGAAATGGTTTTAATTTTATTCCCAGAGAATGTTGAAAGAACATGCGAATCTTGTACACTGTCATTTTTTTCTTTTAGTTCTTTCTCAGCCTGAAAGCATATAGAACGGTTATGCTTGCCCTTGCATCTGGAACAAACGACACCACTTTTGCATTCCTTCATTCGATGTTTCGATTTCAAGCATAAAAAACATCTTCCTTGCTTACGCAATAAATTTCTCTTCTCATCAACTGTCAATGACTCACATTTTTCAGTAACATGTTTAGATGTATTACAGAACAGACACCAATTAGTAGTTTTGTTTTCACTAACTGGCGCCAAGAGCTGGTAAGCAGAAGACGTTATACTCTCCTTCCCTCCCTTCTTCTCTTTATAAGCACAGGAAGTGTTTTCTGATTTATGGGTAGAGAGCAAAAGATGGTTTCTTTCCCGACATTCTAATTCCGATCGAATAAATTGTATTAACTTATCAACATTAAAAAATGTTGATGAATCGGTTTTACGATTAAACTCTTAAAGTTATCTCAGAAGGCAGTGTTTTCATTATTGCCGGGATCAACATATAACTGTATTTATCTGGTGTGACTTCTAACGATTTCAAGCTGCGTATTTCGGTTTCTATAGTGTCACAAAGTTTGCGAAGTTTTAAAATGTCACTGGTTTTAGTTACTGGGGTAAGATTCAGGAGTTTTTGCATGTGTGAGTTTATAATGATATCTTTTCTGCCAAACCTGTTTTTAAGAATTTCAACAGCTTCGTCGTAATTTTGTTCCGAAATACAGAAACCTTCTATCGTGTGTGCAGCGTTGCCGCATAAGTACGATTTTAAGTAATTAAATTTTTCGATTTTTGTTAAAGATTCATTATCGTGGATTGCTACTTTGAAAGAGTTCCAAAAACTTGTCCACTGGGTATAATCTCCGTAGAATTTAGAGATAGTTAATTTTGGCAGCCGGGTAAATTTATTGCTTTCGTTTTGAGAATCTTTGGCGGTTTCGTTAAAAATGCTATTTTCATTATCCGAATTTGTTACTTTAGTTAATTCTTTCAATTTTTTATTCGCTCTAAACTGCCATAATTGGATTTTCTCTTCGTATTCGATACAAGATGTTATTTCAGTTTCGAATTCGTCGGTTTCCACTTTCAAATCGCGCTGTATTTGAGCATCTAAATCAGTCAGAGATTTCGATTTCATAATTAATTGATCTAAATTTTCTTCTATTATACTTGTACTAATGTCTTCTTTATCTAATTCCGTTTCGAGTTTCTTTAGAATCTTGGACACGGTGGTCCTTAGAACTTTTCGTTTCGATTTCAGTTTAAGAACAGAATCTTCTGCCATGGCTCTACTTTACAAAATAGAAAATTTAGCCTTACCTTTTGCTGTCTTCGCACACTTGCTATGTGCTAAATCCAAATTCCCGGCCGATGCACCAGTTTTGTTTTCAAAAATTTAAAGAGTCATAGAAATCAAAGGTTGAGTAATTTTAAAAACGTAGAGTTTAATATGTACATTATTTACAAGTAATCACTTACAGATTTGTACTGATTATAAAAGATCGAAATACTAATGCCAATCGAAAAATCAAATATTTTAATAGGAACTTCATTGCTCCTATTCGACTAATGTGCGAAGCTACGCACGAATCTATCTATCTACCTATCCATAGAGCTCCCGGTGGAGAGTCTGCCGAAATTCAAAAAAGGCATGCCACGTTTCACACGAAACGCTAGCGCCATCTATCAATTAATCAAAATAATTTCCACACATGTAAAACATACAAAAAATATTGAAAAAGTTGTAAACAAAATAAATGGAGAAATTTAAAAAAACTGTGATACTCAAAGCAAAGGCCCAACAATATTGGGACTTTGCTTGAGTATCACAGTATTGAATACTCTGAATTGAGTACTCGGAGCTCTGAATTGAGAATTTTTAAATATTGAGAACTCACTATTGAGTACGCTGAATAGTGAATATTCTGAAATAATTTTCTTACAATGTATTTTAAAATACCAGATATAAAGCTTTGATAAAAAAATGAATTAAAAAAAGCAATATAGAAACTGCAATTTAATGAATTATATTATTATTCTAACAAAAATAAGCTAGAACTAATTTTCAATAAAATTCATGCAATCTAGAAGTTCAAGCAGTCAATGATTTGGAACCAATAATTGGAATTAATCACTGGAACCAACCACTAGATTTTTTTATTGTGATAATATATTCATAACAATTTAAAAAAACAATATGGCTGGCAATATTCAAATGACAAAAATTATATGTTTCAGATGGTCAGAACAATGTGCTGAAAACAGATGCATAACAAATGTAAAATTTTCAAATTACCTCATCATATTCCAAAATATAAGATAAAATCTTGGCACCATTGTCAACAGCCGCCTATAAATACAGAATTTTTATTTAATAATTTTAACGATTATAACATTTGTATTTAATGCTATAAAATATTTAAAAATTTACATTTACAAACCCAACAAAAAATGAACACTCAAAATTTAAATACTATCAAATATAATATACAATTTTTGGAAAATCATAAGAATCAGAAGCTGTCTCACAGCTATAAATGCTCCTTTATACACTCATGTCCATAAATTAAGGATAATACAAAATCAGGCAAAGGAAGAGTTAGAAGCAAAACAACTTTAACTTATTTGTAAAGCTTATTTATTAAACAAAAGGTAAAGAGCAAAAAAAGATGCTACATGTTTGATATTATTAAAAAAATTAGCGATTTTTTCTCCCTGGAGCAAATTACAAAAAAAACCTTTTTACAAAAAACCAATATTACATGGTTGGTATGATTGTTAATACATTGTATGTCTCCCAGACGATGCAATACAGTCCGTACAATGCCTAGGCATGCTGAGTATCAAATTATCGATCTGATCTTGGGGGATATTACACCACTCAAAAAGCAATGCTCTCCGAAGTTCTGGTAGACATGTAGGAGGAGGTTGACGGGCTGCAACTCGTCGGCCAAACATGTCCCACACGTGCTCTACTGGATTCAAGTCCGGCGAAAATGCTGGCCAGTCCATACGGGTGATATCCTCCGATTGAAGGCATTTGCTTACGATGTTTGCATGGTGAGGACGGGCGTTGTCATCCGTAAACACAAATTGTGTGCCCATGGCACCCCGAAACAAACGTACATGTTGTTCCAGAATGACGTCCCGATAGATTTGTCTTGTCATGGTTCCAATTTTAACATGCAGGTCAGTTCTGGAACCCAGACTATTCCACCCCAACGAGCACTCCTGCACCACCATAACGGTGCCGTTCAATGATGTTTTCTTGGTGGTAACGGGTACCTGGAGCTCTCCATATGAAAGTACGGGGAGAATCAGACTGCAAGCTAAACCTGGACTTGTCGGAAAACATCACACAAGCCCACTGTTGTGGTGTCCACATAGCATGCTCTCTACTCCAGGCTAACTGCAGGCGACAGTGAGTTGCAGTAAGTGGAATGCATCTGATAGGTCTACGAGCATATAGACCAATCTGCCCTAAGCGTCTGCACACGGTTTGCCTCGAAATTATCGTACCAGTGGCTGAACGACACCGACGACACAAGTCTGAAGGCTGTGCTCTGCCTGTTTCTTTTGGCAGTAACTGCCAAATACCGGTCCTCATTCGGCATTGTAACTCTGGGGCGACCTGTGCTGTAACGTCTACTCACATTACCATAATCTTGGAATTGTTGCCAAAGCCTGGAGATGACACTCTGGGCAATTCCAAGTTCATCTGATACTTCCAGTTGGGTACGCCCACATTCTAGACGGCCGATAATTCTACCACGTAAAAAATCATCCAAATGTGTGCTTTGAGTCATAACTATTCGGTTATTGCACCGAAATGCTTATAAAGCGCCTGCAAACAATTTTATTTCTTTGCCTGTATTCCTTATATATCACTCTCGTCATTGTGACGTACCATAGGTGTCATATGATTACTTCCTGAAATTTGCATATGATTCTTGAAGATGTGTGTAGTGATTTTACATGTGATATATTTATTTTAGAGTTCAATTTACGCGTGACTCTGAATTATCCTTAATTTATGGACATGAGCGTATTTGTTTATATATAGCAACACATGTATAACGATATGCACAACCCAAAAACTTATTGTGCACCCAAAATCAAATATAACCCCCCACCCCGAAAAAAAACTCAAAATTTAATAATTTGTGTTTAGATACACAAATATGTAGAACTGTAATTTTGCTATCCCCCCTTTTTTAATTAAATAGCTTTGATTAATGATATAATTCCTGAATAATAATAATAATTTAACATGCTTGAAAATAAATTCTAAATTCATTCCTGAGAGAAAAGCTAGTTAGTTCAAAGACATTCAAATCTAACAAATCCATACATTCTAATAAGTAGTTTTACATTTTTTATTTGAACTGTGTAAAAGAAAATATACATAAAAAAGTCAGTTTTGTTCATTAATTCTTTGATTATAACAATAAATTTATATTATATATTCCAAGACTATTAATAAAACAAATAGTAACAACAAAAACGCTTTTAGTTGCAAATCTTTCAAGAAATACTGAACAAAAAATGAAATTATTTTAAGGAAAAAAAACTAAAAGATGCATTTAAAGCACATTTTATGCAACTTTAAACATTATTTATTTCTTTATTTAAAAATTTAACTTTATTCACATTCATATATTTTAAAAAGTCATGAAGGAACCTACATTCCATTTCAGTGATATAGAAGTTTTAGTTCGAGATAATAATTTTGGAGGTTGAGGAACATCTGGCTTGCAACATAAAGTTTTAAAAGATATGCCTGAAAAAAAAATTGTGAAATCAAATACTGGATAAGCATTTTTTTACTCAAGAAGGATAATTTACTATCAGGAATTTCCAGTCTTACCAAAAAGACACAAATAACATATTCATAACATCAACAAAAAAAATTAAATTACATATTTTTGCATGACAAAAATTCAAAAGAAAAATTCTGCAAGCATTTCGGAAATAAATCAATAATAAATAAAAAATACACATGCATGCAATATTGGAAGCTATGTTATACACAACATGCTGCAAAAGCTCCATCTCATCACATTCTGAATGACAACAAAAAGTTACTATATTTTGATGCATTAAACCAATAATTAATATATTACTGAAATCTAAATTTCCCAGTGTGATTGGACCAGAAATTAAGAATTTGAGCACAAAATAATACAAATAATTTTCGATATGCTGTACAAATATCCAGAATAAATGTCTTTTTTAGATTCATATTTAGATCCAAAATAAATATCTGCATTATATGACTAAGGAGTGCATTAAACATTTTCCTCACAAAATTTATTTTAGAATATTTATTTGTACAATTGCAGTATTTACATTATTCTATAAAAAGTAAATATACTAATCAAATGCATTTATAAAAATCTTGAAATAATCTTGATTAAATTTTTATATACATAAAAAAAATTTTTTTTAATGCCTTGTTTACATAAAAATGTATAAAATGTGCTTTTATAACAAATGATTTCTCTCTTTAACAATTCTATGATTTTGACAGGAACATTTGAGGAACAAAATATTTATTAAAATTAAAAGGATACATAAAAACGCTCAGAAAATGCATCTTATGAATGTGTCTATTCTCTCAAAAACATGATACATTATTCTTCATTATATTAGCCACATAATGGAGATAAGGCAAATTTTACAATAATTCATAGCTTACTTTCTGAAGGTCTTCCAGTCACATTATTCACCTCAGCTTGAACACTATGAAGCAAATTATGAAATACATATATTAATTCTTGTCTTAAGAATATTGTTTAAATATGTTTTCTAACACAGCTTTTAAAGATAATGAATTCAAAAGTATTATTTTTATCACCTATTGCACTAAAGCAATACACTCATTAAACCTTTAAAAAATTAAAAACCAAAAATTTAATAATAGGTTCTTCTATTGCATAGGGGGTGTACCTAAAAGAAACATATCTGATACTGTTTGCATACGTTTAGATTTCCTTTTGCACGAAATGGAGAAAATTTTCATTGCAATAAAATAATACATCTAATTGAACAATATTATTGGAAGACATGTTGAATTACTTCCATAATCTAATTACAATATGAAGTTATAATAAAATCATAAAGAATTTTTATCAAGAGAAGTAAGCTTTTTACAGTTTATTTAAAATTTTTTAATTGACATCTGTTTACTACGCAAAGAATACAAGAAAAAATTAGAGTAGAAATTGATCATTGCATGCATATGGGTTCATAATAGGTTGAATGCATACAGAACTGATAACTTGATAAAATTTATTTTCTCAAAAGAAACACCTTAAAGTTCTGGAACTTTTCACAAAAGTACTCGCACAGCTCTTCTCAGTATAACAAAGCACAATCAGAAGTTACCTTTCAAACTATTTATAACATTAAACACAACACAATCCAAAGCAAATGCAAAAGGCGAAGCTTGCATGATCTCCCATTACTACAAAGTCAGCTCTGAAATAAAAGCTAATAACTGGTACTCTCTTTCAGCTTATATAGTTTTTCCCTGTCGACAAAGAAATCTCTAGTACCTTCCATTTCTCAAAATTACTGGAAGGCAGATATGGTTAAAGTTACATGCAAGGGCTGACCATGGTTACACTTACATTTAGGAATGAAACACAGTTATTCAAGTACAGTATCAATCACAGTTATACTGGGACAAAACCAAAATGTCACCAAATTGTCACATGTTTAGCGATTTTTGGCAAAAATCAGTCAACAAAACCATCACCAGCTTGACCTTTTCAATGACGTTTTTAAATTGAATTTCCGTTGCTTGGAGATGTTATATGGAAAGTTATCTTATTATAATTTATAGTGAATTATTGCTTTATTACTTTGCAGCTTTAGTGCAAGTCCTGGGATTATTAATTTACTTTTAATTACTTTCATTATATATATAGTATATAAAGCAAAGCAATTAATTATTGCTTTTTCCTAATAATTCCATATAGTTTAGATGACAAATCCTTCTTATCCAGTGTTTTATGCATCCTTTCCCTAATATGTCACAGTTTAGAAACAAAAAGTTTCAGTATATCAAAATGATATATCATTCGATTCAACTAAGTTTACAATGGAAGAGACACACGCCAATGTGACAATCAAATTCGCTAACACAACCTTGTGTTTGGCGTACATTCACTAAAAACACTCAATCGATTTCGAGGGCAGCTATAGGTCCCTCCTCATCAGGAGAACAAAATTGATGTCAAATCACTGTTTACTAATGTTCCAGTCGAAGGAGCACTAAAATGTCTTGAAAGTAGGCTTAGGGAATTCCATTTCACACATACTGAAATTGATGAGTTGGTTTCACTTACTAAAGTCTCTCTCAGTCAAACCCACTTTGTTTTCCAAAATGAATATTATCGTCAAATTGAAGGATTAGCTATGGGTAATCCTCTCAGTCCTGTACTTGCTGACATTTATATGCACTATTTTGAGGAAAAATTATTTGATAAACTATCTTTTCGTCTCTGGATTCGTTATGTAGATGACACTTTCGCACTTTTTGACGGTAATAAAGACGATTTATCCGAGATTTTATCTACTATAAATTCAATTGATCCAGCCATCCAATTCACTCTTGAAATTGAATCCAACAATTCCCTTCCCTTCCTTGATATTCTTATAATCCGCAATGAAATTGATTTTAGCACTACTGTGTACCGTAAACCCTTTGCAGTTTGTTTACCACCCCATGCTAAGTCATGCCACCCTATTAAGCAGAAAATGGCTTCTTTTTACTATTATGTATTTCGCGCGCTCAAAGTTTGTTCCACAGAATCCTTGCTTACCAATGAACTTAATTATTTAAAAGCAGTTGCTATTGACCGAGGATTTTCTCCCGTGATCATTGATAAAGCTGTTAAAAAGTTTTCAGATTCCCATCATAGAAGACATTCCACTGTTAGAAACAATATTAATGACTTTGTCGTGCTTCCATTTTATCCTTCTGTTAGTTATAAGGTTGCACGGATTCTCCACAAATTCAATTTTCAGGTCAGTTTCCTCCCTATCAATAAAATTCACGGTTCGACTCTAAAAGATTCTGTTTCTGACTTTAATTCTTGGGGAATTTATAGTATATCGTGTCAGTGTGGCTTGAGATATATTGGCCAAACAAAAAGAGCGTTAAAGTTTCGTATCAAGGAACATGAATCTTATGTCCGAAAGGGCGAAATTAACAAGTCTTCAATAGCGTATCATAGTTGGAAATTTAATCATAATTTTGACTTTGGATCTGCAGAAATTATCCAAAAAGCTTATTCCGTCGGTGAATTAGATTTTCTTGAGGCTTTTCATATTCACAAAGATTTAGCAAGTTTAGTGAACGATTTTAAGTCTAATCCAGTCCTTCCTAGCGCTTTTAAAATTCTATTAACATAATTCTTGATGATTATTTTTTTCGATAGATGGCGTTGCCTCCTCGTGCGTGGTTCTACCCGAGAGTATAAAAAGTCGTTACTCAGCTTTCTTTCCCCTTCTTGTATTTTGTTCTCCTGATGAGGAGGGACCTGTAGCTGCCCTCCAAATCGATTGAGTGTTTTTAGTGAATGTACGCCAAATACAAGGTTGTGTTAGCGAATTTGATCAACTAAGTTTGTCAACGTATATGGTGGTATTTTAAGGCAGCTTTATAATTTTAAAACATATCCATAGAAATTTCAGTACTTACATATTAATACAACCATCTTGGTGCAATTTAGCAACAGCTTACAGATGAAAAAAAAAAAATGATGACATAAACCATGGTTGAATTCAGTTGCAAAAATTTATTTTATTACACATATATTTTTCATTCTAAGCAGGTTCCTGAAAATCAATCAGTAAAGTTACTTATAAGCTGGTTTTTATTTCTTTTTATTTATTCTCTCATGGAAATTTCATGGCGATCGCTTTAACAACAGACTGACCACAATGGCTCCCTTAGGCGATTTTGTGGCAAAATAAATTCCTACAGGGCTTTTACTGCTATTGCTTCTATTACTGGCATATTCCACATCATATATTCTAAAACTGAGAAGGATAGAGATATTACATTTTGTCTATAAAAGCCATTGGAACTTGGAATAGAACAATAAGAACACATAAAAAAATAACGATGTTGCTTAACTGAAGAATTGTTATGAATGTAACATGTATTTTCCAGAGATTGGCTCATTCTGAAAATTTGGCAACTTCTATTAAGGTGGTTGTACTAATACATGTGTACCAAAATTTTAAATTATCTTCAAAAAACTGTTTTCAGAATTTATTTTCCCATCGAAATTCAAGAAGCAATTCTTTACATTTTTTAATTAGATTTCCAAACAGCCAAGTGTCTTTTAAGCTGCATTCTTTAATAATTTCTTTCTATCTTGTTCATTAAATACACTTATGTCCATTAATTAAGAATAATTCAGAATCACATGGAAATCGAAGTCTAAAGTAAAAATTTCACCTGTAGAAATACTGCACATATCTTCGAGAATAATATGCAAATTAAAGCCATCAGATGATGCCGACAGTATGTCACAATGACAACAGTATAAGAGAAGTGTATATAAAGAATGGTAGAAAAAAGTAAAGTTGTTCACAAGAGTTCTGTAAGCCGCTCAGTGCCATAACCGAATAGTTATGACAGAGAGAATGCATGTGGATGATTTTTTACGTGGTAGAATCATAGGCCACCTGGAATGTGTGCGTAGTCAGATGGAAGTATCCAAGGAACTTGGAATAGCCCAAAATGTCATCTCTAGGTTTCGGCAACAATTCCAAAATGATGGAAATGTCAGTAGATGTTACAGTACCGGTTGCTCCTGATCTACAACGTCGAATGATGAACAGTATTTGGTACTAATTGCTAAAAGAAGGAGACAGAGCACAGCATCAGGCCTGTCTCATCAGCTATCTTCAGCCATGGGTACAAGCCAAAATGTGTAGGAACAGATACGTCTATATGCTCACAGACCTGTTAAATTTGTTCCATTCACAGCAGCTCACTGTTAGCAGTTAGCCTAGAGGAGAGAACATGCAATGTGCACATCCTCACAGTGGGCTTGTGTGATGTTTTCCGACGAGACCAGGTTAAGCTTGAGGTCTGATTCACATTGGACTTATCATATGGAGAACTACAGGTGACAAAGATGGTGGACTACAGGTACCTGCAGCCATCACGACAACAACACTGAATGACATTATTACGTTTGTGCAGGATTGCTCATTTGGGGTGGAATTATATTGGGCCTCCAGAACAGATCTGCATGCTCAGATTGGAACCATGACAAGCCAAATTTATCGGGACATCATTCTGAAACAACATGTATGTTTGTTTAGGGGTCCCATGAGTGCAGAATTTGTGTTTATGGATGACAATGCCTGTCATTACCATGCACACACTGTAAAGGAATGTCTTCAATCTGAGGATATCACCTGTATGGAATGGCTAGCATTCTCACCAGATTTGAATCCAATAGAGCATGTGTTGGAAATGCTTGGCCGATGAATTGCAGCACGTCAAGCAACTCCTACATGTGTACAAGAACTTCGGAAAGTATTGCTTGCTGAGTGGAGTAATCTTCCCCAAGATCAGCTTGATAATTTGATACTCAGCATCCTAGACAATGAAATACAGTCCATGTTGTATGGACTGTATTTTAGCATCTGGGAAATATATAATGTACTATCATACCAACCGCGTAATATTAAGTTTTGTATGTGAGATATTTTTTGTAATTGCTACCAGGAGTAAAAATCGCAGTTTTTATGAATGGTCTCATTACATACGCCATCTTTTTTGTTTAATAAATGGGCTTTACGAATAAGTCACGTTTGTTTTGCTTCTGAACCTTTATTTGCTGAAGCTAGCATTACCCTCAGTTTATAGACATGAGTGTAGTCGATTTAGGAAATTGCTTACATAAAAATTCAAATTAAATAAATTAAGTTTTAAAAAGTATCTGGACTGATTATAATATATCTTACAATATTTTGAATTTACACTGACATGAAATGAAAACAAGGATTATGCCTTTGACAGCAATGGATAAAAAATAATAGGTTATCCTCACTTGTCTTTAAGTATTAGATATGATCATCACTATGTCCAATATTTAAGACAACACTTGAAGGGAACTGAATTTTGTATTTCAGTTTTAGCATATCACAATTCAAATGAAAACCACCTTAAATATTTTTTTAAGTCATTACATACCATTAGACAATTTAACTTTACTGATGTCATTCACAATGCATTAAATTCAAATGTTTAGTGGAAAGGAATGTGTGCAATTTCTGAAATTCCACATTAACTATGTATTAAGTTCTAATTTCTTTTTAAGCTGTCTCTCACATTCAACAAGATTAGCATATATATTCCCTGCATTTTGGATTTATCAATTCAAAATTATAAAATATTGCATTTCTTCTAAAAAGACTGATTCACAGCAAATAACAGAAATTGCTAAAATATATCTAACAAACATTTTAATCGACTCTGATTTATGAACAGGTCTACTTTAAATTACACACATATAAATAAGTTATTTACCTATTTCTGCTATTTTTATAAGCTGAAATTCAGTTTCCAAAATTATGCAAATTCACAAATATGAAAAAGATCTGGTAGCAAGTTCATAAAATTACATATATTACCACAAATTTTTTTATAAACATGCAAATATGTCTAATTAAATTACATACATAATAAAAGTAATTAAATTTATTAATAACATAACAAACAGTACCAGATATGAATAAAACATAAATTTAATAATAAAATGAAATAAGAAAAAATGTCAGTTTCTTTCATTTGGAAGTGGAAGATACCTATTTCTTTTCAGTAGCTTTTTCTGTAGATTTTATCACCAGAAACTTAGCAATTTTGCTTATGAAATTTGTGATTCGCAATTACAAATCTCCTCATAAAATAATCTAACTTGATTATACTTGCACGAAATTTGCCATTATATCAACACTTAGTTCCATTTTTGTACTCTTTTTATGCTGCAAAAGTACAACTAAATGCACATTCAATATGTTTTACAATTTTATTTACTTAAGTTATAATCTTAAGACATACATTGAATCTACTTCGCTACCATCAATTTTTAACAAAGAAATATAACAATAAATTTCAGATTACAAAATATCACTCTGCTCCCAAATCTCCCAAATCTTAATTAATATTCTCTCTTTCCTGAGCTCATCAAGAGACAAAAAACATTGGGAAAGTACACCAGTTATAATATACAAGGAAAACTCAGCAGTTTTTTATGTCACTCACAGCTGTAATAATTGGAACATCACATGAAAATAACAGCTAAATTCAGCAGTTTTAAAACTAATACAACTAGCTATAGATAAATGTTCAAATATCATACTACACTATTTGCATATCAATTTAATATACAGATGCCAATTTTATTTAACTTACACAGCTCCCACTTTCTTTGCAATTATAACTGGCAAAGAATACCGCTAACATTCAATATGCAAAAACATGACTAAATCAAATATAAAAATACACAATTATAATTTTAACTGGAAGACTCTGTGTTAATTAAAAAAATAGGAATATTCACATACAGAATATCATACCCTAAATGAATATTCAAAGAATTTCTCAGAAGCAACAGAACATAATGGCTACACATTATTGACTTTATATAAATATTAAAAATTTCCAAACAACTTACAGATTACTCCTACTTAAGGTTTGGCAAATTTAAAGGTAATTTACAATGCCATGATCATAAACTAATGAACAACAAACAGGATTTGAGAAGCTTATGAAAAATTATGCTAATTTAAAAATGCAAATGAATGTCTATTAAGATAATTGATCCAATTGAAACAAAATTTCAAATTACATTATTTACTGAAAAACACAGCTATGTTTCTTTTAATTAAATAAGTATATGATATTGGAATAATACAAAAAATTCATATTTAACAAAATAGCATTTGAATCCAAGAAACTGACATTTCAAATTTGTCTTTAATTAAGAAGTAATTTTAAATTGTCAAGTACTGTTCATAATAATCTGAGTTTTATGAAATTTTCAATTTATATTTTATACATAGAAAAAAGAACAGTAAAAAAAATCTATTCAACTAGCCTATTTTACTCATAAATAGAACAGGATACATCTATGGCCATAGACATTAATATATAAACTTTCAGAACAGTCTAAAAACGGGCCTACCCTTACTGACAACCCTTGCTGATAACATTTCCATACAAAAATACAAAACAAAAATTTTTTTATGCACTGAAAATGAAAGAAGTTCCATCAACACATTAGCGATTAACCCTCTGAGTGGCATGGCTTTTTTAATCTGTTCCTGAAGTGTTATTTAAACAGCATTTATTAGCTAAATTTGCAGAATTGTTTATTTTAGTCTCTCTTTTCATAAACTTCCCCTTTCATTAAAATGATATTTGCTTCACTGGACAGTAGACAAAAAATGCCCTCACTGGATAATGCCGGGCCACTCAGGGGGTTAACAACTGATTGTGGCACACAAACAATTAGAGTAAAAACACATTAACAGTCGATTCATAGCCCTAAAATCAGGAGACGATGGATAATAAAGCTGAACACAACATGGCATGAGGGATGTTTGCAATTTCATATGGTATAGAATCCTTTAAATCTGACAAATTTTTTGGATTTCACAGCTAAACTCTGGATTTGAGGTATCCCCAAAACCAGAAAGCCATAGGCGTCAGATCGAGGGATCACGAAGGTCACAGAAAAGGATAATGCTGTGAGATGATGCGATCACAAAACGCTGTTTCAGGACTCTTTAACAAACCTCGCTATATGTTAAGGTGCACCCTATTGCATACAAATGATGTCATTGAGTGCATTCTGCCTACGCAATTCTGATAGTAGCATTTATCCCATTTTGATAATACAGTTTTATTAATTCACCACGAAATTACCGAAGTTACCCAAATGCCAATTCTTAGCACAAACTGAAAAAACGGCACCATGATAAATTTTTGAATTTTTCCATAAATTTCGCACTAAAATTTTACAAAATTTAATATTTAGGCGTAATCTGAGTTGTAGGATCAAAATATGGAAAAAAAATTGCATATCATTTCAGAAAAAGTCCGATTTTGTCTTAAAATACCTATATTAGAACAATGCTAATATAAATCTAATAAATATTCAAAGTCTCACTTTTGAGACATGAAAAGCGCAATTTGAATTTCGTCAATTGGCCCAGTAGATTGGAATATATAGAACTGCCATCCCCCCTTTTTTTGCACAGTGTACCTATAGGAAATTATACTTTTAAAAAAAAAAAAAAACATTGTTTTAACTTATCCCCTAGACCTTTTTCTAACTTAATTAACCAGTCCCTCAAGGCAAGTTGAAAATGACATATAAAAACTGCAAATTTTGGAACTAAATACCCCCAGACAATTTGTGTCATAAGGGAGTCAAACTTCTCGTATTTTTATTTTTTTTATAACAAGTATAGGAATTGGGAAACAACTTTCTCAAATACAAGTATAGGAATCGAGAAATTGCATTATATGTTAGATTTCATTATTTATCTGAATTTTATTTTTACTATTATTTGAAACTACCAATACATGAATATTTTTGTCATTTAAAACACTTCTGTTATTGGAAATATGGCCAGTGATTGCAAAAATAAAAGCCAGGTAAGGATTTTTAAGATGGGTTGCTCTCTCTCTATATCTATATATATACATACATACATACATACATACATACAGAGGCTGTTCACAAATTTTTTAGACGATTTTGCTTTGCTATTAAAACAAACTGCCTGCTTGGACTTTTTTGTGTAACTGTAACTGTATTTTTGAAAGTGTAAATTATTGTCTGCTATTTGACAATTTCGTTTTCACGCAAATTGGCACTTTTAGAGAAACAGTGGACAGAAGGCTATGTCTGTACTCTTTCCAAAGAAAACTATTCACATTTAGTTATTAAAAAATGCCGCAAAAGCCATGATTTTTAGGCATCGAAAGCCACAATAGATAATACTATCAATATGAAATTAAGAGAATGTCAAAGTTTGGCTTCAAGAAGAAAAATCGTTCAAAATACATATCCACGGAAAAACTAAATGTTTTGAATGTTGCAAAGTTAAGAACTTTAGAAAATCTTTGAAGTTAAAGGCAGCTGCATAACCATTAAAATGCTCAGTTTCAACTCTAAACAAAATGATTAATGCTGATTTGAATCTTAAAAAGGCAAACAAAAACGTAATGGCATTATCTTTCTCAAAGACATATCACTAAAAGCAGAACATACTGCAGAATTCTCTATGGGAAACAATTATTCAGAAAAAAAATGGGAAAATGTCACAACGGATGAATCTTGGTTACACTTAAATGACCGCGATAAAAACAAGGTCCATTTATTACCACCAAAGAGAAGAAAGGAATCTTAGAACATGGTTCAAAGAATCTAAAGAACATTTTTCAAAGGAAATTATGATTGTTGTTGGTTTTTGATACAACAACAAATAAAAATTACAGAAAGTGCAGAAAACTGTTAAGATCAACTCCACATACTATCAGGAACATGTTTTATACCCAACTTTCAAATATGAAATAACTTCTCTTTATCCATAGTGCCATCAATCAGTACAGCCACATCAAGACAAAGCAAGCAGCCACATGTCAAAATCCACTGTTAATTTCCTGGAAAAAATGGAACAAGAAACCATGTCAAAGCCATACCCTTCACTCATATCCCTACTAAATGTCCTGATATATGAACTTCGACCTACAACCCCTTTGGACTTTTGAAAACTGTTCAAGAGGAATAGAATAAAATATCTCGTCCCTCCCCCCAAAAAAAAAAAAAAAAAAAAAAAAAAACACCTTTATTCTGTCTGTACATACGGACGTCAGACAAACAAATGGTCAAAATGCATTTGGAAACTGTCAAAATGGATATTTCCATTGAAATCTGAAATTTTTCATGATTACAAATACTTCCTTTACTTCATACATGGAAGTAAAAATCCAGCTTAAATATGTCCTAAAAATTATTGCTAATATTAGTTTGTGATATAAAGCAAATTAATTTCTTTTGAAAGAGAAATTCCAAGAGTAAAACAGGTTGGCTGCATGAAATCTTTCTATTGGAAATGAAAATTTTAGTCAAGAAATAAGATATACTTACCAAGCTAAATAATTAGTAGCTGGCTTCAAATCATTTAAATTGCACTCAGTTCCTTTTCCACTGTTTAAAACATATTACATATATATATATTTATACACACATACATATACAAAATTATTAAAACACAGATTTTTTCTATTTTATAATTCAAACACAGTTAATGCACTGGTATATTTTACTGTATTCATTTATATCTCATAATTATTTTTATAATATAATATTTTAGTAATATATATTTAATATTCTTAAATTAAATCTTAAATTAAAAAATAATTTTTTGTAATTTCCGAAAGTTTTAATATTAATGCTCAAAAACATTAAAAATTTCCAAACTGCCTTCATATGCTTGATGAGGATGGACAAACATTATAATACCAATTTGGATTTTTTTTTTTAATATTTCAATCTGATGTGTCAACAACCCAGTTGTGGAGGGTATGTCAAACACGCATCAGCTGCTAACTGTATCACAGAGATAGGTTTGTCATATGAATTTCCATTTAAATGTGCTGTCAGGAGGGGTTACACAAACTGAATTTTCAGACAGAACATTTAATTAGAGTCTTCCCCTCCCCACTAGATATAACCCTGTGCCTGTAATGGTGAAAGTTATTGAGAGCAGAGAA
This sequence comes from Stegodyphus mimosarum, assembly GCA_000611955.2. Lineage (NCBI taxonomy): Eukaryota > Metazoa > Arthropoda > Arachnida > Araneae > Eresidae > Stegodyphus > Stegodyphus mimosarum. The sequence continues at coordinate 125,004 of KK119237.1, read as the reverse complement.
TGTTGACTCTCATTCCATTGTAGCATTTTTTATTTTTGGTATCTTCTTTCGTAATTAAAGAGGAAATCCTCGATTGAATACTGTAAATAAACACAGCTGGCTGTTAACTGTGTTAGCTGATATAAACACATGGGGAAATTTTAATGCTTCTGAATATTTTTGTTTTTATTTATGCCTCATTGCTTTAGAGGTTTCATTCATTGTTCTTAAGAGTTTAGCTAGCGCTGAAATGAATATTTTGTGCACTGTTTAGCAAAACCTTTTTTTATACTTCAAATGGCAAGGAATATATAACGATAAAGCTTTCAAATTCTGACAACTACCTGAAAGTTCCTCTCATAATGTGCCAAAAATTGGAACAATATTGGACCCAAAATTTAATTTCTATGAATAGCTTCGTATAGTTAGGTTTACCAGCACAAACTGACTGTCTCAGCAAGACGGTGCATCCTGTCAGTGCACTGTTCTAAGGAAGAAGTTCAGTGACTGAGGCACCCCATCCCAAAAAGGTTAAATTAAACCTTTTTTCATATAAAAAATTTTATGGCACTTTCTAATTATCTGCAACCCTACCGAAAAATTATGAATTTGCTGGTGACTTTGAAAGACATTCACAAACTTGTTGGTGACTAATTTTTCACCAAGCTAATGCATAAAAAACAACATCCATTTTCAAAATGGTGGTGCACTAAGAATTCCATGCATGAGCAAGCAATCAATAAAATTTTAAAATCACAATTAACTTTGAAAATACAATACTTGCCTTTTTCAAGATTTCTTTGTTCACTGTTGCTCTTCTCATGGACACAGTGATTTCTTTTCACTTTAAAAAATCCCATAAATTGCACAAATTCTGCATCTGTACAATTTCGGTACTATCAACCAGCCAAAACACATATGTGTTAAATGCATAGCAACTTGCTACATAAATAGGTTGCCACATTGCTATTTTGACAACATACTGCTATACATGAAGATTACTTTTTTATGACTTATCAGTGGGATGCAGATAATCAACACTAAAATTACTTCTTTTACACATTAAATTTAACAACAAAATGCCTAAAAAAAGAAATTAATTTCTTTGTAATATATACACAGTGTCTCTATAAAATTTTAGAACTGGCTATTAACAAATTCCAAAAAGCCTGCTAAACAATAATAATTTACGGCACTTATTTCTAAGACATATTATTTTTCCCAAAATACTGTTTGTTAATGGATAGAACCTGTAGTTAGCTATTTATTTTGATCTGTAGAAGATCTGTTACCATAAATTTTAAAGGTGAATGAAGGAAGCAATAAATTTTGCTATAAAAGCAAGAAAAACATTAACTGTCATTCCAAATGTTGTGCATTCAGGGAAAAATATTAATATGATTCAGTATTTTTAATTGTTATAGAGAATTGCATGACAAATGCAAACACATGGATGATGAAGCTTGGAACCTTCACACTCTCAAATGGATACATCACAAAAATCCAACAACTACTGCTGAAGAACATAGTTATCTCTCCAAATGAAAACTGATGACCTTAACATAAGCAATGGCACTGCTAAAAAAATCTTATGAAAGATACTGAAAAATTAAAAATCTGTTTTCATTTTCTTCAGCTCATCATGCCATCACACAATTCTGTTCTCATCATGTAGTTCCTTTTTTGACTTAATATGAACTTAGTTCTTAAACTTTGAAGACACACTGTGTATAAATGCAGTGTCTTCGAAAACTAATAACACAGGTCTTACCTATATATTACTTTTGATTTATTATCTTTACTTTTATCACATAACAGCAAAATGTATTTTGGCTCAAAAGTAGATTCCTGGAGATCACTGTCATTTTCAGTACTTAAGTCAAGTTTTGTCCATTTTAACAAGGCACTTGTAGCAGTTATATCGGAGACCTAAATGCAAATTCATTAAATATAAACATCATCAAATGACAGTTAAGAAAAAAATATATATTACAAGGGAGGACATTTTGAGTAACACTTCTAACAACTATTAATAGTAAAACATAGTAGCAATAGAAAAAATAACTTTTTGTATAGTAAGTTTTTATTTAAAATCCATAGAATAATCAATAAACTAAAAAAAGAAGAATTTATTATATACTTACTTTAATCAGAACAAGAGATTAAATATTTTTTAATAAAACTCATCTACAATTTTATATCACAAATAATAAAAGCACAGGATGCCCTTGATGCATTACAAAGATAATGATTTTTGGCAATACTATCTGAATATTAGATCTCATTATTTAGACGCCCATGTTTTTATCATTTGTGATATAAAATTGCAAATGAATTTTCTAAAAAAAATTGCTTAATCTCTTCTCATTAAACAGTATGATAAATGAATTTTTCTCTTTCAATTCACTAATTATTCTGGAAGTTTTAAATAAAAGCTTATTTTACAAAACTTTATTTAATTACTTTTAATTTTCTCTTAATTACAAGTTATCTCTACAATTAAAATAATTAAGAATCACTAAGTATGTATGTATTCATGTTCCTCAAATAGTGGTAAAATGGCAGCACCCAGAGCCACCAAATTTTAAACATGCATAATTTTCCATCTAAACATGTGCACCTTGAAGCACAAATTTAAGATTTCAGACTTATATTTTATTTAGTTTATGTTTTGTGCAGAAAAGTGCAAGATATTTGCATTTTAGATTTAATCTAAAAACTTAAAAATAATCTGTTACCATTTAACAAAGGGTAAGATACTTATGCTTCAAATTTAAGCAGAAAACTTAAGTGATTTAAAACTAATGTGTCGCCATTCGAAAAGCATAGGATGCTTGTATTGCAAATTTAAACAGCAAATTTAGCAATTTGAAAGAAATGTGTTGCCACTGTCCAAAAAAAATATGTTCTTTTTTCCCCCAACTACCAATGTGTTAACATATGCCAAGATACTAAATTTAAATATTAAGTCAAGGTACTATTTTCTTTTTCCCAAATTTAATCAGTTTACAACTGCATGATTTAAAAGCAATAAATGCAGTTCTTCATCTTTGATATCATTAATTACTAAATGGCTTGATTAAGACCATTAGATATTTTTCTTAATTGTTTTATGCAGCTAACCAGACAAGTGATGAGCCAATAAAATTACTCAACTGAAAAATTGTTTTCCAATAAACACTCTTTTACCCCATTACCCAATAATCCAATTTTACCCAATAATCACTCTTATTATTTAAAACTTTACGATCTTAAGACCGTTTTGGGTGATGTGCTCAAATTCTCTCCATTTCCGCTAATGCAGCATTATTACATAGTTTTCCTCCAAGAAGCTTTGTATTCCCCAGCTCCCAAATTTTAAAATTCTTCATGTTACTTTACTGCTTGTCCTGTGAATAATTATGTTTCACAAATAAATTACTGTACTTTCGGTCTGGTTGGTTATGCATGAAAGTCCAATGACTGGACCCACAAGCTGCTAGTTGAAAAATAATGTAGAAAGTTACCTCATTAATATTTTTTTCATTGTGTTAAAAAAAAATTGAAAATTAAGATTTACAGCCTGTAAAAATTTCCTGTTTTTATAACAGATACATTCAGAAAAATTGGCGATAAAATATGTTCCTGATAGTATTTGGAGTTAATCTTGGCATTTTTTTGCACTCTCTTTATTTTTAACTTGCCATTATAAGAAAAACCAGCAACAATCATGAATCCCTTAGAAAAACTTTCTTTCGATTCTTTGAACCATGTACTTAAATTTTTTTCTCCCCCTTTATAATAAATGGCTCTTTTTTTGTTGCAATCATTTAAATACACCCATGCTTCATATGCTTCATCTATTGTGACAACTGTTTTCGATTTTTCTTTGGATAAGTGTTTCTCATATACAATTCTGCAGCGTGTCCTGCGTTGAGCGATATGCTTTGGAAGAAGATGATGCACATCGCGTTTTTTCGCTTTCTTAAGATTTAAATAAACGTTTATCATTTTGTTTACAGTGGACACCGAGTATTTTAATGATTTTGCAACTGTCTTTTGACTAGGGGGATTTTCTTTTAACATTAAGCAACGTACCTTTGCAATAGTCGAAGATGTCCGTTTTTTCCTTGGCTACTTGTTTGGAATTTTTGTCCCACTTGAGGCTCCAATTTGACGTTTTTTTCCTTTCTTGTTGATGATATTACCTATCGACGCTTTAGATATCACAAAACCATGACTCTCACATCGTTTTTGGATAACGGAGTATGCATATTTCTCTTCGGAAAGAGCGTAAATGTAGCCTTCGAACCACTGCTTTGTTAAATTCGACATTTTGAATACAAACAAAACTTTCAAGCCACAGACGATAATTTTGACTTTTAAAAACATAGTACAATTGCAATTACTTCTTTTGCAGCAAACAATTTTTTATTACCGCTTACCAAAATTGTCTAAAAAATGTGCAAACAGCCATTGTATAACACGGCAAAAGGTTTCTATGGTAATCTTAATTTCTTTGCAAGTAATTATTTCTAGAAAAGTGAAGAAAATTATTAAACAAAGAAATCACTATTGGAGAAATCTAAATAGAAAAAGATAAAAAAAGTGACATACAATGACATTATAACTTCCAAATTAATCTCATGATGCCAAATGAAAAGCTGCAAATACCTCGGTTCGCAGTATATTTATTTGCTATTTTTTCAATGTACAAAATAGCCCAATAAATATTTTTTATCATTCTTGTTTTAAAAGAGAGCAAATAATTAATAATAATTTCTGTCAAAAATTCAAAATTTTATGGGAGATATATTTTTAGATGCTGAAATTTCAAAGTAATGAATTACCAAAAACTGAGCAATATTCAATCACTATAAATTAAGATATGATGTTCAAAATTTGATTAAAATTTCCCTGAAAACATTTTTTTCCACCCTATCTCATAGTGCAAACAACAAAATTCTGAGCTTTTTTTAGTTTGTTCATTAAAGAAGATAAATACAAAAAAATCGTTTGAACATTAAATTATAAAATTTCAAGACTAATTTTGAAAGAATCGCTTCCCTACATTGAAGTGCCATTTTTAGAAGTCATCCATGAACAGTGTTTACACAAAATTTGGGCTTTATAACTTATCAGGAAACAGTTAAAAAATTAATGGCAAACTTTTGATCATAGTTATTTGGACTAAAGTTGTAAAAAACTCAATGCCGTAAAAATTAACATTTTAATAAAAAATTGCTTCGATTTCAATTTTGTGTTATTAAGGAACTTTTTCCATTTTTAAGTAATTAAAACTTATTCAGTTACACTATACATACAGAAAATCAAAATTGAAATGATTTTAACAAGGAAATGAATATTAATTTCATATTTGGATGCTCTGTGATTATAAGATTCTCGGCTACCAACCTAAACCTTCCAGCACGTACGTCATGCGCAAAGTTTACGACAAATTTGGTTTTTAATGCACACTTTTCACTTGTAGTTTTGTGTTATTAATTGACGTGTACTATTTTTATTTGTTAAACTGGCCTCAATAATTGATTCGACTTGATTTGTATAAATCTGACTTTAATCATTTTTATAATGTTTTCATATCAAAAATATAAGTGTGCAACCAAGTGATTTTGCTTGTATTCTTCAAGACTTATCTGATGAAGAAAAAGAAGATAAGGAAAACTTTGTATGCAAGAACAATTACGATTTTAGTAAGAAAAATACAGAAATAAATAATATCAGCAGTGAATCTGAACAATGTATTTTGGATGATGATGATAATAATGATATAGAAAAAAGAAGTGATGATGATGTGTTCTATATTGGTAAGGACAAATCTTCTAATTTATCTATTAGTCTTAGAAAGAGCACCTTCATTCGCGCACAAAAATCCAAACATCCTGACATTTCAATATTTCTAAGTCGTAATTAAGCTGCTCCTAATGATGAAATACCAGAGCAATCCTCATCGAAACGAGGAACATGTAGTTTATGTGGCAGAGAAAAAATGAAATCATCAGCATATATGAAATGCAAGATATGCCTTAGAAAACGGCAAAACATCATTTTATTTCAGAAATTATTTGCATGGAATGCTATGTGAACTTCGAACATTGAGAAATATCTTTAGAATTCAGTTTTCCTATTATTACTCTCTTCTATTCTATTTCTATTGTTATTATTCTTTATTTTCTTTTATTTATTTTTTAGAAATAAATAAAAAAATATTATAATTATAAAAAAGTTAATTTAAAATTAGCTTTTGTAACTAGTAAGAAGTAAATTTCCTTGCAGAAGTAAATAATGCTATGTTAACTTTCTACCTGACTAATATAAGCATTTAAAAATAATTTACTTTTCATTTGAACGTGACATCATTTGTATTTTCAATAATAAGGTTAATACTTTATTTCTTAACAAATTTATTATCATTATTCATTCATTTTCTGTCATTTTTTGTGCCAAAAACAGTAAAATAACAGATGTCATAAAAAATACGACACGCACATGCTCATGTAAAATTACCAAATGTGCATGCTGGATGGTTAAAATATGAAAACCTGGATGGTTCTAGCACAACCCAAAGTTTCCACAGGATTTTCACACTGCTCAGTGACCCAATTTAAAAAGAACTGCAAACTGACAAATTTATAATGGAAGATTCAGGTTACTGAATTATTTAAAACATGATTCTGATGTAAAATAGATTACTATTTAATTAGATATTCTAAACCTTACATTCTAGTAAATTTTCATATAAGCAGAAGCTAAATTTAACCACTCTATTAGTAATGAAAAATTAAGCATGACAACAAATAAAATGCCATTTGAATTGAAAAAAAAAGCAATTTTTTCTTTGTTTCGGCTAATTTCTCTTCATAATTTTATTACACTTTTATATTGAGAAAATCCTTAATGGGGAAAGAAAGCTTTTATTTTTCAAAACTCTTTTAAATACAATGAAAATAAAATTAATAATTAATGTACGTACTATTACACGAATACACTTTGTAATGTACATTTCCACACATGGAAATTAAGTACTTTTAAGGACCATTAATGAAAAAATTAAAGACTAATCAGGAAATGAATAAATTCAATTAAAGATATTATTTATGTCTGAACTTCACTTTTGTAATACCATCTTAATAAAATAGATCCGTGAGTAGAGATGCATTTTATTAAACATAACTTAATAAACATATATAAAACAAATTTGAGAATAAATTCAACTTGATAACATTTATCAAGTAGAATTAAATATTTTACACTTATGATAGTTGGACATGTTTGAAAGAAAATTAGTGGCATTTTATTTACACTTTAAACAGTTAACTTTATGTTGATTTTTTCTTTTATGCTGCACTTTGTTATGTGCTTCCTCAGTCTAGAGGTTTAATTAATAGCAGATAGATTTTATGTCACACAGCATAGATCAAAATGAGAAGTAAAATCATAATCAGCATGATTCATAACAGAATATTAGCTGTTTCCAGTGCTGCTGCTTGATTACAGAGAGACCTGTTGATCAGAACAAATCTGAAAGCCTGATGTAGGCATGGTTGGCAAGTTTTGAAAGTTATTTATACTCCGTCTGTCTGATGCAGTTAGTCTTGTATCTTCATGTACAGTTTCTGGGATTGTAAACCATTTAATATACTTTAAGGTTCCAATAAGCCATTAAAACACCAGAAGTGATAAGTTGTTTTATATTATTTATTAAGTCTCACTAAATACAAAGAATAAGTCTTACATTTTTTACCATCGTAAGGATTAATGAAAGGCAATAACTGCTTTAACATGCAAAGATAGCTTTAAAGGGTGAGCAGTTAGTTACAAATAATTAAATTCAATTAGTTACAATTAATTAATTACAAATAATTAATTTAAAATATTTATTTAAAAAACACTATTAAAATCAGAATGTAATAACATTTCACATTTTAAAATGCATGTCATTTACGACATTAATTCTTAAATGTTAATTATACATTAAAAGCTACAAAGCATTATGCTTTGTAACAACAAAACTCAAAATATTTATGTGTCTTTTTAATATGAAGTTTTTCCAGAAATTTTTGCTAATTTATATCAATTTCCTTCTCTTTAAGTGTCTTTTCTAACAACTACAAAATTTGTTTCAATATGCAACCCAATGTTGCCATTAGTTTGTGTGATTTATCTCCTAACTTTTCAATCTCTTAATAACATACCTAGGAGGTTTTAGTTGATCTGGTAAAAGTTAAATAGTTCAAAACCCCTGACAGGCAGGAAGTAAATTATCATCATGTCTGAAAGTAACTACAAAGTCAGAGAATGGTACTTCTTGTTTAAACAGAACTTAGGCACATTTTTATACTAACAAAATCAACTACACCTAATGCTAATGTAATTAAATGGGAACAGACAAATTCAAACTAAAAATGTGAATTAGCAGTCAGAAAGTACACAATTTAATTTTACTCTAAGCTGGCTCACTAACTCTATTGACAAAACAAATTAAATATCAGCAGTGATAACACAAAGAAAAATTATTGAAAATTATCAGAGCTGGCAGAAACTAATGCATCATGTCAACAGAGGCCAGAAACATACTCTATCCTATAATCCAAAAACCTCAGTTTATAAACAATCTAACTGATTTGCATTCTGGTGAGAAAACGGAAAGGGGAAGCAATAGCAGCAAATAGCTCATTAATTTACATAACAATAACAGTAAATATCTTTGAAGAATAATTTTCTTTCTCTTTATGGATTTTTTTCTTTCTTCAATAAGTTTCCTCTACAGTTTAGAATTTTTGGATTTAATTAAAGATTTCTCTTATTCTAAGAAACTAAATGTATTTAGAATGCATACAAAAAGTTGCTAATTTTACTTCTTTAATAATATGAACATTCAGAATAAATATGAAATGATATATGATAAGGGTTGGTTACAGTCGGTATGGAAGAATTTTTAGAATTAAGTGACAAACGGAACAACAAATTCTAGAAACGGCAAAACTTTTAGAATTTAGGATAGGCACTGGAAGCAAAATTTAAAAGGCACTATGCAGCAGTATTTAGGATCCACAGAGATTGCATCAGGTGGGAAAATGCATAGCATCAGCCCTGCGTATGACGCACTGATACATATAAGACAAATCTTTAAATCGTTAGCTTTCAATTTCTTTACTAATAGAAAAATTCCTTTCTATAACTGCCTGTCAATGTGATAAGATTAGAAGCATTTTTTATATTTTCCATGATTGTGTCTAGTGAAAAGTAGAGAAAATAAAGAGAAGATAAACATGTTAAGATAAAGACTTCCAATACCAAAAAGTAAAAATATTCAAATATTATGCTTTCATTGTTCTTCCAAAAATTATCCAAAAAGTATGAAATTCATCACAAACTTTATGTAAAATACATGCATTACATGTTAATACCATGAAGACACTTTTCATCTTGGCACATTTTTATGGAATCTTCTACAGTCATGGGTCTATAAATCTTGCCTTCAAAGCCTTCTAAACTTTCCAATTTGCAATATCTAAAATCCTAAAGAAAAAGTACCCCTACCAATTCTGTAACAGCAAAAGCCAGAAATATTTTGAAAAAAAAAAAAAAAAAAAAAAAAAAAAAAAGCAGAATTGAAAAGTGTATAAAATTAATTTTATAGAGAAAACTGATGCATATTCAGAGACAATTACATGGGAAAAACTCTTAGCATGAAGAAATTAAAAAGAAGGCATTTTTAATTAACCACATAGCTATTTTACTTTTGCTAAGAACTGTTTCATAAACTGTGCTTTTATAGCATTTATTAGTTTTATTTTTCAGATTAAAATATTGTATAATAAGTCACCATAATGGAAAGTAATGTTAATGTCACTTTATAATATGACAACGAAAAATAAAAATGTTTCATTTTAATGTTATTCCTTAAGTATAATTTCAATATATTGTCATTATTTTAATTAAATTTATCAATGTTAGAATGTTAAAAAAGAAAATTGCTAAAAATTCCCAGACCTTTGAATTAAAAATTTTCTATAGAAACTGGTCTTAAAATTGCCAAAATGGAAAGTCATCTAATTTAGCACCATTTAATAGAAGAATTCATATTCCCAAAAGCAAAAAGTTGTTTAAGAGCTCTTCATTTGAAAAAAAAAATGAAATAATTTGGAAATGCTTATGTTTCACTTCTTGCCAGCAGTAAAATGACAGTTGTAAAAACAGACAGAAATTTCAAATGATTAAAACTAAGGGCCTTCTCGCTGATTTTGACCGAAATTAAGGACTATTAAGAACCAAAAATCGATTCCAAAAAATAAAGACTTTTAAGGCTCTTAAGGGACCATACGAACCCTGAAAAAGGATCTTCAAGGAAAATTTTATGAATGTTTACAGATTAAAATAATTCAGAGCAAATACAATGAAATAAAAATTAGGCTGAATAATAACTAGGAGGGAGTGGAAATCATAAAATCTAGGTTACATTAATTCAAAAAATTTAATTTATTGCTAGGAAACATTTTGTTTAGTAAAGGCTTATAATTAAAAACTGGGAAATTCTGTTACCTACCAAGAAATTGGGGTTATAAAATATATATGATAGTTAACCCATTTTTATGAATTAGATCTATACTATAACATCTTTTCATTAGCCCTCAAGAGGATGCAAATGAGTTAAGATTATTTAGGGTGAGGTTTCTGAATGTTGTATTGAGCTTTCAGCAGTGCCATCCACAGTATTGTGTTTTCAGTTCTTGTTGCATTAGTATCCCAGCATTCGCCATTTTTGCTAGATGAAGTTAAATCATGCCATTACATGCCTAGTTAGGCCAAACTTCATAGTCTCTGGCTCCATATCCATTTTAAATGGTACATTCAATTTTCTGTTATTTAAAAACACAAAGTGGCAGATTTCTATTAAATTCAAGCTTTTTTTTTTAAAGAAAGAAAAAAGAAAAATCTGAAAGGTTTCAGATTTTAAATTACGTCCAAAGGGGCATTTTTTTTTAAACATTTGGTGTGTTATCTTTATTTATTAAATATCATGTTCTTTGCGTTTAAACCATAAAACAAATTCCAAATTTCAAATTTGGGCTTCCAGATGCCCACATTTCGGTGGAAACGTTCAATATTTAAAATTTGATGGTTATAGAAACCATTGTTTTATCACAATGCAAGAAACATACATAAATATATGCAGATTCTTCATTATTTAATTTCTTTAAACATAATACAGGGTGATAATATTTAGAGGCAACAATTTAAAAAGTGAATCAACACAAAATGCCAAAATGAAATTAACAGTCCTTTTGGGAAGGGGGAATCATATTTTTTACAGAAGGAGTGATAACTTGCTTGGCAATCTAGCAGTGTCTAAAGTACTTTTAAGTTAGCTTTGCATAAGTCTAGACACTATAATGCGATGAAAAGCCAGGGGAGTTGGCTGTTTTCTGATAGTGCCAGTTAGATATTTATTAATAGAATTCTTAAGTTTATTTGATGGCATTCATTTCATTAATATTTTGCTTATTAAACACTGCAAAAAGCATGTAATTTTGAGAAAATTGATAAGGAATAGCATAACTGCCATTAGTATATAAATACACAAATGGACAGATAAAGTGAAACACCCAAGCATAAAAACCTGATTACATCATTACCTGGAAGAAAAGCAGCAACAGAAACAGATACTGCAAGTAAATAGATACGATCCAGAAATTAATCATAAATACTACACAGCAGGATCCAGATAGTTCTCAAAAAGCTTATAAAAGTGGTTCCCCTTTCTGAAGTTTTTGCAGCTTGATAATAAATAAATTTTAAAGAAAAGATATTTAAAATGAACACTCTGCCTACAGGCTTTTGTGACTTCAGCATAAAGTTATACAGCTGTCCTCCTACTTATGTTCCAAATGAGAGAATTTTCTCAACCTATGATTTAATATGAAATGTAAAAATAGTTGTATCGGGTGAGTGCTAAAGTTCTACCCTTTTGGGATATGTAAATTTGCAATGGAATTGACGTCACACATAACATTGTAATGACAAAAAACATCACCCAATCAAACATGTGGATGCCTCACACATAAATGCATCGTGTCTTGCATAGTTAAATCATCTCAACAAAAAAAAAATCTCAGATGGTGTAACATGGAAAGCGAGAAGGAGCATATAAGACACTGTTTGTTATACGAGTTCGATAAAAAGAGTACGGCAGCCGCAGCCTGTCGCAATGTTTGTCAAGTTTATGGGGAGGATACAGTAGACGAAAGCATACGCCGTCGATGGTTTCATAAATTTAGGGAAGGAGACAGAAGCTGCCAAGATCAGGCTAGGAGTGGACGGCCATCACATGTTGTAGAAGACGATATTGACCAAGCCATAAGGAACAACCCGAACCCAACCATGCAGGAATTAGCAGAGACCTTCAACGTACACTGGACAATGGTCAAGAGACAGCTGGTTAAGTTGGGTTTTACGAGAAAGTTGGATGGTTGGGTTCCACATAACCTGGAAGCTAATCAGCGGGATGACCGAATCGCCACTTGTGTTTCCTTGCTTTCCTGGTACAATAACAACCCATTCTTGACACAAATTGTGACAGCAGATGAAAAGTGGGTTACATAAAGCATTGAAAGAATGTGTGTCACCCTTCTGATCCACCTGCATCAACTTCGAAAGCCGAACTTCATCCCAATAAAGTGTTATTGAGTGTGTGGTGAGATGCGCAGGGAATAATTCACTGGGAAGTCCTGCCACTCAACCAAACCATCACGGCTGCCTTCTACTATGTACAGTTAGACAGGCTGCATTCAAATTTGGTAGCAAAGCGGCCAGGTCTCAGCAATCGCAGCGGTGTTATTCTTCATCATGACAACATTAGACCACATACTGCTATCATCACTCAACAGAAGTTACTCGGCTTGGGTTGGGAGGTTTTATCCCATCTTCCCTATTCTCCTGACTTAGCACCATCACCTATATCGTGCATTGAACAATTCCTTCAGCTAGAAAATCTTTGATGATCTAGATGCTGTGAAAACTGCCATCTGAGACTTGACTCGAAACTACCGCAATTTCACTGCCATGGGATTCATCTCCTACCAGAAAGATGACAAGAGGTCATAGATAACAATGAGAATTATGCACAATATTACGTACTGGTCATTTTGTGTTTATTTGCTCTTCTTTATGGGTAAAGAAAATGGGTAGAACTTTTGCATTTACCCAATACATTGAGAAAACAGAAAATGGTTTAGGTATATAAATTTTCAAGTCAGAGTCAAAACTGATAAAAATTAATATCTAGATTGACTTGTGAAAATATATGAAAAATAATACAGTCAAATACAGTTTGCCTCTTGGCAAAACATCACTAAAAAGTCCAGTTCATTCACAAGCGAAGAAAGGGCGCCATCAGAGTTGAAAGAAGCTAAAGAAAGAGTTACTGTTTTAGTATGCAGCAATGCAGCTGGAAATGATAAATGTAAATCAGTGGTAAGTGGGTAAGAGCACCAATCCTAGAGTTCTGAAAAGAATAAAATCCTTAAATGTGATTTACAGAAATAATAAAAATTCCTGGTTCACGAAACAATTTATGACCAAATGGCTAGATGGCATAGTAACAGTGTCGATTACCATTAAATTGCAAGATTTTACTACTGTTAAACAACTGCTCTGCACATCTAGGTGCAACTATACATGGAAATTTCACACTAAATTCGCTATTTCACTTTGCGATTATAACAAAAAATTCTCCATCAAAGACTGCATTTAATTGTTAGCAGAAACATGGAATTCTGTTTCCCAAACAACATTAGTGAATGCCTGGCATAATGTATGGCCATCGCCTCTGTTTATTGAGACTGAGAGTAATGACAGTGAATTTTCTGGTTTTAAGGTCAGTGCAGCAACAGTTAAAGCAAGAGAATTGCTTTTATATTCAAAAGTAAGAATATATATACTCAAAAGAAATACTTTTATACTCAAAAGAAAGAATAAATGAGGAGGCTGGGTGATGTGTTCAGATGAGCCAACACTGCCATATCAGATGACTGATACTGAAATCATTGGCTCTGTTCTTGCCAGAACAAGAAAATGATTCTGACACCGACACAGATAGTGAATTTGATAGGAGTGAGAAAATATCTTTTAATGAGGATTTCAAACATGGTGAAAAATACTTAAAATTTTTAGAACAACAGAGATGTGTCAGAGAGCAAGAGATTATGTCTCTATATAATTTACAAAAAAATACTTACTCTAGAGCACTCTAAAGTTTTAAAACAAACATCTATCAGAAAAATGTTCAAAGCATATAATAAAATTAATGTAACAATATATATTATTCTAATAATATATCTAATAATTTAATTAAATATATCTTATATGCCTCATTTATTTTGCACTTTTAGTCTGAATATTATAATTTACTGCTTCTGTCCTGAAATCCGCAAAATTCTAAAATCCGCACACTCTCTGGTCCCAAGCATTACGGATTTCTAGACTTCTATTGTACAATACATGCGATATGTGTATATACATAATATATGATATGTGTGAAAATGTAATATATTTTTTTAAATTAAACTACATTTATTATATCATAGTTTTTATACATTTTTTATAATTAACCATTAAATATAAAAAAAAATACGTTTGAATTAAATATTTGCATGTGCAAAATCAGAACAGTAAGATAAAGCTTAACTAAGAACAGGCAAAGTTTCAATATAAAATAAAAGAGACAAAAACTTTAAGCAAATGTTTAAAAAAATTCAAACAAGGTGGGGGGGAATGGTTGACTGAATCTCCACCAGATGCTATGTATAGTTAAAAAAAAAACTATTTTTTTAATATGAATCATTTCATTAAATACTTACATTTGGAGGTTTAATAGCAGATAACATCTCCAATAACTGTAACTCTGAAAAATAAATATGCATATACTCAAAAAAATATTCCACAAAGATCTGCAATTGAAATACAATAATGTTTAGTGGAACAAAAATGTACCAAGCATTACCTTAAGACATGCATAGAAAAAATTAACCTGGCATACTCAATTAAACCATCAAGAAAATTGAATAGATTGAAAATTTAATTCAAATTTTAAAGCCTGCAAAAATAAATGAGCACAGGCACAAAAAAAAAAATTTAAATTACATAGATTTACTGCATAACAAAGTTTTGAGAAACTCTCTCTCTCCCATCCCCCCAAACACAGAAAATGATTATAATCTGAATTTTTTAATAAGTTGATTATTCAGATTCTTAATAATTAGGATTAAATGTTTCCCTTAACAAATTCAAATTTCTTATATACCACAGTTGGCAAGTTCCTCCTATAGTGAAAAAAGCCCATAAAAATACTGACAGGAAGAAACTATTTTCATTCATATTTATATAATTCTACCTACATTTTATTTGTATGCAACATTGTTAAGCTTAACATTTTCATTTTCTATATCATTTTGTTAGTCGTACTTGCATGCTTACAAAATCTTTTTCAGGGGAGGGAGGAAAAATACATACATATGCAGGGACCAAGGTGTTTTGTTACAGAGCCCCTTTCCAAATAGATGCAATTACCTCCACATCATCGTTAACATAAAATGAAATAAATAAAAGGAAAAATGAAAGAAAGCTGCTAGGCTGAAATCAGGAGCTCAATAACAAATCCTCTTTGTTGGACATAGGTGCTAACTACCTGCGGTTATGACACAATAGAAGGGCGATTAGCCCCTTATTGCAACGCATCATAGTTCTCTGTTTACAGTATATTATATTTGTGTGCTATCATGACTAAAGTCCACAGGGTGGTTATAATTAAAGTGACCCTACTCTACTTATACAGAGCCTATTCTGACTGGCATATTTCAGGGAAGCTTAATACATACATTATATGGACCACAAAGAAAGGAAAACTGCAACAAAAAATAATAGTTTAAATTTCAACTACTAGGTGAAAAGGTGTACATAACAAACAAAAAATAAAAACTAGGTACTACAACAACATGACATCTATGTTTGCTTTCAATTCAGACAGAATCGTATACTTCCTAAATTCAGGTATTTTACATTTATTTAGCAGCATACATAAGTAAAAACTATATGCATTAAATTTCGTAATGGTAAGTCATCGTACTGCTAGAATTAGTTTCAGAAGTATGACAGAGAAAATTATCTGAAATTTGAAAGTATTATTAGCTAATAATAAGCAGCTTAGCAGGAAGAAGCCAGATTAAATGATACGAATAACATTAAAATAAAGTTACTTACTTAAAGATTAAAAACTGAATTACAACACAATGATATTTTGGTGAATATCAATATATTAAATAGTTAGCCTAGATGACTGATTACTATTTTTTTTTATTTTGCTGCAAAATTATAAATAAGGCATTTATTTAAAAAAAAAGGCTTTAAAAACCCCTTTTAATAATAAATGGGTTAAAGGAAATAAAGGGAAAAAAAAAGTTTAAACGATTTTGTTATAAAATCCTAGTATATGGTACAGACTTCGCAAGATTTTGAAAATTATCACCAACATGAAAATGACCTGTTTACTGCTCATCATAAATATCCGGTTTACTGTTCATCATAATGTCGGCAAGTCCTGTGTGTACTGTATACTAGGATTAAACCGATTTTGTTTTGTACAAGAATAGGAAGGTATTTTCTTTCATTCAACATGCACTGCACATGTGCATGTGAATCTCTATTCTCGAGGTTATTGGAAACCAAAGTTCCTGGAAACTTGCTTTGCCTTTCTAAAAGACAATCTGAGTGGAGCTGTGAAAATTGGCTCTATGCCAGCTGCTCGAATGATGCTCACGCAATACATAATTCCCCAAGAAAGTTATTGCTTCCAAAGTTGGCATAAAAGTCACTTTTTGGGGAGGATCACAGTATAAAATTCTCTTAATTTCCATGATTTTTGCAGTCAATTTTCGAATTCCCTGACTTTTCAGGTTTTCCAGGTAGCATGGCAACTCTGGTGGGAGAATAAATTTGGTTTTCTACGTGGGATCACAAATGCTCTATTGGATTAATGTTAGGTGAATTTGGAGGGCAAGACATGACTTGAAAGTCACTGGAATATTCCTCGAACCACTTCCTGATGATTCGACCCTTATGACACGGTGCATTGTTCTGTTGGTAAACACCAACACACACTGTTGACATGAATGGGTGAACCTGGTCTGCAATGATGATCACACAACACACAGATGTCAGAGATTGTTCTATGGGGATTATGGGTCCTAATATGCTCCATGAAAACATCGAACACACCATAACATGATTCATCAGACCATGCAACTTTCTTCCATTCTTCTAATATCCAATTCCGATGTTTCTTGGCCCACTGCAGACACAGCTGGCAATGATGTACCATCAGTGGACATGCCTAGGCCCATATGCAGCAATGTATGGTGCACAGTGCGTTGAGAAACATTGTCTGGGTCGTTGCAGCTGGTGGTGATTTCGGCTGTTTTTTGCTCTTTGGTCACAGCGAACAATGTGTAGCAATCACCGCTTTCCTCAGGAATCAATGCGCCATCAACAATACACTGCTGGCCAGCGACTTGTCATTTCACCATCCATACATCACTTACGATATGTGCTCACAACAACTGCACATGAACAACTCGTTAAACATTCCGCTTCTGATACTGATGTTCCCAGTCACTAAGTCATAATGATTTGACCTTTACTGAAGTTGGATAAATCATCTACGTTTCCCATTATGTTGCTAATCATGCTATGTTTGTAAAGACAATGCATAACCACTTTATATACTCCAACATCAGCCATGCACACACAGTGGTTTTATTCCTCGGCGAGCCCATTCTTATAGATGGAGGGTGGTCGTAATGTGGCTGTTCAGTATACATATGCTATATATATATACACACACATGTTCATAGCGAGGGATACCAACTTTTGAGTATTGCTATCAATAATTATTAATTGAATTATGATAACAATAATCAAGTGTTCCCAAAATGGAGAGAGATTCAACAAAATAAACTGGATGTTACTTACTGAGTAAATAATTTCACTTTCTGCACAAGTGCATCCAGTCTGTTGGTGAATAAACTGGTTCCAAACTCTACAAATCAAAATGTTTCTTTTGCACAGTGTTGAAAACTGTTTTAATCGGTGATTGCCGTGAAGTTTAAATCAATGCATTATTGTGCATAACCATTCATCATTACTTTGCTAAGCTCTCCAGATTTGTGCAATCCACTTTAAACTTGCAATCATAAAATGCTGTGTTATGCTCCCTCAATTTGAAAAGCAACAGTTACTTCCTTATCAAAATCAGTGTAATACTTAAGTTGCAAATTCAGTTTCCAGTCAGTTAACATCAACAGATGGATTTCTGAATTAAGAAATGATTAAATAAATTAATAAGAAGAAAATAAAACCTTCCTCCAGAGAGAAACAACCATTACTTCTGCATGCTTCAAAAATTCACTGTGGATGGACATTTTCTCAAGTTGTATACATTTCTTTCCACAGGAAAAAACTAACTTGTATAAGAAGCTATTAAGTTTCCTTTCCAGAATGTAAGCTCTAAGTTTACACCAATTAACAGGTCAGAATTGCCTTTTTGTTTTTTCTCTCTATGAAAATCAATATTAAATATTAATGCATCATCTGTATTGGCCATAAAAGTGGCTGTAAATTTAACAAATCTTAATCTGTGAGAAGCACAATAATTTTCTCCCAAGGAACACATATTTATAGAGCTTCTTGTAGAAAAAACACATCAGCGGAAACAAAAAAGGAAGGGTATTACTGATGAACAAAGAATTGATTGACGAACAAAGTCATGCGCAGAATTTTATATGTGTGATTAAATAAAAGGAACTGTGAACTGGAAAAATCGGCATTTTCATTAGAAAAGAAATGCTTTAAAACTTCAAAATGTTCAATTATAGTATTGCGGGTTTAGGGTCTCCAGAAAATGGTAGGGTTGCCATATTTTGCACAAAATCGCCCATTTGGCGACAAAATTGGCAATATTCCATAGATGGAACAACAACATTCTAGAATGAATTCTAACTGGTTTACCTCAGAATGTTCTCAAAGGCAGGTCAAAAGCTATAGAAAACCTGTCTGCACATGGAGTAGAAGTGAGTTGTCAGTTTCAGCCTGAAGTACAGCATCGAGTTTATCGTCAATGTATCATTGAGTGTATCGTGGACAGTATCAAAAGTACACTGAGTTCAGTAGTAGTGTCTTGAGCTCCAAGGCGGCCAAACCAAATCTGGAGCTGTATTTAGTGTTTTCCTGTAAAGCTGCATTCACCTTATAGCCTGATAATCTGAAGGCTGTGTTGCTGATTGTTTCAGCATGTTTGTCACAGTTTTTCAATGACTGTAATGTGTTCCTTGAACTGTCCTGTGAAATACTGACATATAAATTGTGTTTTGATTCTTCATCAAGTGTTGTCGTCAATCACTCCAAATCCACAAACCCATAGAACACACCAGTATTAACAGAATCGGAAAAAAGTGAGCCAGGAAGCCAGGAAGTGCTCGTATGTTTCAAAATTCTGTGAAATTTAGTTCCAGAGCTTGGCACAGTTTGAAATAATTTTTTTGATCAGAGATATTCTGAAAAATATAGATGAGTGATCAACACCTGTTCAGCATTTAAGTCCATGAATTAACTTCACGCATTCTCAGCAGCTATGTGAAGAAAATAGCAAGAACATTCTTGCAGAAATATAAAAGGCTAAACTTTTCTAATGATAGCTATAACTTCCTTTACACTGCCCATAATGACATTCGCAGTATCACAGCCATTTGCAACATAACTTCCTAAGATCTACACTTCTCAATAAAAACAATGTTCAAGACTGAAAATTTCTTCCTTTTTGAATTTTCTGTAGATTCCAACAATAACAGTAACAATATGCATATTTGGCCTGATGTATGTATGCAGAACATATCATAATCAGAAATAACAAAGTACAATTTTATGGAACTCCTAGTACCATTAAAATTACCATCAATAGCTAATGCAAAAGTACCATTTTGGTACAGTCGCACAATTTCCTTTCGCATAGAGTTTCATTATGCATCTAACTGGAACAGCTGTTTTAGTCCTTCTGAGTGCATCCCCCTTTTATTAAAGCTATGGCAGAATTGAGATAAAACCAAGAATTCATATGAGTAGCACATACAATTGAAATATTGTGTTTCATAAGAAATAACGAAAATGAAAGCCCTGAAATTATAATAAAATTGTTTTCATTTCTAACAAAAAATATTAATACTGAATATCAACATTTTGTACTTTAGTTGATGTCAAACTTAACTATAAATGACAATACAACAATATTACTTTATTTCATTTTTTAAAAGAAATAAAATATTCAGAAGTCATAACAATTTTAAAGATTTCACATTAAAAAAAATTAAAAACTTACCTTTTTCGGCAGTTTGGCTTTGGGATACTTCATTTGGTTGATGAGATTCATCATGAATTTTAACAGTAGTATCTACAAAACAGGCGAAGGAATGAATGACTATCAATGCTTGATTTTTTAACTCTAGATTTCAATACAAGATCAAAAATATTTTTACAAAAGCTTCTTTTTCCTACTTTCTTGTTTATATTTCATATATTTTTTATAAACCAATAGATTATAATACAAAATGAAACCTCTTGTGGTGATTACCTCCCTAAAGCCACTACTTCTGAAAATGATCAGCACTGTGACCATGAACTTTGCACTAACAAATATAACATTATTCTCGAAGATGAACATTTCCTAACCACCCAAGAATACGGACACTTTTCCATTACAGCTACATTATTAAGCACTTCTTTGGTTTTGCTATATTTCCTTGGTGGCAGGTGTACCAGTTTGTCACCAGGCTTCTTTGGATGCTGATAACTGCATAGAACCATTGCTTGTGAGACACACACCCCCTTTTTTTTTTTCCCAGTAATCATAATTTTTCTTTTTTCCTTCTTTTTCCCCCTCCCCCATCTCACCCTCTCCTTTACTGCAATGGATTTTATGATTTAAGATTTGCTGAAAGATAAAACGAGTCCTTCAAGAAAAGGCACACTCTGTAATATATTTTTGCTTGAACATATTTGACATAAAATTAAAATGTGATCTAAAACCGAAATGGCCATGCAACCTACATTCACGGCAGAAGAAAAAGTTGCCCTAATACAAACACGGTTTGCTAGATCCAGCATTACTTTCATTGTTGTAGACGGTTCATTTACTAGTAATGAATTAATGTGTACTGAAATTTACAAACTACAGCTCCAAATAAATCACAAGAGAACAGAATAATAATTAACTAATAATGTTAAAGTCAATGGACATAACTAAATAATGAGAATTGATAAAAGCTTTTTCATAAAAAGAAAAAATAACGTTCCTCCTCCATGATGGGTTTTAAGAGGTTTATGTCATGAAATCGAAAAATGTTTTCTAGTTACAACTCAATGATTGTTCAGTATAAACTCTCAGGGCCGCAGCAATTTTATCCAAAGCCATATGGAAAATACACCATGAAAAAATACATCAATAATGCTGCTGAAAATACATGATATGGTTTTGCACCAGACTATGAGATATATGCCAGTGAGCTATATTGCATTGCAATTAATAATACAACACTCACTAGAATATAAGTAACGTTTCTCATATATCAATAATACATATCATGATCCATTAAAAGGATGATGAGTTTATAGCAGGCATGTACACCAGCTACTTCTTTTAAAATGAATGCCTGAAACAGGCAGAATGAAGCTTAATATGCATGACAATCAGAGCCCATCAATTTTATTATTAACTCTGACATTTCTGATGAGTTCTAAATACGTGCAACAATGACTGATGTAGCAGTGAATTGGAAATAAGACTAAAATTCTAATTCTTGCTGAGTAGCCAAAAACTTTGATGCATAATGACTGCCAATATTTTAACAAGTGGTGATGTCTAACTGACAGGGTTCATTAGAAAATATAACCTTCTTAGTGACTTCAGGAAATGAAGCTGCATCCATTAAGAGATGTTTGCACTTATCCATAGCACATTAAGTATGGATTACTATGTGAAATACAGTCCATAATGTACATTATTTAATCCTTTCAGGATAGGTATGTCATACACGCATCTCCCTCTCCAACTGTATCACAGAGATGGGTATGTCACATATGAATCACCATTTAATTGAACTGTCAGGATAGGTTTTACCACATATGAATTTTTAGAAAGAACATTTAATCAGTACCTTTCTTTGCCATTAGATGTAGCCCTATGTTTTATGATGGAATTTATCAAGAATGAAGAATGTGGCTATTAACTGCATCAACTGATATAAACACATGGAGATATTCTCAATGCTTCTGAAGATATCTGCTTTTATTTTTGGTGATATGGGGATATACATCCTACTGGTTTAGAGGTTTTATTCAGTTCTCTTATGAGTTTGGCTAACGCTGAGGCAAATATTTTATGCATCATTCAGCAAAACACTTTTGTATACTTCAAATAACAAGGAAAATAAAATGATAAAGTTTAAAATTAATTCTGACAACTCCTTGAAGGTTTCTCTCTTAATATGCCAAAAATTGGAACAGTTAGACCACAAATTTAATTTATGCAAAATTTTCACAAAGTCAGGCTGAGCAGTGAAAGCTGCCCTTTCCTGCAAGACGTGCGCCATCCCAAGAGAGCAGTTCAGTGACTCAGCCACCCATTGTAAAAGGGTAAGGCATATCAGTAATGGTCACCAGAAAAAACGAAATGACATCTTGGTAGTAACAAATCCTGCTGTATATAAAGCATATTAGGCAGATATACATATGTAAAGAAATGATGACTGCAAGTGAAATGCTACCTATTGGAGTATACTATTCCAATGCAAAATCATAAGCTATAATTCTCCTATCAGCCAGGATTTTCTTAGCTTGGTCTTTGTCCACTACTCAGAACTTTGAATGCTGTGGGCAAAATGAAAAGCTGGAAAATTCCATTTTCTACTGAATGGAAACAAATGGAACAGATATACGTCTATTACATCGTAATTAATAATGCACCTATTTATATAGCAGAAATTATAACTTGATGGTTATACTTAACAGATGTGAATGAACTCAGCTAGCTAGTACAGGTCAGATTTCAATTCAAATGAGCACCTTTGAAATAAACTAGAGCATTAGTGGAGAGACATATTAAATCATCTTAAAACAAAAACAAAGCTGTTCACAACAGCAGGAGTGATACAAAACTTTCCAGGCAGAATAAAATTTATTAACTTTGTATAAAACTTTCCAGGCAGACTTATTGTACTGATACCAATTAAGCTTAAAATAATTTATTATATAAATAATAATAAAATAATTCATTATCAATATTTCTACTAACTTTTAAGCATTATTGGCAAAAAAGTGCTTGTTCCAGTTCGAAAAGAAACTTTTCTTCACCTCAGAACAGCAACAGTCTCACCTTAAGAATTTGATTTTCAATTTGTTTTGACGCAGTTCGAATGCTGCTGATAAGACGTAGTTTAGATTATAGAATTTCTGATATTCAATTAAATTCGTTTTTTAAACTAGATTGGGTATTTTGACTATAGAATTATCACAGAACCACTACTTGTAAATTTTTAAATGCTGCTTGTCTTAAATACAACCATTGTAGAACTTCAGAGATATGCAGCGCCACTTGTCTATTAGTCTAGTATACATTAGTGTACATTTGGTATGTTGCCTCCGGAGATCCAGGCAATATTCGAAACTTTGTATTAGCAAATAGCAAGAGTGCGAAGACTGCCAAGGTAGGATTAAGTTTTCTATAAAGTTCGATAATCATGGAAAATCCTATCGCTGAACTGACATCGAAAATGAAAGTATTGAGGATTGCAGTGTCCAAGATGCTAAAGAAAATTGAGACAGAATTAAGCAAAGATGACATTAATATAAATGTATTAGAAGAAATTTTAGACCAGTTAATTGAAAGTCAAAAACTCTGAGTGATTTAGACACTCAAATAGAATGTGATTTGAAAGTCAAAGCGGATGAATTTGAACTTGAAGTTACACCCGCTCTGGAATATGAAGAGAAAATCTAACTGTAGCAATTTACAGCAAAGGAAAATTGGAGGAATTAAATAAACTCAAAATTTCAGATAAGAAAAGTATGAACATTCCTAATAAAACCGCTAGAGATGCCAAAAACGAAAATAATAAATTTGTGCAGCTTCCAAAAATAACTATCTCTAAATTTTTTGGTGATTCAAACAATTGGCAAGAATTTTGGAGTCAATACTATGAAGCTATCCATAACAATGACTCCTTATCAAAAGTAAATAAATTCAATTACTTTTGATAAGGATTTGGAAGTCGTTATTACGTGGGATAGCCTATAATGTTGTTTCCAGACTTTCGCTTACAAATGAGAATTACAATTCGGCTATAGAATTGTTAACTAACAGGCTTGGGAGAAAAGATTTGGTAATAAATGCTCACATGAATAAATTGGTAAATCTTTCCCCTGTTAGAAATGTAAAGGATCCTGAAAAAATACATCAGTCACTGCCACAGAAAATCTCAGGATCCTCTACGATCAGTGTGAAACTCAAATTATATGCTTAAGTCAATGAACGTGGTATCCAAAACTTGCGATAGTTCACTTTGCCCAATATTGTTAAAATTAATTCCATCAGAAATTACATTAGAATACAGTCGCAGTACAGAGATAGTGACCAAATTTGGAACGTTAATAAATTAATGGAATTTATTTGTAAAGAAATCGAAAGCCACAAAAGACAAGCAATTAAATGACAGTAGAGAAACAAAAACAAAACATCGAGCAGAAATGATTCATAACTGCAAGCATAAATCAAACGATCATCTCCACTCCATGTACTAAAATGTAAACAACAGGTGAAATAAACAGTTTGATAAAAGTTCACCTAAAACTTATCAATATATTGCTCCAGTCAATAGGAATAATTGTATATATTGTATGAACTATAAGATTATGAGCATTGTGAAATTAAAACTGTGGATGACAAAAGAGATATTTTAAAAAGCTAATTGTTTTTTATGCCTTAAACATCAGCACAGAATAAAGGAATGTAAATTAAGAAAAATGTGCGAAACATGTAATAAAAAACAAAATAGGTCTATTTATTTCCAACTCGAAACCAAATCAGAAAAAAGCAGTCGTGTCAACAATTCCACCCTAGAAGATATTCAGATTAGTCAATAAAAAACCGAAACTTTCCGCAGTACATTGTTACAAACATGCACTGTGATGATACATCCATTCTTTGATAAGGATAACTTAGAACCAGATCGTATTCTATTAGAAAATGGTTCGATGAGAAGTTTTATAACTCAGGACATATCAGAAAAGTATAAATTACCTGTTATTTGAAAGGAGACTTTGTCCATATTTGCTTTTGGGGTTAACCAGGCAACAGAACAAACTTACAATGTTGTGAAAGTCAAAATCAAAAACAGAAATGAACCATTCCTAAATATAGAAGTTGAAGCTTCAGAAACTAACCAAATATGTGCAATTAATTTACCTCTTCCTGATATACCAGTTTCCAAAATTAAAAAAGAATTAATAGGATTGCAGTTAGCTGATTCTTGTGAATAGAGTGACAAAAACATTGCGGTCCTGATCGGAGCATATTACTACCATGAAGTAATAGCAGGTAGAATTAAAAGTTTTAAAAAAAACTTATAGCTTTCGAAATAATATTTGGGTGGTGCCTTCAACGCCGGACTGATTCTAATGGTAAGTTGTTAAACATGGACATTACTGCTGACTATAAATTGAACTCATCACAGTTAAAGCAGTTTTGGGAGTCAGAAGCATTGGGAATTGAACAACGGAAGAAAAAAGATAAACACATTTTACAAAATTTTAACAGAACTATCAAATTTAAAGAAAAACAATATGAGGTTAAATTCCTTCAGGATGAAAATTTGTATGAATAAACAAAGAATTACATAAATGCAGAAGCTCATCTTAATAAACTGGTTAAAAGGTTCAGAAATGATTCACTACTTCATCAGCAGTATCAGTCAGTTATAGTACAGCATAAGAAACAGGAAGAATTTATGAACCCCTCATCAGCCAGTTATTCAACCTGATAAAACCTTAGCCATTTGAAAAATTAATATTCTTTAAATGATTGCCTCTATTCCAGTTATAATTTAAATCCACCATTGTTAGAGATATTAATACAATTTTGTACACATAATATAGCATTTACTTCTGACATTGGACAAGCCTCCAAATTTCTCCAAAAACGAGGCTAAACTCATATATGAAGATATTAGATATATATATATAGGAAGCTGCTGATTTCAACATGTGAAAATGGAAAACAAATTGTGAGAATTTGCAGGAAATTTTTGATGAATATGAAAATGGTGAAATCAGGAAAACAGAAGTTCTGAAGAACAGAAGGTATTGATTGGGATATAAATGGAATTACAAGGAAGATCTTTTGAAGATAGAATCGCAAAATCTAACTCAAGGGAAAACAAAGCTAATGACAAAAACAGAAGTTCTTTAAACCATTGGAAAGCTTTACGATCCTATTGGATTTTTATGTAAGTCCATTCACTATTAGGCTAAAATACTAATGCACAGAAAATTTGGCAACTTGGGATAGATAGGGATGATCTGTTGACATTGGACTTCGAAAACAAAATGAAAAAATGGTTTAATGAACTGTCAGCGATTCAGAATATAAACATTGTGTGACATTACTTCCAAAAGACTGACAAGTCTGAATTGAGAGATATTCAAATGCACTCCTTTACTGACGGACATCAGAAGGCATATAGAGCTGTAATATACCTGCGATACATCACAAAGGACAGTGAAATAGAATGCAGTTTTGTCATTTCAAAACCAGAGTAGCTTCCTTGAAGAAGCTGTCTCTTGCAAGACTAGAGCTGATGGGAGCACGCATCAGAGCAAGATCAGCTTCAAATGTGAAAGAGCAGTAGCACAAAAAATACCAAAAATTACATTAGCTGGGGTTGCAACCCAGCTGATATAATTTAAGGTTCCAATAAATACTAAAGCAACAGTGGTGATTAAGTCTCACTAGATACAAAGAATAAGTTTAACATTAATTTTTACATTTTTCTCCTGCATCTTCTGGCCACGGTAAAGATTACTGAAAGGCAGTAACTCACTTTAACATGCAGAGATAACTTTGAAGGTTGAACAATTAGTTACAAATAATTAATAGTCATTATAGATTTATATGGCCACTAATAAATTTTATTTATTTTTTAAAATCATAATCTAATAGCATTTCACAGTTTAAAATACATGTAATTTATGACATCGATTCTTAAATGATAATAAGATAATTACTCATTAAAAGCTACAATGCATTTATGCTTTGTAACAACAACACTCAAAAAATATTTATGTGTCTTTTTAATGTGAAGTTTTTTCAGAAATTTTGGCTAATTTATATCAATTTCCCTCTCTTTAAGCATCTTTTCTAACAATTACAAATTTGTTTCAATATTGCAAACCAGTGTTCCCATTAGTTTCTATGTGCTTTATCTCTTAACTTTTTAATCTCTTGACAACATACCTATGAGGTTTTACTTGATCTAGTGAACAGTTAAATAGTCCAAAACCCCCGACTGACATTAAGTAAATTATCGTCATGTCTGAAAGTGACTGCAAAGTCAGAGAATGGTACCTCTTATTTAAGCAGAACTTAGGCACATTTTTATGCTAACAAATTCAACTACAGTTCGTGGTGACGCAATTAAACAAGAACAGACAAATTCAAACTAAAAATGTGGACTAGTAGTCAGAAACTACAAAATTTAATTTTAATCTAAGCTGGCTCAGTAACTCTATCATTGAAATAAATTCAAATATCAGCAGTGATAACACAAAGATGAATAATTCAAAATTATCAGAGCTGGCAGGAACTAATGCATTGTGCCATACCTTACTCAACTCTGTTTGAAACAAATGCATTTTGTCTTCCAAAATAAGTATTAATATACATGAGGGATTAGCCATGGGTAACCCTCTTAGTCCCATCCTAGCTGATATCTACATGCATTATTATGGATCAAAGTTACTTGAAACTTTAAACTTCCTGGTATGGTTCTGCTATGTAGACAACCTTGCTTGCTTCTACCTTGCTTGACGGTAATAAAGATGATTTAAATAATGTTCTTTCAATAATGAATTCCGTTGATTCTGCTATTCAGTTTACTTTTCAACTTGAGACATGCAATTCTCTTCCATTCTTCGGCATTTTGGTCATGCATAACACATCCAACTGCACTACTATTCTTTAAAACCTTCATTGGTTTGCTTCACACCACACATCAAATCATGTCATCCGGGACTAAACAAAAATTAGCTTCACTTTATTCCTTTGCTTTCCTCCAAGTTTGCTCCTCCAAATTGGCTCTTGATTAAGAACTATATTATTTAAAAGCTGTTGCTATTGACAGGGGCTTTTCCCCCCAACATTATTAAGCAAGCAGCTAAAAAATTCTCATATCAACACACCAAATAGGCACAATCTTGTTTTAAGAGATTATAAGAATTCTGTTGTTCCCTTCTTCGCATCAATTAGCTATAAAAACTGCATGTATTTTACAGAAATTTAACTTCCAGGTCATTTATTCTCTTATTAATAAAATTCCCAGTTCCATACTTAAGGACCACATTCCAGATATGAATTCCTGGCATAATTACAGGATTCCTTGCCAATGTAGTTTAATTTACATTGGTCAAACTAAGAGAGCCTTAAAACTTCATGTTAAAGAACATGAGGCGTATGTTAGGAAAAAGGAAACACAGAAGTTCTCTGTTGCCCAGTCTCTGCTGGTCCGAAAATCACACTTTCAATTTTTCTGCAGCCAAAATTATGCAAGAAATATCTTCCATTGGTGAATTAAAATTTTCTAGAGGTGATTCACATTCAAAAAAATCTTTCTGTTCTAACGACCTACTAGTTAACAACCCTAATTCTAATCATCTTCAGCTTAAGTAAATCATGTTTTAGTTTTCTTGTTTCATCAATAGATGGAGACAGCAGCTTAACTCCAGTCCCGCCTTTCTTATCTTATCAGCATATCTTATCTCATTCATTTGCAATTTGGCAGCTGAGGATGACGGTTCAGTGCCATCGAAACTAATCCTGGAAAATTTGCAAACATAATGCTGACTTTTGTTATTTGACTTCCATATTAATCTTTGTTCAGTGTGCTATTTTAACCTAATTTGTTACCTTTTTTATTTCTTAGATTCAAAATATTGTGTAATAAGTCACCAAAGGTTAAAGTAAGGTCACTTTATAATATGATCACGAGAAAATTAAATTTTTATTTTAATGCTATTTCTTAAATATAATTTCAATACATTACCATCATTTTAATGAAATTTATCACTGTTAGAATGTTAAAAAAAAAAAAAAAAAACACTGAAAAATTCTCACACTTCCACATTACAAATTTTCAATAAAAACTGGCTTTAAAATCACCAAATGTTGATAAGTCACCAAATTTAGAACTGTTTAATATAGAATTCACATCACCAAAGGCAAAAAGTTAAGATCTCTTCGTTAGAAAAACGAAATAATTTTGAAATGCTTATGTTTCCCTAATTTCCCGGAAACTCAAGTATTGCAATGTTTATATTAAAAATAGGAACAAATTATAACCTATACACCCATTCAAAACATTTTTAAGCACCAAAACTCAATTCCATAAAACCTAAACTTTTAAGTCTTGTAGTTAATAATATAAAATAAAAAATTTTCTTTTACATATTCATGAAAACCTGCAGCTCTATCATTCTACACATGCCATAAAGAATCAAGTATCTACAATAGAATATATTACATTTAATTAGGCAAAGATTCTGTCTTGACCCAGTGGAAAAGTTTTCAGTGCAGTTTAGTTACAAAATTCAAATAAATATGCCAGTTTATCTGCAAGTCCAGAAAATTAAACAATTTAGAACAGAAAGAGAAGATAGCCAAATTAAAATAAGGAATTAAAAGGACTACTGTAAACTAAAACTAATAGTTTTCTTTCATAATAAAATTACATTTTATTTAATGGTAATCTCACTTGTCAGTTACACAAGCTCATATTCAGAGTGGCATTGAATTGGTTTAGTTGTCTGTGTTCTACAAAATATTCCACCAACAATTTTACAACTAATCAGGAAGTTTCAGTAACATTCTTAGAACGCTGCAAATGTTTTCCCAGCATATTCGTAAATCTTGTATTGGTATTAGGTCTAGACATCTGAACAGCCACTGAAGGATATTAAATCCTTAAAAACATATCTGAGAATGTTATGCCATATATTATGAAACGTTAGCCCACAAGTAACTGGCACTTGGGGCTTTGTTGGCACAGCAATATTATCAACTGCAGCAAGATGTACAGACAACTACATCAAGAAAGCATGCAACACAATTACAGGAATTGGTTGTTGCACGAGAATACTACCTAGACCTGGGATGGTGAACCTTTTTTCGATTAGTATACCACTTAAATTATGGTTTATTATTTTCAGTTGTTCAGTGTACCACTTGTTTTATTTCCTTTCAAAAATCATTTTTAAACTCCTACTCTGATTTCAAGCTAACAAACTGTATTTTATAATTATATTTGCTGTATATTTATATTTCAACTTTATTATTATATTTCAACCAGAAAACTGCCTAATGCTATCAACCTATTTTCTTCCTAGGCCTCAATAAATCAGATAATTATTCATATTGCCATCGGGTTCATCACAAAGACGTTTTTACATACAGTTTGCAATACTAAAGTAGAAAACAAAATTGAGAAACAGCAGGAACACCAGTACACTTAATTGCTGCAAAATGTTTCCTTTTCAGGCACACTGAATAAGTCCTATATCATAAACTGGCACTAAAATTCTCATTCTTAGCATAACTTTTAGAACAATAATAGCTTGCCAAGTTTCACAGTTATAATTCATTTTTATGAATATATATATATATGTGTGTGTGTGTGTGTTAAGATATAACAAAATATGATAGCTGCTTTAAAAAATACTTGGCCATCAAAATTAATATTTGGTGCTCTTTCCCTAAATTCATCCGTTCTCACAAATTCGAGATCTTTCTATTGATATGTAACACTATTAATTAACCAATCGTAGATTAGTCATTCTTATTCTGCTAGCTTCTACTTTGGCTGATATCTCACCGCTTTGCTTCACCATCTAAAAGCCTGCGTCTTATTTTATAGTAATTTATCATATTTCATTACGCTTGAATCATACAAAATGTATTGGATTTCATTATGATTGGATAAATATCTAAGATGATTTTATATGCGTGGAAATAAAGACTGAATTTCTCAAGTTTTATGTTTTGTTACCTTCATCTGTAAGCCTTCACCACAGGCCACAATGACTGCAAGCTAATTCCTCTTCTGTGTTTCAGAAATATTGCATATGTATATATATATATATATACACATATGTAATAAAAAGGGGCATTTTACAATATTGATGGTGTAGAATGTAGAAAGTTAATCTGTAATGAACAGCAATAATTTTGATGGCGTAGAATGCTGAAATGGTGATCCACAATGAATCCAAGTGTTGAAGTGATTACAGAAACTTGGCACCTGAGTCATATTAAATATTCATTTTTATTTCAACTCATATTTGTGGCCAAAATTCACTTGTCACTCTAATGGTGCCTATTTCCAGAACATTTACACTTTGGATACTGTTGCATTAGGAAGAGCGCACAGCAAAATAGCATCCAAGCAGCACAGAGGTTCAAGCTAAAGTGCACATCTACCCAGTGTGGCAGTCAATTAAGAGAAAGGTTTTGGTTTAGGTTAGAAAGGTTTCAGTTCTCAAGAGTTTACATTTCGAAAAGCTATGTCATCAGCACCACGCATTTTATGTGACATAGATTAATCTAGAAATGGCAGAATCCAGAAATGTTGTTATTATTTTTAGAATAGGGAGACGAAATACCCAAATTAAAAATGAGGATTTAAAAGACTATTACTAAACTAAATTATAAAGCTGATTTACAAATGTTTTTACCTTACACACACACACACACACACATATACTCTTACATATCTGTGTGTCTGTGTGATGATTTTGGAATAATACAGACAGATGATGAAGCACATATAAAAGATTTGTAATGACGAAAAAACTTGGAAGTCATATATATACATAATAAGGAACAATTGTAGTAGATTTAAATCATATTTCTTTTTTGTAGTTAAACAATTTGCAACCACAAACAAATTGGGACAATAGTTGTGCCTATTTCACAACATAAGATTTACATTTCTAATATGACTGCAATAAGAAGAGAGCAGCAAGCAATGGCCTAACTAAGGCCAGGCAGATAAGCAAAGTATGTTGTGTTCAGGATGAAATCTTAATTGGGTGTGAATTAGTTTTGGTGTTAATACATTTGATTGGATAATCAATAATGCTCCAAAATTATGACTGGCTGTTTGACTTTTAGCTTCCTTTACATCACCAGCACTATATAAAAGTTGTATGGATTAATCTAAAAATAATGTAATCCAGAAAACTTATTAAAACAACTGCTAGTATTTGTAGAATAGAGAGGAGAAATAATAAATTAAAATTAAGTGGGTATTGCTAATTTAAATTTCTGATTTACATATTTTTTACCTTACATATATATATATATATATATATATATATAACAGGAATGACTTAGAGAAAGCTGCAGCGGATTGATGACGGTTCTCTGCATTATAACTTGGAGAAACTTTACTGGGTAGTTAGAAAGATGATACTCGAAGACAGACGTAGCTGCAAATTCCACACATAATTTTATTCCTGGATAATGAATACTGAGACCACATATTCCTTTTCATTTCATATCATCATCGTGAGTGCGTTATATTTTTAGAACAATAGAGTATAGGTGGCATAGGCTCACCGAGCTTACTACCATGTTAATGGGAAGAGAGCTGAAGCAAAATTGCACAGTTATTGAGTATTCAGACTCACCAAGAGAAGGTTTTGTTTAGGTTGCTTATTAAGTGAAAACTTTTAGTTCTCAAAATCTTGAGTATAAGTTCAGAATTAGTTATGTCATCAGCACAATGCAAGCTATGTGACACAGACAGATCTAAAAATGACACAATCCATAAAAATTATTACTATTTTTAAAATAAAGAGGGAGAATTAAGGACTATTACTAGTTTAAATTATAATTTTGAGATTTACATATTTTTTATCTCTTACATATCTTACACACGTATATATGTGTGTACGAATTTCCACCTATGTCCATTGTCATACATTATATATATATATATATATATGATAGCACGCAGAATTTTGCATTAGAAAATTAAAGATATTTTCAACTATAATAGTTTTGCGTTATACGGGTTCGTGGATTTGAGAGTATCTGATGAAAACACGATGCAGAACAATAAAAAGCACAATTTATTTACAGGAATCACTATTTACAGCACAGTTCCAAAATCACCTTTAAAAGTGTCGAAAATCTACAATAAATACGCTGAAACAATCAGCAACACAGCTTCAGGCTGTAACTGTAAAGGTAGCTTCACGGCAACACTAAACTTATAATAAACGCCGTGGAACAATCACCAATACACTGTCAAGCTATACTGTAAAGGTAGCTTCACGGCAAAGCACTATCTCAATCGCTTTCCGTTCACAAAACTCTCGCGTTGCTTAGCACTCATAGTAAGCAGCTATTCTCGCAATCCTCACAACTAATCACACTACTGCTCACTGCTTGCAATACTTCACAATCTGCCTGCTCTCAGAAACGCAAGGGTTTATATAGCTTTTCTTTAAGTTCCACACGTTTCGAGAAATATCTCGACAGGAAGTTATTCTAGAAGCTTCCCGATTGGACCATGGGATATCGCCAATTTGGTCGCCAAATGGGCGATAAAGTCGCCACTTACATACAGGCGCAACTGCCGAATTTTTCGCAACAATAGTTTTTTTTGTTGTTGTTAATCATTCTGAATCATTCATTTTATCATTTCTCAGCATGGCAGTAAATTTAATTCAGAAATTATAATATAACATCCTTTAAATGATTCATTGCATTCCTAAATTATTTCTACTATTTTTTTCATTTCTTATCTGCCCATATGACAACATATAACAAATCAACTCAAGTGACGCCAAGAGAATTCATTTTTAATTCTGAAGCTAACATTATATTCATTCCATAGCTGGCAGTATAATGTAATTATGCATGTAATTTTTAATTCAAATTTATAACTTTAGAACTGGATATTAGTAACATCAGAATAAGATGTTTTAATAATTTTAGATTAAGATGTCTGCAAACAAAGAAAAATAATAATAAACACATACCATTACTAGCTGCCTGTGGAAGAATAACAACATCCTTCTGCCGAGCTTCTAACCTTTTTTTTAACTTGAAAAACTGCCTCTGTGTCCGTTCATCTTTAAATGCATTTAAATGTGCAGATGATTCAGATAACCCTACATGCATAAAAGAAGCAACAATATAATTTCTAGAAATAAGAAATGTACATCTTTTCTATATTATTTTCTAAGTATAAAAAGGAATAATTTGTTATAAAGAAATTATTCTAATGAAAAAGATTTAAATATTAAATAAATAAAACATTCTATATATAATTAGGTACCAAAATATTACAGTTTACATTGTCACGAATTTTCTACATATCTAGATAATTTGAGTGAAATTATATGTGAAATTGTATTCCCCCACAGACACACAGTGTAACATGAAAACCTTAAGAAAAGATGATTTGCCAGAAAAATAAGAATACAGAAGCAAG
Organism: Stegodyphus mimosarum; assembly: GCA_000611955.2. Lineage (NCBI taxonomy): Eukaryota > Metazoa > Arthropoda > Arachnida > Araneae > Eresidae > Stegodyphus > Stegodyphus mimosarum. The sequence goes on along the minus strand of KK119237.1, from coordinate 90,157 downwards.
TATATTTAACATTGAGTAAATGGCTATCTCGCTAAATTGGCGAGATATCGCCAACGTGGCAATGGTTTTGGAAACTAATTTTTATCACCAAATTTGGCCACCATTTGGCAATATTTTGGTCCGGTCCCTGTACAACTGTAATGGGTACTGTTACTGAATAATGAATTTTCTATGTAGCTGTAACTATACATGGCCCTCATAAGCCTTCCAGTAATTTTGAGAAGTGCTAGAAATTTCTCTATGGCTGGGAGAAAGCTAGGCAAGACCAGAAAGAGAACCAGTTTCTGAGCTGTTAATTTAGTGCGAGTTCACAGTACTGAAATACACTCACGTTTGTGAAAATTGCAACACTATGAAGGACTTACGCGAGTGAGCTGAAATTTTCAGGAAATGCAAAGTAGCGCATGATATGCAAATTATTAGAATTGCAAATCCGTAGCGCATGCGTATGCTGAGCAGCGCCCTCTGAACGGCTGATGGATCCGAATAAATAGACGGCTGTAGCGAGGCGTGTATGGTTATCGGTGGTTATCTGCTAGTGGTAAACGTTAACTCAATCTGTACTTATGCCTCGTCGACGAAAGAGAGCGAGATTTGAACAACTTACAGAGTTTGAACGAGGGAGAATCATCGGCCTTCGTGAAGCTGGATTGTCGTATCGTGCAGTAGCCTCTCGTGTGCAGCGTAACAGCAGCACAGTGATGCGCGTTTGGAAGCAGTGGACGGACGAGTGTCGGACAACTCGGAAATCCGGGAGTGGACCCCGAAATGTGACGTCAGCTCGCGATGATAGACACCTGGTCCGCATGGCGCGGACGGACCGTACAGCTTCCTCTAGACAATTGGCAGCACTGTGGTCAATAGCTACAGGTGTTTCATTGTGTGCTTCATCAATTCGTAGACGTCTGCTGCAGTGTGGACTGCGCGCACGGACTCCTTTATACAGGATCCCCCTAACGCACGACCATCGCCGCCTGCGGCTACAATGGGCCAATCAGCATAGAGACTGGCGTGCTGATTGGCAGCATGTCGTGTTTTCTGACGAATCCCGCTTTAATTTGTGGTACCATGATGGCCGCATTCGTGTCAGACGCTATGCCGGTGAACGCCACCTTCCGGAGTGCATTATCGAACGCCACAGTGGACGAACACCCGGAGTTATGGTCTGGGGCGCCATAGCATATCATAGACGATCTCAATTGCTACGAATTGTGGGCAATCTGAACAGCAACCGGTATATCCGTGAAGTTCTACAGCCCGAAGCTGTTCCCTTCCTTCAAAGCTTGCCAGGCGCTGTATTTCAACAGGACAATGCCCGCCCTCATACTGCTCGGATTGTTAAATCCTTCTTTGCAGCGCAGCAGGTACAGCTTCTTCCTTGGCCTGCGTGTTCCCCGGATATGTCGCCAATTGAACATGTGTGGGATGTCATTGGTCGGCGTCTTGCTCGTGATCCTCGTCCTGTTGCGTCTGCAGACGAACTTTGGGTACGCGTACAAACGATATGGAATGCTCTTCCTCAGTCAGACATTCAAACTTTGTTTGACTCCATGCCATGTCGTGTAGCAGCACTTATTGCGGCGCGTGGTGGCCACACAAAACACTGATTCTGATCTCTTGTTCTTGTTTGTTTGCTTTGAACATTTAATCATTTATTTGTACCACTACCACTCAACTGTGTATTAAATTGCATTCAATTATGACGATTCCTTCTTGGTGTTGCAATTTTCACAAACGTGAGTGTATCTCTGGGTTAGCTTCGCTCTTCAGATGAACTTTGCATTGCATTGTGTTTAATGTTCTTAGAAGTTTGAAGTATAACTACTGATTGCACTCTGTGACACTGTGAACACATGTACAAGTATTTCTGTAGAACTCCCAGAGCTCTGAAGAATTTTGACAGAATAAATTTTATCAACATATCATGCATTCAATCTATTAGAAACCTGTATGCATGCAACAATTTTTGGTATCAGGAGTTGGGGTTCAATGTCAGTGACAAGAGCAATGAAAGAGCAACCAACACAACTTTTGATTGCCTTTCCTGCATTCCAAGAAAAGAAAGAACAGGCCGCTAACTCCATTACAGAAAAGATGAAAGCTGGACAATATTCCATTAAAGAACAGATTAAAGCTAGACAAGATTCCACTAAAGAGGAAATGAAAGCTGTTCAAGAAAAGATGGAAGTTGGTCAAGAATCCATTTATGAAGCAATGAAAGCTGTTCAAAGAAAAGATAGAAGCTGGTTAAGAATCTAGTAAAAAAGAGATGAAAGCTGTTCGAGAAAAGATTGAAGCAGGTTAAGAGGAAATGAAAAGAGAAATTACCAGCATAACAGAAAACAAATTCAAGGCTATGGAAGGCAGAATACATATGGTTAAAAATAGAGAAATTGAATAAAGAGTTTCTTCTGTCAAAGGATAAATCCAACACAGTGTTTCTGCTGTCAAAGAACAAATCGATTAGTTTCTGCTGTTGCCAAAGAAATTGACTCTTAAAGCAACTCACAGTGATAGCAGAAAGCAATTCTGATGGTTTTAAATTTTTACTCACGCCTTCTTGTCTCTCTCTAAAGCTATACATAATATGATAGTGATATCTATTAGCAATTGTATATAACACAATTTTCTATAGTGATTATATCTATCTTTTCAATAGTGACTATGAGAATGGATGGGATTCCCAAGCTAAGGCCTGTCATCTTGCTGCTTTGAGAGCAGAAGCAGGGGATATATTTCAAATTATGCCTGAAAACCAGAGGTTAAGATTTCGAAGCTCTATCTGGCATGGTGGAGCTGCACTTTGGTGAGAACTATTTAAAAAATTATAGTAGGCTTCAGTTAAATATCACCAACAGAAACACTTCAGGAGCTTGCCGTAGATGTTAAATAAATCGTAATAATAATAGCCGTAGATGTTGAATAGCCGTCTCATCTCGCCTTTTCGACTGCAATCAGAAATAACGGAAATCCTGTCCCTGCAGTACTTCATCAAAGGCATCTGAGATCCTGAGTTACAGAGAGCTCTGCAAATGGCAGCTGTAAAGGATTTAAAAAGCACTCTGATGTATGCCATGAAATTTGAGGCAACCCCAAACAATCTGTAGAGACAGCATGCAATCAGACCTGCTCAAGTCCAAGAACCAATGGATCAAGTGACTTCTCGTTTAGATGACATAACCAGATAAGTCAATGCATTCAGACAAAACAGGAGTGACAAGAAACTGATCCTGAAGTACTGGAACTGTGATGGTGAAGGACATATACGAAGGAAATGCAGAACACCCCCAAGGTGTGGAAAATAAGAGCACTCCCCAGCAAAGATGCAGGGAAAAAATTAATGGCATCTTGGGGAGTGAAGGTTGCCAGATCTGAAGACCATTTCAAAGCACTTCAGATTCGTGCAGTGGATGGTGATGGTAATCGACATTTCATCGTAAGACATATCAATGGAGTTCCTTTCAATGTTACCATCATCCAAAAAAGATTTGGCTCAACAATTAGAAGGTAAACACATCTTGACGCCACCCTACATCACCCTTCATACTACATCCAGGGATAAAATCAACGATGCAAAATTAAGCATTAACATAACATTCGGAAGTGCTACATACCATCACACGGCATATGTCGAGAATATTACAGACTCTTGAATATTCGGTTTAGACTTTCTATGGAAATACACTTTTTTCTTGGACTTTAAAACTGTGCATGCTGTCTCTGAGGGCATAACCCTATTTGGAATTAATAATGAAGGAGTCAAATCTTTCCACCAAATCATAGCTGAAGACAATACCAGCAAGAACAGATTTTTTACTTCCTGTATCCACAGCCAGAAACAGAAATTTCTGGTATGGTGTAATGGAATATCATAAGAACTGCAACACCCCGGAAGCAGTACTAGTAGGCTCGGCTCTCATCGACTTATTGAGGACAGTTATCCCAGTGAGAGTTGCCAACGTCAGTGATGAAGCGAAAATCATTAAGAAAAGTGATGTGGTTGCAGAATGTACTACAGTGACTCATATTAAATGACCCAATAGTTTGCCAACCTCTGTGTCTTCGGAGACCCAAATATCGGAGATATTGCAGAGTGCACACCTAAGCAATGAAGACAACAGGACCACCAAATATGTCATTCAAGAATACCAAGATGTTTTCTCCCACTCATCTTCTGACCTAGGCTGAACCAGTTGACACAGCATACAATTGATACAAGGGATCATCCACCAATCAAATAACATCCCAGACTTCTACCCATGGCCTAAACAGGAAGATTTAGGAAAACCTATAAAGGATATGCTAGAAAGCAACATCATTGAGGCTTCACTAAGTACTTGGACCTCTCCCATCAAACAGATTTCAGAAAGAAAGATGGTTCAATGAGATTTTGCTCTGACTATCCCCGGTTGAAGGAGCTTACGATGAAAAACAGCCACTCTCTCCCTAGAATCGGCAATATTCTGAATACTCTTTCTGAAAGCAAGCGCCTTTTGACACTTTATTGAAAGAAGGGATATTGGCAGGTAAAGATACACCATGAAGATCAAAAGACGACATTTACTACCAAAGACTTTGGCAGTTCAGCGTGATACCTTTTGGACTTTGTAATGCACCAGCAACATTTGAATGCCTCATGGAGACTGCATTGTGACCAACAAAGCCTGTCTGATATATTTGAAAGCCGTTATCATCAAAAAGAATTCTGACAAACTTTTAGAAAAGTTATTCAGAAACTGAAAGAAGTCAATCTAAATTTAAGTACCACTAAATGTAAACTATTCTCGAACATGTCATCTCTGCCAAAGATGTGTGTACAGACCCAGAAAAAGCGTCAGCAGTCAAAAATTGAATATTCACCAGCTGAGAATTTCCCTGAGGTTTCGTACCTACTATAGAAAATTTGGGAAGGACTTTCCTTCCTTTGCAAGACCCTTTACAACCTGACAGAGAACAAACAAAAGTTCTTGAGGACAAAAGAATGTGAGGATGCATTTAACAAATTGAAGGAGGCTTTAACATCTATGGCAATCCTGACATATCCTCAGCTCAACAAACGATTTATTCTGATCCCAGACATCCTTCAAGCATCATACAGCAGTCCAACAGAAGGCCACTTCGGAATAAAAAAGACACTGCATAGAGTTCGAGAGAGCTTCTACTGGGTAATGCAATAGCTAACGTGCAAAAGTGGTGCCAATCATCCCATGCCTGTGCAGTTTGAAAAAGACCTAACAAACGCAGCCAAGGCAGGGTTCGTACACATTTCTGCACACAGAAATTAAGCACTTTTAAGGACCATTAATGAAACAAATTAAGGACCTATGAGCAAATAGGAACTGAATAAATTCAGTTAAAAATATAATCTATGCCTGAACGTTACTTTTGTAATACCATCCTAAAAATAAAATAGATCCGTAAGTACACTCATGTCCATAAATTAAGGATAATTCGGAGTCACGCGGAAATCAAACTCTAAAATAAATATACCACCTGTAAAATCACTACACGTGTTCAAGAATCATATGCAAATTTCAGGAAGTAACCAGATGACACCGATGGTATGTCACAATGACGAGAGTGTAAGAGAGTGATATATAAGGAATACAGGCAAAGAAGTAAATTGTTCGCAGGCGCTTTATATGCATTTCAGTGCAATAACCGAATAGTTATGACATAAAGGATGCATTTGGATGATTTTTTACGTGGTAGAATTATCGGCCGTCTGGCATGTGGGTGTACCCAACTGGAAGTATCAGACGAACTTGGAATTGCCCAGAGTGTGATCTCCAGGCTTTGGCAACTATTCCAAGATGATGGTAATGTGAGTAGACATTACAGCACAGGTCGCCCCAGAGTTACAATGCCGAATGAGGACCGGTATTTGGCAGTTACTGCCAAAAGAAACAGGCGGAGCACAGCCTCGAACCTGTCTTGTCAGCTCTCTTCAGCCACTGGTACGACAATTTCAAGGCAGACCGTGTACAGGCGCTTAGGGCAGATTGGTCTATATGCTCGTAGACCTGTCAGATGCGTTCCACTTACTGCAACTCACTGTCGCCTGCGGTTACCCTGGAGTAGAGAGCATGCATTGTGGACACCGCAACAGTGGGCTTGTGTGATGTTTTCCGATGAGTCCAGGTTTAATTTGCAGTCTGATTCTTGCCGGACTTTCATATGGAGAGCTCCAGGTACCCGTTACCACCAAGAAAACATCATTGAACGACACCATTACGATGGTGCATGAGTGCTCATATGGGGTGGAATTATTCTGGTCTTCAGAACTGACCTGCATGTTCAAATTAAAACCATGACGAGCTATAAATCTATCGGTACGTCATTCTGGAACAACAAGTACGTTTGTTTCAGGGCGCCATGGGCACACAATTTGTGTTTATGGCCTTCAATCGGAGGATATCACCCGTATGGACTGGCCAGCATTCTCACCGGACTTGAATCCAGTAGAGCACGTGTGGGACATGCTTGGCCAACGAGTTACAGCCCGTCAACCTCCTCCTACACGTCTACCGGAACTTCGGAGGGCATTGCTTTTTGAGCGGTTTGAGTAGTTATCCTTAATTTATGGACATGAGTGTAGAATGAACTATTATTAAACTGAATTAATTATTAATAAGTTTGAGAATAAATCAACTTCATGAAATTTATCAAGTAGCAATGTGACATTATATTTATGTTTTACTTAATAGTTAGCTTTATGTTGATTTTTTTATGTCTCATTTTGTTAGATACTTACTCGGTCTAGAGGTTTAGTAAACAGCAAGTAGATTTTATATCAAGTGGCATAGGTTAAAATTAGAAGTAAAATCATAATCAACATGATTCATTACAAAAGACTGTTGTCACTGCTGCTGCTTACCTAGAGAGAGACCTGCTGATCAGAAAAAAACCTGAAAGGCCTGATGTGTGCACAGTTAGCAAGCTTTGAAAGTTAGCTGAGCTCTGTTTGATGCAGTTAGTGTCATAGCCTTATGTAGAATTCCAGGGGTTGTAACCCAGTTAATGTACTTTAAAGTTCCATTTAAGCCACTAAAGCAACAGAGACGATAAGCTGTTTTGTATTACTTTAAGTCTCACTAGATACGAAGAATAAGTTTTAGATGAACTTTTACATTTTTGTAATTTATCTTGTATCCACGGTCAGAATGAATGAAAGGCTGTACAGACATTAGGTTATTTCGAAGAAGAAGACATGAAAAAATTAGCAATGCCCTCACAAGGACTCGAACCATGGACCTCTCGGATATGCACCAAGCGTGCTGACCACTACACCACAAAGGCATACTAAGAAGGCAGGAGAAATACCTTATAAGGCAATAAATCTCTTTAATTTTTAAGGGTAACCAGCTAGTTATAAATAATTAAATTAGGTAGTCAGATAACCTTAGTCATTATGGATTTACATGGCCACTATTAAATTTTATTTATTTTTTAACAATATCTGTTAAAAAAGCCTTATTAAAATGACAATTTAATGAAATTTCACAGTTTAAAAGAAACGTAATTTATGACATTGATTCTTAAATGATATTAGGATAATTACACATTAAAAGCTACAAAACATTTATGTTTTGTAGCTTTTAATGTGTAAACAAACATTTGTTTGTTATGTGTAAACAAACATTTGTTTGTTGCTACAATACATAAATGTTTTGTAGCAACAACACTCAATAAAGTATTTATGTGCCATTTTAGTTTGAAGCCTTCCCATACATTTTGGATAATTTATAGTGATTTACTTCTCCTTCATCTTTCCTAACAATCAGAAATTTGTCTCAATACACAAAACAATGTTCTCACTAGTTTCTGCGTGCTTTATCTTTTAACCTGTCAACCTCTCCACAATGTACCTATGAGGGTTTACTTGATCTGGTAAAAGTAAAATAATCGTAAACCCCCTGACAGACTTGAAGCAAATTATTGCTATGTCTGAAAGTAATTACAAAGTCAGACAAAGGTTTAAATAAGCCTTTTATTTAAAAAGAACTTCGAACATAAAGGCATATTCTTATTCTAAGAAAATCAATTACAGCTTGTGGTGATGTAATTAAACAAGAAGAGTCAAATTCAAACTGTGGACTACTGATCAAAGACTATACAATTTAATTTTAATTTAAGCTGGCGCTGTAACTCTATCATCATAACAAATTCAAATGCAGTCAGCGATAATGCAAAGACGAATAATTACAAATTATCACAGCTACCAGGAACTAACGCAGTAAGCAAGCGAACATCAGAAACACACCCTCCAAAAACCTAAGTTAAAAAACTGTCTAAGTGATTTGCATTCTGGTGAGGAAAACAAAATGTACCATTATAGTAAAGACTGAAATTATAAACAACTGGGTATACATATTAATAACTGTACATATCTTTGAAGAATAATTTTCTTTCTCTTTATGCATTTAGTTTCTTTCTTCAACACGTTTCCTTTTTCTTTTAGAATTTTTGGATTTAATAAAGATTTCTGTTATTCTAACAAAAATAAATGCATTTAGAATGCATAGAAAAGCTGCTAATTTTATTTCTGTAGTAATATGAATATGCAGAAAAAATATGAAATATATATGGTAAGGGCCAGTTACAGAGTTGGCAGATTTAGTGACATACAGAGCAACAAAAATCTAGAAATGGCAAAACATTTAGAATTTAGAGCAGGTATTGGAAGCAGAATTTACAAAGGCACTAGGTAGCAAAATTTATTACCCACAGAGACAGCATCAAGTGCGAAAATACCTAGCTCCAGTCCTGCGTATGATGCAGTAAGACATATCAGATGAATCTTTTAAATTGTCAATTTTCAATTTCTTTATTAATAAAAAATTCCTTTCTATAATGCCTCTCCATGTGATAGAAGCATTTTTGATATTTTCTATGTTTGTGTTTAGTATCGAAAAGTATTGAAAATAAAGGAAAGTTAAACATGTTAAGAAAAAGATTCTAGTATCAGAAGTAAAACATTCAAATATTATGTTTTCATTATTCTTACAAATGTTCTCCAAAAAGTAAGAAATTCATCGCAAACTTCCTGTAAGATACATCCATTACGTGTTAATACCATGAAGACATTTTTCATTTTGTCACATTTTTCTGGAATCTTCTACAATCATGGGTCTATTAATCTTGCCTTCAAATCCTTCTAAACTTTCCAAGCTGCAATGTTTAAAATCCTAAAAAAAAAAATTACTCCTACCAATTCTGTAACAGCGAAAAAAAAAATATTCTGAAAAAAAATCAGAGGGAAAAGGTGTAAAATTAACTTTATAAAGAAAACTAATACATATTCTGAATATTCTGATACAATTACATGGCAAAGACTCTCACCATGAAAAAATTAAAAAGAAAACTTTTTTAATTAATTACATAGCCTATTTCGCTTTTGCTAAGAACTGTTTCATAAACTGTGCTTTAAGCATTATACCTCGTTTATTTTTCAGATTCAAAATGTTGTATAATAAGTGGCCAAAGTGGAACTTTATAATATGACAGCGCAAAATGAAAATTAGCGACTTTAATGTTATTTTTTAAGTATAATTTCAATATATTACCATTATTTTAATGAAATTTATCAATGTTACAATGTTTAAAAAAAATCGCTGAAAAATTCCCAGATCTCGGAATGAAATTTTTTTTTATAGAAACTGATTTAAAATCGCCAAAATATTAATAAAGTCGCCAAATTTAGAACCATTTAATAAAAGAATTCACATCTCCAAAAGCAAAAAGTTCTTTAAGAGCTTTTCATTAGAAAAAATTAAATAATTTCGAAATGCTTATGTTTCACTTCTTGCTCAGAAACTGAAGTATACCATCACTTACGTTAGAAATAAGAACAAAGTATAGCTCATGAACCCGTTCACCTATTCAAAAGATGACCATACTTATAGTGAATCGCCAAAAATATTCCTCCAAAATGCTAATAACACTCAAAATGGCAGTCATAAAAACAGACAAAAATTTCAGATGGTTAAAACTAAGTACCTTCTGCCAATTTTAGTCAAAATTAAGGACTTTTAAGGATCAAAAATAGATTCCAAAAAACATAAGGACTTCTAAGAACTCTTATGGATCGTGCGAACCCTGTAATTGAAGCTCCAAAGTTACAATGTAGTAGCCCCTTTTGGACGTGCTTTTCACATCCTGGTACCTTAGCAACAAATACATACTTGTTGTCATTGACTACTTCGCCAAGCGGCCTGAAGCGTACCATATTCCTGATCAAGAGGCTGTCATAATAGCAGTAAAGAATTCAGCAATTTACTCAGCATTGACAGAAAACAAACGACACTTTTACATCCTCAGTCAGATGGCATGGTAGAGAGATTTAACTGAACCATCCTTAATAACCTCTCACTGATGGTTTCCAGAAACTAACAGGACTGGGACCAGAAATGTCATTCTTCTTTCTGGCCAATCGCAGTGCTATCCATGAGAACTACAGTTATTCTCCATGGCAGCTGCTCTTTGGTCGTGACCTTCGTCCGCCTTGTGATCCTTTGTTTGGTCACCCTCCTGATGTACTTTCATCACCAGAAGAGTACATTCAAGATCTCCAGGCACAGTTTGAAGTGATGCACAATTTTGCATGAGAGAGGTCAACTTGGCAACAGAGAAGATAAAGACCCAATAAGATGCGTGAGCTACAGGACATTGATTAAATGAAGGTGACAAGGCATGGTTATGGAATCTGATTTGAAGAAAAGGGCTTTCTCCTAAACTGCAGTCACCTTAGGATGGTCCTTACACAGTCCTAAACACGCTGAACAATGTTGTACTTAGGATTCGTAAATCATCAAATTCTACACCTAAAGTCATTACGACAGGATAGCCCCTTACTATGGACATAGTACATAGTCCCACAATGTATATAATATAAATAGAATTCTAAAACCATGGTGATATTTGTATATAAATTTGTAACTTTATGTATTTGTTTATTGGTTTAGCATTTCAGTTGTTTCATATCATTTATTGCAATTATTGTTCAAGTAGTGTATCGATTTGCCTTAGTTTTAAGTATGGCTTCCTGCCCAGGAATTGTACTGCTCGGGATGTGCAATCTTGGTAAGGGGGCACAAATTTTGCACATATATAGATAGTTTGAGTGAAATTGTTGTATTTTTTTCTGTATAATATAAGATAAAAATCTAAAGAAATGATGCTCTGTTGGAAAAATAAGAATACAGCAGCAAATCTATTTAACATTGAGTAAATAGCCATCTCTCCAAATTGGCAAGATATTGCTAGGCATAGATGGATTTAGCATCTAATTTTTGATGCGCAAACCTTGCCAATATTTTGGTGTGGTCCCTGAATAACTGTAATGGGTATGGTAATCAGTGTTTTCAGCACCCAGGGACAACTCAAGATTTCACGCTCCTTCCTATTTGCCAAGAATGGAAAACATTTAATTCTGAAATTGTGTAACATCACGTTTGCACCCTTCGGATGCTGCGCCGAGGGATGGATGACCCCCTCTAACTCTGCCCCTGACTGTAATTGAATAATTCTACTTGATCTTTTATGTAACTAGAACCATATCCAGACCTCATATGCCTTCCAGTAATTTCGAGAAGTATTAGAAATTTCTCCACAACTGGGAGAATACTATACAAGACCTGAAAGACAATCAGTTATCCCAATCATCAGTCATCGTCAGGTTAGCTTCACTCTTTAGATGCGTTTAGTGTTCTCAGTAGTTTCAAAATTAACTACTGATTGTACTGTGTGATACTGCAAACACCTTCATGAGTATTTCTGTGGAAAGTTCCAGAACTCTAAGGGTTTCTTTTTGAAAAATAAATTTTATCAACTTATCCCCATACGCATGCAACAATATCTTTTGTATTTAACTTTTATAAATGCCATAATGCAAATGAAATTTCTGATTTAAATAACAAAAATTTATCAAAAATATTTTTCAGAATGCAATGATGAGTTCTAAGATTAAAACAGAAATTCAAAATCTCTTCATACCAATCAATCAAATGTATTTTTTGACACAAACAGCAGTAATATAAAACCTTGCACCCATATTTATTTCAGACATCAAATATTTAACAGTTTAGCTTGACTGGGAATTTGGTCTGTGGGATAATAGAGAATGGGTTATGAGATGGCAGCATTCTAGAGTATCATTATGGATCCAGATCATCATATAATCTCTCTTTCATCCAAGGCATGAAATAGGTTTCCTAGCTTCTCTTTAGCAGGAAGATTTCTTTCCAAAGTGAACATAATGGTAGAGAACAATGTTTCTAAAACTAGCTTCCATCTTTTTCTTCCTTCTCAGTTTAATCTTGTTTTACTTTATCTATAAATTTTAAATTTTGCACCTTTAGATACAATTCTTTCTAATGACTTGTTTTATTTTAAGCCAGCATATGATTAAAGAAAAGCTTAAAGTCCTTTGAAGTCCATACAGGCTGCATCATATAAAGAACCACAACTGGATATGCAAACTAAAAACACTTCTCCTCAGCATTTAGAAACCAATGAAAGAAGTGATAAACACTAAAATAACATTCTGCTTTATATCTGTCAAAAACATCAAGTTCTCATCAATAAATATATGAGATATTCTTAACTAGTTCTAAAATTATCATGCATAGTCACCGGCCAAGTTTTCAAATTTCTTGAGTTGATTACGTACTGAGTAAAATTAAATTTTTCTAATTTTTCTTCTACTTCCTGCAGAAGATTTGGTCAATTAGCCAAACAGTTATTTTATCTCCTAAGACCCAATCTGAAATCAATTCTATTGTTTCATCTATTTTCCCCATGTTTATGTTTTTTCCTAATAAATTGTTCTGCATTTACAAACTCTATTAGACTATCTTCTGCACCCTCTTTGTCCCTTAAAAATGAAACATTTTTACCAGTCAGTTTGTTGCAGTTTTATTTATTTTAACTTTATTTCATTATATTGTTCAGTCATATTGCCATCTTGTAATTTCTTTAAAAATTTTCTCAATTTATTTTCCTCTCATGATGTTTTCTTCAACAAATCCATCTTATTTTTACTTTCTACAATATTTACAATTTGATTGACACGTAGACACAATCTTCCATTGAACAGAGACACTATGCAGACAAAAACTATATGAAACATAAATTCCTGATGGTCATGATGATCATTATTTATGTGAACATAAGGTCCTAATTAGAATCTCTTTCATTTAATTAAAAAAAATCTAAATTAAAAAAAGTCTGTTTATAGACACTATAATGATACCCATTTACACCTATAACACACTTGTAAAATCTGCGTACGAAAACGATTTCTAAGCTCTATATTTGCAGTCAATCTAACTTGAGAACACTAGTTATGGAAGAAAATCATAATGTCTATCAAAGAATATAATTCTCTTGTTTCTAGTATGGTATTTTAGAAATTGCATAATGAAATATGAATAGTGAAAAAGAAACACAGAATAAGGAAGCTCAAAGACAGAATTTGACTTCTATATCCCTATTTTTGGTGATAACCAAATGAGATTCCATATTCCACATATATGTATAACCCGAAAATTGTGGAAACCCCAAACATTCTCCTGCTGTTCCCACAAAAAGCAATTACATAAATAACACATTCTATATGTAAAAAAAGGGCAGCAGTTTCCACTACGTATCTGCACAACAGAGAATTGCCAACAGCCAAGTTGGCATGACCCTGTTATCTGGGGCTTTTGATTTCAAAAATTTACAGTAAAAAGCTGCTATTTTAGTGGGAAATTAAACCTACTTTTATTAATATTTATACATGCTTGCTACACAGAGGTCCTCATATCTCTGACAAAGTTGCAATGTAATTAATGATGAGTACTCTACATATTTGTAGTAAATGCACAAAAAATTACATGGGACCCTTAAACTGGGTCTGACCATACACACAGATCTCTAAATCCCAGCTTGATGTGCACATGAATAAAGCCAAAGCAACCTTAATTATCCAGGTATCATTTTAAAACATGTTAATTACCCTCATGTAAATTGTTGCAAGTTACAGATTCATGAATGTCTCTTTAAATATCCATGAATAACAGATAAACAGGCAGAAATTAAAAATTTTTGGTAATTAAAAATATTAATCAACAAAATATACAGCTAAAAATAACTCAAAGAGAATGTAGATAAAGCAAATCCTCCTTGAAACATGAGAAATATTGTAAAGTCCCAATATTACTCACAGAGTAAACTCTATAACGTAACTCAGGTTAACTCTTCTTGAACTGCAGGCCTCTGATGGTTGTAAAGAGTTGTTTTTATATGATGATGTGCAAGCTTTTAAAAGTTCTGAGAAAAAGTGCTCCTACAGCTTGCAATTCCAAAACTTCTAAAAAGCTGCTGAATTGGGGGGGGGGGAAATCACCAAATGTTGTCAAGTCTCATCAGAAGCATTTCTGCCCTTATCCTGCATTCTAGCTGAGCTAATTTCATAATGTAAATAAATGTTGTTGGATTCAAAATCAAAGAATCTATAATTCTATAATACTGTTACGTGCATACGGGTTCGTTATATATTGAATGCACAAGTCGTAAAAAGTTAACAAAAATTTATTCTTTCCACAAGAAATAAATTAAAATGCTGATATATTTCTTCACAAATCTTCGCACAATATCACAATATCTCAAACGTTTAGCAAAAACTCAGTTCAAAGCAGATACAATAGTTCTATCTCACAGCGAAATCGCTACAATCAATACAGCATTAAGTAAACAAACAGCAAATCGCTTTTTACAGCTACAAGTATAACAGCAACAACAATAACTACAACAACTAACTGAGATGAGGTGTTTCACCTTGGCTTTTATAAGCTTTTTAATTATCAGTAGAACAATCACGATATTTCTAGATTTTTCTGGATGGCAACAGTAATTACGAGATATTTATTTATTAAGCATTAAATGCACGCGCACTTTTATTTTTATTGCTATATTTTTTTTCGACGTACTTTTCTTTTCAAAAATCATCTGCGTTGCACGGGGAAATAAAAAGGAATTTTAATTACAATTCTAAATAAATAGCCAAATAAATGTGAAATTCGTAACAATACAATCAGTAAGCAGTTGTACACAAAACATGTAAGACACAAATTCAATTGCACATAAAAATACATCATAAATTACAACTGTAACTGCAACAAATTAAACAAAGAAATAAAACAATACACAAAAGCAATAATGTAATATAAAGTAAAGCATATTAAGAATATATAAAGAAACATATATATAAAGAAATTTATAACACTATGTTAAAAAAGCTTTCAGAACAAAAATAAAAACCTGGTGCACTCGTAGAATGGCCATTTGTTTGATGTAATTGCACAGGTTCTACAGAGCTATGCAACCCCTGTGCAGCTAATCCAGGCTGCATATGTGGTGGAAACTGAGCAGGAACAGAATATGGAGGATGAGGATATAAATAGAAAGGGGCAGATCCACTCAGTGGAGAAGTTACATTTCCACTACCAGATCCATTCTACAAAAGATAAAGTATGATGCAGTTTTTAATTATAAAATTATAGATATAATTTCAAATACAACCAGCTTATAATTTTAAAAAAAAGGTCCTAATTCCTTTAATATTCTAGATCCACTTGTATTATATTTACAAATCATTTATTAACAATCAATTTATTATTTTTATCTATACAATAACCATACCCTATTATTTTTACACAGCATTTACTAACAATCAATTTATCTCTATTTTTATCTATACTTCTATTTGTTTTCATACTTCTTACCATCAGGATGGTTTCTAGATCCTTTAAAAAAATATCCAATAAAGCTTAGCAAATAAGCTGTAAAGCAGCAAATAACCTGTAGATATCTGAAAAGGATCTTAAAGTTTTATTTTGATTTTTAACATCTGACTATAATACTACATGAATATCATTTGAAAATTCGCAAATTTATGTCAACTGAAAATGCAATCATAAATGTATTAATATATTGTAAATTTTTCAGAAATTTTTAACTATATTCTCAAATTCTATAAAAATAGAAAGCAATATTGCATATTTTTTGTTACTAATTAGAATAAGTTTAGTCAGCCCATTAAAATCCACAAAATTGTTTGTAGTAACTTAACTAACAAGAAGTTCGTTTTAAATCTTGCCCAAGTCCATTTTAAATGCTTTGAAACACAACACTGTTTTATTTGCTTTTAGCTGGAAGATGCATATTAAATTTATTTAAACGCATTGTCAAATACAGTCAAATTTTCAGTAAAACTACACAGTCAAACTCTCATTAAAATTCAGCTTTTAATTTCCCCAACAATTTTCGTGACTAAATAAATGGTGTAATTTTTCTGACCATGCATAATAAAATAAATACTTAAGAGTAAAAGGTTTGTGCAATTTAAAATAAAATAAAGGTCAATGCAGCCTAGCATACATCCCTAAATTTTAACCTCCCCTTTCCAAATGCTCAAAACAGTATGATTTTACAATTGCCTTCAAACCTATCAATAAAATCAAGTGTTCTCATTTACAAAAGATGAAATAAGTTTTCCAAGTTTCTTTCTTCTTTGACCACACCTTCTGATTTGTATATATGAAACTACAGCTCATGCAGTGCTTATCATAACAACAACGCTTTGACAATGTTGGATTAGTTCCAATAACACTGCATTCAGCATTACTTTCATCTTTATTTGTGCCAATTTTTATGTTCAACTACCTTTAGTTTATTTGACAATAAACTAATTATTTCACAATAATAATTTAAATTAAACACATTTACGAGGAATTACAATGCAGCTATTAACAATATTATAAAAACAAATTGATCTCCATTATTTTTAAGCTAATAAGAGACATATTCATTTAAATTACTCAAAAAAGTAAGTAGTATTTTTTTAAAGAAATATCAAACTCTGAAAACTGGTCATCCTGCAAAAGAAACTTGTAGCAATACTTATTTATAAATATTACTCCTACAATATTTTAGAATACGACTAAACAGCTAAGAAATAAATTGGATTTAATGAAGTATTTACTTAATACAATTTCGATAACATACCGCTACATAATGTAATGAGTTCCCTACTATATTATTTATATCTGAAATGAAGTAAATGACTTTTTTAATACATTATCCTGCCAAGACATAAAAATACACTACAAAACATAGAAATACAAAAAATATGCAATTTTGAATACTAGTTAACTCAAACTCTATCTATAAAAAGATTTACAATTATTCATCAGTATTATTACTTCATTTTTATTTTCAATGGTTCATTGACTACAAGTTATAGATAAAAATAAAGTTATTAAATTATAAACAATGGGACGAAAAGGTTTAACTGCAGTAGCAAAATGAAAATTCTTCAAAAATTACCCTTTAAGTTGTAAACAGAGCCCTAGCTACGGTTTTCAGCGCCCAGGTACAATTGAAGATTTTGCGCCACCTTCTGTACCAAGAATGGAAAACTTTTCAATCTAAATTTCCATAACATCAGTTTGACGCCCCTTGGATGCTGCGCCCGGGGACAGATGTCCCTCTTTGCCCCACCCTAGCTACACCTCCGGTTGTAAACAAGGCATAAAGGAACCACAAAGAAATTGTTACAACTTTCAAGCCCCCACTGAATGACTACAACATGCATTTAAGAGGAGGGAAAAAAAAATTTTATTTAAAGCATTATAATTCCATAGAAATAGCTTTTCAAAAAAATATAGATAAAAAAATAAAAAAGCTGACTCTGAAATCCTGTATGTAATATCAGTTTTCAAGCATGGAAAATGAACTCAGAGAAAAATACAAAATAATTATTTTTATTCTTAAAATTCAAGTTTTAAGCAAAGCGATCAAAATTTAATACGAAAATTTTAAAGTCAATGATGATTACGACATAATTCGTATGAAGATTTTAACGAAATTCGAAAGGCAAAAATACAGTTATCTTAAAAATCATGTCAGAAGCAGAGACACAAAACAAAAACTAGTATTAAAACCAGACTCATTACAATTCTCAGAATGTTATGTTTTTCATTCACTTCATATAAATCTATACCTTTAATACAAGTCCTTAAAGATTCGTCAGAACTGAGGGATGGTTGATAATTACACATCTGCTAGATAACATATAATAAACGTCAACATAATCGGGAAAACTACGTGTATTTATTTATCAACTCAGCTGTCGTTCAGGCAGATGCATCGAGTTGAGTTGTTTCAATCTCTCTCTACTGCATTGCGCATTCCTAGACAAATCTAACTGAATTACCAATATATTAAAAAAGAAAAAAAAAAGATAGGGGGCTTTCTTTTCAGTTCTTCTGGGAGGGGCAAAGTCCAGGGCTCACATTATTATATAGCTTTGAAGTTCAAAATAATGTAACTACACATATCAGTAACTTATTTATATGGATAAAACTGTAATCATTTCCAAATTTATATCATAAAACAATTCCATTCGTATATCGTCATGATAAAAAAATAACTTTAAAGAAAGGAAGAAAAAAAAAGGTTGAATAAGCTTCAGGCAGTGTGCCAATAACAGTAGACACAACATGCTTTTCTTCTAAAGTTGCGAAATTTTTCAAGTAATTACTATGCAGTATGAGTTTATTTTCGGTAAACGTAATTCAGTTTCAAAAACAGCAGTATTACTGCATTCAGTTTGACACACCACGTGTCTGAAAAGTGATCGTACGCTTTTATTTTCGGAAAATAACATCAAAAATTTTAAATGCATTTAACTGAAACTATAAAGCTTGGTTTTCTTTTCAAATGCGCGGTTACCTAATTTCCTTTTCATACTAAATATTTTTTCCAGGAATACGGAGCTCGAATATTTACATTAGAACTACCTACGAGCGAGAAAATATTGCAATATAAATAATTGGACATTTACTGTTCTAATAAGATCAGATATTTACTGGTCAGACAATTAGGGGGAAAAAAAGCAAAAAATTACATTTCATAAAACGGTTATAACATTTTGTTACACTGTTATCAGTTTTAAGAGATGGCTTACTTTTCTGATGTCCATTCAATCAGAATTTTTATTACTTCTGCAAAACCTTAAATTTCTGTTTAAAGCAATATTTTATTTTTCCAATTTTATATTCTGTTTGTTAACATTTATTTCCATTCGGGCTCATGGCTGATTCAATCCACTTCCACACACGAGCCCAACAGCACCTCATCCTGACAAACAAGGTGGCTGCATGATTGTTTTACTGCATTTTTTCCAATTATAACGTGAAAATCTTCCATGAAGACATGTTTTCGCTTAAGCAGGCTAACAGCCCTCACGTACTTTGCCATAATTAATTCAATACAGTCACATTATACATGAAATGCTTTCGAAACAGTAAGATCTCTGAACTGTGGTAATCCGATCCGGCTACGAAAGTCTTGTTACAAGGCACTTATCCATTCACAGTACTTTTAGTCAAAATATTGCAGAATAATACCTTCACACAAGTATTTATCATAGTTGAAAAGAATCCCTTAGTACTTCACTGTAATAAACACCGTAAACATCTCTTAATACTGTGTACTTAATACTGAGTAGAACGAAATGCTGTTGTAACAGGTTTCATCGTTCCCCCACATACAACGATTTTAAGCTATCCGCTTGGAAATATACAGGAAAAATATGTCTAAAAGGAGTTGCTGTGTCTATACAAACTTAAAAATCGTTAGAAGTTTACATCTTCACGGCTGAAAGGTCAGAGTACAAGGCACGCGAAATCTGAATTTTTGAAATTTTCCATTAAAAGACAACGCCAGTTAACTAATAACTTTCAAAGGATAATTAACCCACTGTCTTACATGAGAATTTCATGTTTCTATACTCTGATAAACAAGTACATCTGGCACCATTGAGAAAAGAAAAGGAAAAAAAAAGACGTAAAGCGATGTATTGTTCGCTAATTGCGATCCGTTTACAGTCTCTCTCATCGGACTCCAAAAGATCCATAAAATTTCACAACGACATTAAATAAAAGCTCTGGATTTACTTTTAAAATGAAACTTAATTCCAGATTCTAAAATGCTACTTCGCTTATTTTTCTGTTAGCAAAATCGATGACGATATTTCAGAAGCTTGTTTCATAAGTGCAGTTTGTCTTTCACAGAGGGAAAAATTAGATTTCTTAAATGTATTCATTTTTATGTCTACATAAATTTGTATTTAGAAATATTCCTCTTATAACAAACAATATTTATAACAACTATAAAGAAAATTCGTTGTGGCATTTACAAGAATTGCTATCTGATGTTGCATTCTAGAGACCGTACTTTAGATTGCAAAAATTCAGAAACCCTTCTTCCCCCTCTTTGTTCGTCTTAATTTAGTTAGCCTTCATATTTTCATTTAAAAAAGTCGATGGAGTAAAGTAGGAATACCAAGAACATGAAACTATTAATTCTTTGAATATTTTGCCCAGTGTAACAACAATTTTCTCTTTAATTCTGAATATTCTATACAGTGCAGCAGCAACTGACTCTTTAATTCAGTTTCGTACAGAGCTCAAATTGCGCCGAAGCCCGGCTACGGTACAGTTTTCGAGATAAAGTATAATTTCAGGCAGAGCGAACCGAAGATCTAAATAAAAGGGCTCCGAACCTTTTATGTAACTGAACTACAATTTTAGTAGATAAATTTTGTTTTAATAGTACACATGCCTTAAAAAAATCAATTCTAACTTCACAAAAATCAATTCTAACTTCTAAATGCAAGCCTGTCTTTCCCTCGCAGTCAAGCCTTGCACAGAGATTGACACTTTTAAAGAAAGAAAGGCCGCCAAATCATATGCCAAGGGCTTACAATGAATTTATGAGAGCGGACAAATTTTGTGTTCCTCAAAAGTACTAAACGTGATATACTGGTCGTGCACGTTCCACGATAGTGACTTCCTATTGCAGAGCTCCTGTAGATTTTCTGAATGATGTACCCATTCGCGGGGACTACTGCTGTCACTTGTATAGCAAAGTCTTAGTTTATTCTCATGCTGTTACCCAATCGTATTCAGGAAACTTTCTGCTTGACGGCTAGAATTATATCGACAGGGCATCGCGATCAGAAACTTTTGAACTCTTCCCTCTTTATTTTCAAAGCTACACTTTTCCGTTAAAACTTCCTTCCGTATCCTCATAACGTTTCTAAGATTCTCACTATTCTCCTTAGTGGAGCTTTAACCGTTTTACCTTTTTTCCTTGGTGTGCTGGAAAAAAAGAGTGGCACCTAGCATCCCTTGGAATAGTACGTTATACGTATAATCAGGGTTTAATCTCAGATGGTGATCGGCTGAGCTGCTTCTAGGCTTCTAAGTGGAATTGTAATTCCAGCCAATGTCCCAAATAAGACAAGGTCCGATATTTTTTTCTATTTAACTATTTTAAATAAATTTAATAATTTATTAGATTTCTCTTTATATCTTTGCATTCCTCGTAATTTAAATTTAATTATTTAATTATTTTAATTTTTAGCTACTTTATATATTTATTTTTTCTTTCGTTCCTCACAATCTTCTATGGGGCTTCGGCACTTCTAATTTTAGAAACTAAGCCCTGGTTTCATATGACATCTCGTGATGCTTCACCTTACCAATGACTAAGTGGATAAGATGCCTGAATACTAATATTTCAACCTACGGTCAAATCCCCCAGCCCAAAACAACTGGCTGCATGCTCGTTTTCCTAGTTTACGGTGCAAGGGTACAGAGTGCAAGGGTGCAGAGGGTACGTAACGTTGTACTCTCACGCACCCATGACGTGAATATGAGTGAGTTGTAGAAACAACATTGAAGCAAAATTGCTGCGTTTGTATCTTTAATCTGCAAGCCAGCGAAAATGAAATTTTAAATCTTTAGTGAAGTAATGAGGCTTTTTTATTCAAAAGGCTTTCAATTACTATTCCAGATTCTGTGGCACTAGATGGCACCTAGGTACTTGATGTCAGCAAAATGATTTACGTCTTTAAAAGATTACGGACGGATGCGTTTTTGCAAATTTAATCTTAATTATGGCGTGATCTAACATAAATAAAGGATAATATTTAAAAAATTTTTCAATAAAAATTTATTAATAGTATGCAATCAAACAGTTATACGTTGTTCAATAAAATACTCTTTATGCAAATGTAAA
Organism: Stegodyphus mimosarum; assembly: GCA_000611955.2. Lineage (NCBI taxonomy): Eukaryota > Metazoa > Arthropoda > Arachnida > Araneae > Eresidae > Stegodyphus > Stegodyphus mimosarum. Next base: position 68,026 of record KK119237.1, on the reverse strand, counting down.
TTATAACATGTTTATAACGGTCTCATAACTCGCTCTTCTTGTTGAGAGGAGGGGAGTGCTGAATTACATCTTGACGGACAATTTGATTTTGTGGCATAGCAAAAACCAAGATATCTATCAAGAAGATAGAACATGCAAGAGCATGTTTTATCACTTTTTAATTTTTCACAATCATATGAAAGCTTTTTCATTTATTTGACGCTATCAGCATGTCTACGCTACGCAACATTATGAACCATAATAAATAAAAAAAAATATATAATACAGTTTAATAAATACTTTCCAAGTTACTTATAAAATCATATACACAAACTGATAGTCCTGTCTTCGATCCTGAAATGGCTGTTGATACAGTAGTCGAAGTCAGTGAAAAACTCCTAGTTTTTTAGCAACCAAAGCTTATGAGAAGCCAAGTTTTACGGGTGCCAAAATATCTTAGAAAGCAATGCAATCCTGCATTTTCTTAAGAAAACAAAGAAAATGGGTATGGGAAAGGTTTAAAAGAACTCTAGACCTAGGGTCCCAGCCTGTCTGAATCTGGCTTCGTTTGCAAATTTATACTCGATAGTTTGTTATTTATATGAAGCAACAATTAAACACCTGGGGAGGGAAATACGACTTCTCCGCGAATACGACAGGTAGTAAGGATACGAAAACGGAGCATATGTGAAAGAACAGAAAATTAATTTAATCTTGTCAAAAGACTCGACTCCGACAAGGCATAAAGTTAAAATACGCTGCAAAACTCAGAAGAAAACTGTTGCTTTTGCACTATTAAGATTTTTCAGACCGCTACGCAACAATTCGGATTTTAGTTTCTCTCATCTTATATTATAAAAGATGAACAGAAAAAATATTTACATTTACAGGCGTTAAGTTGCCATGCTTTTTATACATTCGTTGTACTATTTATATTTGGGATGTAAGTCGATGAAGACCTGTAAAAACTGTCTCTACTTGGAGTTCGAAAAAAGGATAAAAATTTCTGATTAATATTTTTGTTCTTCTGCAATGTTTATTCACAAAGTTCATACGAGCTGTTAACACAAAACAATACTAACTCAGTATTTGAAAACACAGGAAAGTATCAAAATGTTTAATTTAATTATTCTTCGTTTTGAAGCTGTGAAGGGCAACGATTTGTAAAGCAGTTTAAAATGGAACCCTAAAGTCTTCAACTTTTACTTTAGAAAATAGATAAGATATTATTTTTATATATTTAAAACTGCAAATTTTTAGATTTCAATAATATAATCAATGGGAGGTTATACAGCTTTATTATTATAAACTAGCATTGAGATTTGCATTCTGATGTTAGGTTTAAGATAATACACTCTTAGACAAAAAAAAAACGACGCACCGAGAAGATATAAAGCAAACTGGACACAAATTGATATGCATACAGGTTTCGACGGAAAATGCAAAATTTTACATTTTTGCTCCCAATGAATGAACGGTTGTCGCTACAGCGCATCTGATCTGCGCAACTGGCAAAATATTTAAGAGGAGAAATTGCGATTCCAGGTCACAAATTCTTCCACGAATTTCATTCCTTGTACTCTGGTAGACAGTAACTATGCCCCACATACAGGTGCGCAAATGATATGCGCAGATGTCAGAATTTGAGAGAGGTCGTGTAGTTAGGCTCAGAAGCCGGTTGGCCTTATCGGCGAATAGCTCGACATTTGAGCAGAAGCGATGCCACTATTAGACGACGTTGGCAGGAATGAGTGAACCATGGCCGCACACAGTGTCAAGAAGGAAGCGGTAGACCTATAGAAATGGCAGAACATTAAGACCGAGTAATCGTCAGAGCGGCACTCACAACCCCCAGATGCATCACAATCATCGATTGTACGTGTAACTAGTGCTTCAGTGACCGAAAGGACCATTTATAGACGGCTCACAGAAAGGGGGCTGAGGTCACAGCGCCCCTTGCGCCGACTATCATTGACCTCTGTACAACGTCAAGCCCGTTTTCAGTGGTGATGAGCTCATTCGCACTAAAATGTCACTGACTGGAGTAGAAAAGTCTTCAATGATGAGTCCCGCTTTCAACTGAGCCCCGATGACCAGCGAAGGCGAGTCTGGAGAAGCCCTGGACAGTGGTGTGATACCAACCTGAACTGTCTTTCGGCAGACAGGCCGACAACCAGGAGTGATGGACTGGGGTTCCATTTCATTTCATAGTAGGGCTCATTTGGTTGTCATCCGTCGCAACCTTACAGCACAGCGGTACGTCGACGAAGTTCTGAGGCCTGTTGTGTTGCCCTTCAAGTCAGGCCATCATGGGCTTACATTTCAGCAAGATAATGCCCTCCGCCACAATGCACATGTTTCTACTGCTTGCCGAACATTACCTTGGCCAGCAAGGTCACCTAATCTCTCTCCTATTGAGCACGTTTGGAGCATTATAGGCAGGGCCCGAAAACAGCTCGGGATGTTAACGATCTAATGCGCCAGTTGGAAAGAATTTGGCACGATATCATTCAGGAGGACATCCCCAAGTTCTATCAATCGATGCCAAGCCGAACAACTGCTTGCATAAGGGCTAAAGATGGACAAACGCTTTACTGACTTTTTTACTTTGTGAAGCTCTATCACTTCAATAAATCATCCAATTTTTCTCAAACTGTAATCATTTGTTTTTCTGTACATGTATAACAACTCTACCGATTTTCGTCCCATTCGGATAACTCCTTTTTGGTGCGTCGATTTTTTTGTCTAAGAGTGTATGAGATGAGTGGCTTTAAGGTATTTGTCTACTTTAGTTATTGTTTAATTTAGTTATCATTTCCAGCATTCGCAATGATATGAACATATTGGTTAATATGATTTAGAAAGCCGAAGAGAAAAAAATGTGTATGGCGTAGACGGACTCAGCTCATCAATTTTTACATTTACAATTAATGTTTTTGAATCTCCGAACACTCGACGAGTTAACATTAACAGATCAAAAATATTATTCGAGGCAGTTCATTTGGAATTGAAAACAAGGGATTAATGTTGTTGGTTGGTCGCGTTATTCGATTCGTTGGAGAATCGGCGGTTTACTAGTCCATCAGACTTGGCCCAAATGCTTTTTTCCCTTCCAAAAGTAGCAGCAACAACATTTTTATAGTTCACGTTACAATGAGGATGGTGATTTGATGCATGCAATTATGAAATAATTTGAATTATGATAAAATGCATTTTTCCCTCGCTGTAATCTGGCACTTAATGGATCCTGAGTTAAGCGCACTAAGTCAAAAGAAAAAATTCACAACATTATTTTAAGGAGTTATTTTGTATACTATATCAGATTATACTACCAGAATACAACAAAGTTCACGAAGACTAAGGGCCTAAGGAAAAGGATACCCTGCTAGACGATTTCGCTCGTATTGACGTTACACATGGAGAACCCTAAAACCAACCATCCAGCCAATGAATTCGTCCTATTTCGAACCTTAATAACAGCAGACCGAAGTTAATTAAGTCAAATAGTTCTTACAAATACCACCTTTGTTGAAAAGTTGTTAATTTATTTGTTTTTAGCATGTTTTTAGCAGCATGGAACTTATTAATTATTTGTGTCGTGTAGAGCTTTCATGTTAATCTCTTATCTAACGTCCAGGTATTTGATGTATAACAGTAACACGGTATAACAGTAACACACATTTGTATTTTTGGTTGATTCTGCTTTTTAATGAAGATGATAGCCTCGGATTTGTCAACGTTGATTAAAATCTTTCATTTTGGAGCAAGGTCTCCAGTACGTGGATATGTATTTGTAGTGCTTGTGTAACTTGATCTAGAGATGCATTTTTTGCGAGGATCGCCGCCTCGTCTGCATACATGGTTTCTGTCGCGTAATCCCCGCAAGGGTCGACGTAGAGAACTCTCCGAAGCTACTGGATAGGATCTGTACCGATGCAGTCTCGGCCACGGAGCCTACAAATTACGAACTTAGTGGTTCTAAAGGCCCCGAAAAGGTCACTTATTGGCCGGCCTGTGGGTCTGGCGCCTCCTGGAGCAGACGGATCTAGTAGTCCGGGAGTGGCGCCCCGGGCAGCCCGAGCAACTGGTGGGTAGCAAACAGACGACTATCGTCGCCGTATGGCAGCTGATGTCAATCCAAGGGAAAAAAGGGGTTGAACCCCTGGACCTGTTCTGAGGGTGGTTTGGCCGCAGTACCTAGCATGGCGGAACGTGTAATTCATGTAAAACTAGTGTAACGTTAGGGGTTTGTGGTAAGTTATTCGCATAAAGTAAGAAGTATATCAGCTTTAAGTCAATAGTTTGTGTTATAAATTAGTACTTAGAAAATTTGACTGTCACTTATTGCTTTAAAAGAAATTTGTATTTTCTTTGAATGTCAACGTTCCCATTAACACACATTATTTTTAAATAATTATATTAAGGGTTTGTGGTAAGGTTAGGGGTTTGTGGTAAGTCATTCGCATAAAGTAAGAAGTATATCAACTTTATGGTCAATAATTTGTGTTAAAATTAGTACTTAGAAAATTTGACTGTTACTTATTGCTTTAAAAGAAATTTGTATTTTCTTTGAATATCTACGTTCCCATTAACACACATTATTTTTAAATAATTATATTAAAAATATGAAATAAAACTCAGACAATACATTCTACAAATTAAATCATTTTTAACTAATAAAACGATTTCAAATCAATATATTTTGCAACAAATGACAGGTATCTACAGTTTGGACAAAACCAATATTTGAAAGGTGGATAAATTACAACATTTTCACAAGTCCAGTTATAACAATTAAGACACAAATCAGACTGAATACAATAATATTCTAAATCTTCTAAACAGTCCCACTATTTCCACCCCATGCAAATGATTGTATTTTTTAATTGCTCAATTATCAGGAAAGCATTTGGTTGAAAAAACTTTTGAATGGCTTCAATGTTTACTATTTTACCTCTCATATATTGCATACGTACAATTTTACAATTATACATACCCTCTTCAATTAATTTGTCAGAAGCTGCTCGTTTGGCAACTCTTAAATCCACAAAATAATTTAGTTCAATCGAAAATTTTTCCTTATCCGTCTTGTTTTCAAATGTATCATCTCGCACACGCACAATTTAAGGTTTCTTTTTTATCTGCCCCCGTTTCAAACTAATGACAGTTTCAGTAACAATAACTGGTAAATTTTAGTAACAATAACTAAAATTTAATTAACAAAGAAATCTCATATAAGGAAGATAAGCAGAAACTTGTAAGATGATTGAAACTTGTAAGATCATTAAATGAAAAAACGCTGTGCGCATGTACCTGCCTTACGGCAAATTGGCGTAAAATGCTCGCACCTGGACTGATTGTGCGCATGCGCTAACGGAGGTAGTGCGAATAGCCTCTAGAGCTCTATAGCCTCTAGAAGCTATTCGCACCGTCGGTGCGATTAGCCACTGCGAGTTATATTGGGGGTTGATTTCTTAAGCACAAAACGTAATTTCAAAGATTCTACTTTACAGGTGAAAATGGACATCGCTGAAGGAAGAAGAGGCAATGCCGGAGGTGGATCTCAATCATCTCGAAGAATTGAAAGGAAAAAAAGTCGAAAAACGGATAAGGAAATTTTATCAATTGTTTAACGAAAAGCATGGTTTCTACATAGTATTGACACTGGTAGTGCGCCCCCAGTCTGGTTTAAGCCTTATATATATGACTGTCTGAAGGATGACATTCACAAGCAGCACATTAAGAAAATGCTCGAGAACAAAAAAAAAATAACGCCAAATACCAGCCCCTATGCGAGTCCAGTAGTTTTGTGCAAAAAGAGAAATGGATTACCGCCCGCAGATCCGAATTCGCGGTTGTTTATCGTAAGTTAAATAGCATAACGAAATACCCACATATCTCCTCCAGATAATTGATGAAATCATAAGGAAAATTCCTTCTACTAAGTATATTGCCACACTAGACCTGACGTCAGGCTGTTTTCAGATTGCAGTAAAACCCGAAGATGTTGAGAAAACAGCTTTTATTACAAAGTCAGGCGTGTATGTCTTTTGAGATTGCCGTTTGCACGGACATTGGTTTAAGGGCAGTCTTGGGCAAAAGTACAGTCATCTATCTCGATGATATTATTGTCACCAGCCAAACCATATAGGAACACATTAAATATTTGGAAGTTTTTACATTGTTAAATGAAGCCGGCCTCAAAGCAAATCCAAAGAAGTGCAAGTTTGCTGCCAAGGAATTTGAGGTATCTCAGGTATAAAATATCGGAAAACGGTATCGAAACAGATAATTCCAAAATATTAGCGATCAAGTGTTATTCACCTCCAAAATAAGGCCAAGAAATTATCTTCTTTTTTGGGCATGTGTTCCTATTGCAGAGTTTTATAAAGCATTTTGCAAAGATAGTTGAACCCTTGTTGGTTCCTAAACAAAAAAAACTACACTCACATGAACAGCTAAGGGGAACACGGCGATTGAAGAATTGGAACACGCCCTAATTAACGGCCCAGTTTTCCCGGAAGGGAACCAAAATTTGGAAATTGCAGCAGACTCAGCAGACTACGTAATTGGCGCAGTTCTTTCCAAAAATGGGCCGCCAATAGCTTTTTTCAGTAAAACGCTGAACCAAACTTAGCGTAATTCTACCGCAACTGAACAAGAAACTCTCGCTGTCCTACTAGCGGTACAAAAATTCTGCGTTTATTTCGGAAGCGCTCCGATAACAGTATACTCAGACCATGCGGTAGTTGGTCGCTTGTACACGAGGAAAAATTTTTCACCCCAGCTTAACTGCAAGTTTAATTTAATAATAAAACACACTCCTGGGAAAGAAAACGTAATTGCGGATGCTCTGTCAAGAATGAAGATCGATGAAGAGGGAAAGACAATTAGATGTACGATGCTAACTGCTAAAGTAATTGAATCTTGTGAAACAGTAATTTCCGAATTAAAAACGGACCCTGAATTCAAGGACATTTACGCATACTTTGAAGACCCCCGAAAATTTTGAGCGTATAGACATAACGGCTATTCGCAACAGGGCGGCCCATAATGAAATTATTGACAAGTTGCTATTTTACACGAAAATAACCAACCATAATCAAGAATATCGACCAGTGGTCCCAGCGAGTCTACGCTTAAATATTTTAGAGGAGCTGCACGATTCGCCAATTTCGGGATATTTAGGGATTCGAAAAACTTTGCAAAGGGTCCGCGAAGCGATGTATTTTCCACAGTTGTACAAATGGTGAAGGCGTATGTCAGGTCATGTTACTTGGATCAATTAACTAACGACGTTAATTACAACCCGGCTGGGTACTTAAATAGAATAAAAACCACTTTCCCAAATGAATTGGTTCGCATTGATTTGCTTGGTCCCTACCCTAGAACAAAGATTAATAAAAACAGATACTTGTTAACCATCGTGGATCATTTCTCAAAATGGTTAGAAATAATTCCCCTTAAACGGCTTCAGCAAAAATAGTAGCAGATTCGTTTCTAAACAAGAATATTTTAAAATACGAGGCCCCAGTAAAAGTTACATCAGATAATGACAGGGAATTCGTAAGTAATTTATTTGAAAATCTTTGCACGGGACATGGCATACGCCACCTAAAGATGGTACCTTATAGACCGCAATCGCATATTGCGGAACGTGTAAATAAGAATATAGTTAAAATTATTCGGAGATATGTTAAGAATTATCATGAGCGTTAGGACAGCTGTGTCAATGAGTTAGGCTTTGCCTTGAGAACAGTGAAGCGTGACAGAAAACCCCCGCAGAACTATTTTCAGGTAGAAAAATTTTAACGCCACTGGACAAATTATTTTTCGCCCAACAAATGCATGAAGAATTTAAATTGAAGGATATCCAGGAAATTATTAATGAGGCCATTAAAAGTTCTGATGGGCAAGGCAGAAAAAGAAGCTCCACTACGTTAGAAATAGACGCGATGTAGAATATACGGTCGGTCAAAAGGTATTGAAGGTAAAACATGCATTATCGTTTGCACTCTCAAGCAGGGTTTCATGGGCCATAACATTATTGAAAAAATAAAATATTGAAAGTTTTACTTAAAGTCTGCAAATGACCAGTAAATAATTGCTAACATTGACCAAATAAAACCCTACTATAGTCGTACTGACTTCCAAGTTTTAAAAGATTTATTGCACGATCCTGGAAGAGCGCCAAGAACTTCAATGACTCATTGAACAAAACGGAAAGGAGCAAGCCGAAAGTACCGAAGAAACACAGCTAAACGTATGCAGCAGCCGCAAGGTCCAGGGAGCATATAAGCATTCTGTACCGCGCCACGCACATAGGAAAAAAATCCCTCCTCGTGATTGGATATGGCTTCCGATGACATCATTTTCTCTACTCTTATGAACGCCTTGACTTTGCTTTGGTAAACCTCCAGACCATTTGTTTACATTTTGATAGCAGTACCGAAATGATTATTACGTGCTTTGGATTTTTGTTGCTGTGAGATTACACTCCTGATAACACTGTAGTGTGGTGAATTTAATATAAGAAATATGGGGATTTTTTTTACAGAGAATAAGTATTATTTTGTCTTGTGCTAATTCCGGTAATATGTATTAAGTGCAGAGATTTTAATAAATGCATTCTTAATTAAAAACCTTTCATATTAAAGGTGTTGCAATTATTAATTCATTATTTCATGTTCATTATGCATCCATTCTGATGATGCAATCTGCGAAAGCATAAGGCAAGTCAGTTTTCGGAAATATCAAAAACGAGGCTGGAGGCTTAACATAGTACACAATAAAATTTTACAATAAACACAACATTTATAATCAGTCTGAAAAAGTAAAATATATTTTCGAAGTTCGACTAATACAGATTTGGAAAGGAGAAACAGAGATACGTATTTTAAATTGAATAATTACTTTACGATCATTAACCATTTTTAATGGGGGGGAAATAGTGCAAAATAACGCCTTTGCAAAAAAATACCGATTGTCATAGAAGGAAGTTTCTTTTCTTATACACGTGTATAAAATTCAGTGACGGTATTGAACGAACTTTTTTTCTTTCATTTAAGACAACAGAATATCAGAATGACATGGTCATAATAACATAATATTTGAAAAGAAAGTATTTTCTGCAACGTGAAAGCAACAGATTGCAACAAAACTGAAATAATAATAATATAATTACTAGCATACAATGCCTTAACACTTGGATCGAGATATCTGTGTTTTAGTTTTTGCACTAAATTCATGAACTCAACTATTTATATAATCTAGGCGCTTAAGATTGCTTCTGATATCAACAGCATCTGACATTAACAGAAAGATTTTATAATTGTACTATTCCATAAAACAGGAAGGCATCTGCAGAACGCTGAAGCTAAATTGTTTTGTTTGAAAGAAACAAACGATAATTTTCACTTCGTGTCACTCATGCGCGTTATTCAACGAAAACAAAACCGTAAGAATCCAGCATAAACATCATTATGCTAGGAGAAAATGATGTCATCTCAAAGTGTGTCCAATCACGAGTACGAATTTTTCTCTATGCGCGTGGCGCGGTACAGAATGCTTATATGCGTCCAGGGACAACGAATAGAAGGAATCCTACAGCTGAAGCAAATTCCGACTGTTAAACGGAAAAAGTCTGTAGATAGCGTTCCTGGAAGACGACTAGTTCGACAACAGAATTCAGTCACCAAAGGAGACTTCGCCACAGAGTCTGCGTTTCCCGACGGAAACCTCCTCCAAAGATATCAGATCATAAGAGCTTCAGAGCGAAGAATCGCCAGAAGAAGAGAACAACAGATGCGAGAGCCGTTCCGTTCCAGCAAACCAGTAAAATCAAGCGGAAAGTTAAAGATCCCATACAATGAACCAGTTACCGCAAGGCAAAGAGGAGGCCGGAGTACCAGAACCCTCAACCTACGAGAAAGTCAGCCCAGTTTATCACCAGAGGGAAAAAACGTGAAGAAAGTATCAGCCGCCCAAGAAGGAAAATCAAGGCGCAAAATTTGAGATGTTCCACCTGGGAGGAATTCTGCCAGAAAAAAATGGAGGATTATATAAACCAAAAAGATGAGTAAAATTTTTCTTTGTTTGCTTATTTAGAATGCAAGTTCAATTTATATCATGTGGTTCAAAGTTGCTAAAGGCTGTTAAAAGCAAGAATTTTGAAATTGCAAATTTGCGAGAATTTAGTTTCTAATCGTCTTTTAACCAGAAAGATTTTTGTATTCGCAAGTTGGCGAGAATTTAGTTTGCAAATATCTTTTGAGAATTTGCAATTTGCGAGAATTTAGTTTGTGAATATTTTTAGTCGAAAAGACTTCAATTTAAAGTTCTTAATACTTAAGGTTAAGATTGTAAATTTTGTATAGCAACTAATAAATAATGATGTAAAGTGAATTTTAAAATGTTGTATTGAGAGTAGAAACTTTAAATGCCAGTTGTAAAAGTACTGTAACATTAAACTAGTACAAATGTAAGCTTTTAGCCAAAGTATGAGTGCAAAACACTTTATACAATGAATGAATAGAAAGAAAGTATAGATTGAATGTGTTTAAAGTTAGGCTCTCCAGGCTTTACTTAAGAGTTTGAGTCAATCTCTTTTTTAGCACATCAGACATACTTTTGTGTTTAAGGAGTTTTCTGAGGTCTGGAATGTCAAGTCTAACAAATCGTAGCTGTTGTGTAGTTGGTAGCGTAGATTCGCGGTAACACAACAAATAACACGCTCAGTTCATTCAGAACAATTTCTGGAGAGCATTGGGGGGGGGGGGAAGTAGATTTAAATCTTGCGTGAATGAAAGCTGTTTGTGAGAGGAAATAACTTCAATAAAAGTATAGTGGAAAGGAAAATAGAAATTGTTTGTGAAAGAATGCCACTAATACCATTTCCTCCCAGATAAATTGGAAGGACCAAGACTGAATAGCATGTTCAAGAAGAAGCAGATGATTGTTTCCATTCAAATTGTAAAATACGTGATTGTTACTGCTTTTAGTTTTAGTCTAGCTTTAGATATTTCTGTAAAGTAGGCTCTAAACAGAAAAAGTTTATTGAGGAAATTCATTCAAGAAAGCAGAATTTTTAGAAATTTAAACTTCGATGTTTAAAGAGGTTTTGTATAATTTACACGCGTTTAAACAAGTTCTTCTTATTCCTCGATTAATTAAATTCTGGTGGGGAAAGATGTAAGGTTTATCCTAAGTTTATAACAGTTACTTTACGTTTGTCACACTTTCCTGTCATTCCTAATTTCAGCTTACAATTTCCTACGAGAATGCTCAGAAACGCGTTTAATGCAAATGAATAAGTGTAGTATTTAATGCGATGTCTCACTGACTTCGTTAGACAGCCAGAGTTTCTGACTAGCGCGCGTTTGCCGTTTTATAGTCTCTCTCTAAGCTATTACTACGCTCGGCCGTACTCCAGGCCCTTGATAGCTTCGCCTACTTAATTGAGATTTAGGAGCCAACTACTTAGAATCTTGATAGCTTCGGCTATATCATTTAGTTAAGCTTTAATTCTTATTACTAAGTTCAAGCCCAAGTGGAGGCTTTGCTGTACGCTCTGATACAGGAGCCGACCGTGTTAACTCTTATTTTGGGAAATTAACCCTTCCTACGTCTCTGTTCACACACTTAAGCGATTATTCAAAGGATGGAACCCCACAACCTAAGAATTATCGTATGAAAATATTTCATCAGTTTCATGGATTATCCCATTCTGAAGTTACATCAATAATAAAATTAATCTCTAAAATTCATTTGGTCAAATATCAAGAAAGATGTTCAGCACTAGGCGAAATCTTGTATTTAATGTCAAAAATCTAAAATACCCCAGCATACGAAATCAATATTTGGAGAATATCAGAAGTCAACAGAAAGATTTCGAGAAGTACATACACTGATCTTATTGGCCCATTACCGTCATCAAATAGTAATACTTACTGTCTGACATGTATAGATAGCTATAAAAATTGGATGAAAGCTATTTCGCTCGAAAGCATTTCAGTAGAAACTGTAGCAAAAGCTTCCTACAGCAATCGTATAGCAAAGTTTGGAATACCTAACCAACACCTAATTACTGATCAAGGAACTCAGTTCTCATCTGACTGTTGCCTTTTACGGGTTCGTGGATTTGGAATAGTTGACGATAACACTTGATGAAGAATCGAAACGCAATTTTTCGCCAGTATTACACAGAACAGCTACAAGGACACGTTTACAGTCGTCGAAAAACTGCAAGAAACACGCTGAAACAATCGGCAAACTCAGACTTCAGGCTGTAACAGTGAATACTGCTTTACGGCAAAGCACTAAAGCACAGCTTCCAACTCTGTCGATGGCTTTTAAGCTAATCCCTAAAATCAAAACACTACTTTCTCCCTGTACATCCAGGATATATATAGCTTTAACCTACCTTCGAGAATATTCCCAAGAAAACTACTAAGAATGTGTTCTTGAATGCTCACACTCCGTCTATGACATACCGCCAAATGGGCGACTTCGCGCCAAATCAGGCAACCTTAAGCTCGCCAGTTTTGCGGGAAACCACGTAACCGCTCGGCCGCTTTGCAACGATATTTCAAACTCTGTCAAGAATCTGCGACATTAGGCTTTCACATACTGAAGCCTATCAACCGCAGTGCAGCGGCGAGGTAGAACAGTTTCCCAGATCAATAAAGGCTCCTTTAAAAACTCGTAACAATATGGAGTGAAACATTACCAACGGTTCTCTTAGGCCTGTGAACAGCAAACAGTCCATGACGATACTAACTATAAAATAGCATAGATGATATATGAAGAAAATATTAAACTTCCTGGAGAATTCTTTAAAAAAAAAAAAAAAAAAATCATACACCACCTGGAACTTTTATAAATAAATTACAAAACTATATGGACTTAATCCTGCCGAAGGAAACTCAACAGAAAGGTGTTCTTAAATTAATTCGTACATAAAGATTTAGTATCAACCACTCACGTTTTTCTTTGTACTGACAAAGTTCGGAAGCTACTCAAACTACCATACGAAGGTCCATATTCTGTTAACAATCATTCACCAAACTATTTTACTCTCAAGATAAAGAATAAAGAAGTAAATCTATCGACAAACAGATTGAAACCAGCATACATCTACCACAATAAATTCCCAGACAAAAGAAATCCACAACTCCAAATTGTGTAGACAATGCGCCAACACCACTGAGATTCGAATCAGAACAACTGTGGCTCAACCCAAAATCAAATCAGCTTTAAGACAATCCTCAACTGGTAGCATTTTTAAGACACCATTTCAAAAACTGATATTTTATATTTATATATTAATTCTATTATTTTTTTCAGAATAGGTGCCATTACCTGATCTCTGACATTTCTAATGTAATGTTCATTACCCGTAGGGGAGTAAATGTAATGTCATAGAATGTGTAAATGCAACAGCATAAAATGTAAATAATTAATTTAAAAGTAACTCACAAATATCACTGCCTATTATACACTACTGTCACACTTGCATAAAATGTTTTAAGCCACTTGCATTGTCTAAAACATTTCGAAACTCTGAATGTGTGTTGTAAGCATTACATATTTTACATTCGTAGAATACTGATAATCACAATATTAACACCCAGACATTTCACTGAATTAAGTTTCATGGCATTCACACATAATTTCTGTCTGTTTAAAATTTGAAAATATTCTAATCGGCCTATCAAATACATATAAGATGCGACGCCAAACACACTTGGCTTTTGTATCACATTTGATACCGTGGACACACAAATTGAAGCATATCAACCTAAGCACCTGAAGCATATCATATAAAGGATCATCCTAGTCATGAATGAATCATGATCATGAACCTAGAGAAGAATCTAATCATGAACCTAAAGAATGATCAACATAATCATGAACCTAATCAAGAATCAATCTAAGCACCTGAAGGAACTTGAAGTGTATTATATATGATATGTTGGAAGCAGAGATTAAGTTATTTCAATCTGTATCTAAACATTCACCCTTTTTCTACTTCCTCAATTAACTGCCTTGTTTCTGTATGGCTGGCAGCTGTCTACCTCAAAAGATTCTTCATTTTATGATACTTCAGGACCACAAAAAATTTTGATTCAATAAACACTAAAATCAGACCTTGAATTACCAGAGCTTGTGAAGAAATGTAATTTGTACAAAGCAGCTGCCATGCATTTCATGAAAAATTAAATCAGATTGGAGGATTAAATAAAGAAATATCCTTGTTATTTAGTTAACAATGACAAAGCACACAAGGGCTCTCCACCTATAGGAAGGAATGCCTTTCTGAAGGACTTTGCTTAGGAAAATGGCTCATATTCATTTTGCACATGAAGAAAACCATAAAACATTCATACAGACAGCTCAATTGCCAGGTTAGCACCCAAATCAAACTACCATTGTCCAGTGATCTTATCTATTCCACCAGTGGTGAGCTATAAAATGCTATTATAAAAATAACTTTGGACAGAAGTATATATCAATATAAAATTTCATTACTAAGTTTTATTTTTCATGCAGTGATTGAATAATTAAAGAAAATTACATAGCAGTTGTAAATAATACACAGAAAATTAGAAAAACCTAACGAACCGTCTTATTTGAAGAAATTATATGAAATTTTCTATCAAATTATAACGTGTATTTTATATGTGTGTGTCCATCTATATGGATCTATATTATTTTTCAGGTCATAAATTCGATTAAGATAAATACAGCTAGGATAAATACCAACTGTATTTTGAACAGTGTAATTAATGATGCATATTAATTACTGTTACATTAATTTAAGGAAAACATTATTACATTTATTAGTGTGTAAAATTAATGTAAATGTTAAAACTATTATACGCATGTTAATAATTAACAAAAACAACACAAAACCAGTATCACGTAAAATTTAGAATAATTTAAATTGCCAATTATTAATATTGTTACGAATTTCACATTTATTTGGCTATTTATTTAGAATTGTAATTAGATTTGATTCATGTTGCCTTAGCAACGCAGACGATTTTTGAAGAGAAAGCTACGTCAAAAAAAAAAAAAATAGCAATAAAAATAAAAGAGAGCGTGCATTTAATGCTTAATAAATAAATATCTCATAATAACTATTGCCATCTAGAAAAATCGTGATTGTTCTACTGATAATTAAAAAGCTTATAAAAGCCGAGGTGAAACATCTCATCTCAGTTAGTTAGTTGTTGTTGTTGTTGCTGTTATACTTGTAGCTGTAAAAAACGAACTGCTGTTTGTTTACTTAATGCTGTATTGATTGTAGCGATTTCGCTGTGAGATAGAATTATTGTATCTGCTTTGAACTGAGTTTTTGCTAAACGTTTGAGATATTGCGATATTGTGCGAAGATCTGTGAAGAAATATTTCAGCATTTTAATTTATTTCTTGTGGAAAGAATAGATTTTTGTTAACTTTTTAACGACTTGTGCATTCAATATATAACGAACCCGTACGCACGTAACAATATAGTCATTAATCAACTGAACCGTAATATACCATGTACACACACACACACACGTATACATATTATTCTCAAATGGCTCTGTTTATCAGAGATCTTATCTATGTGGAATTTTAAAAACTTGTTTTCTATAGTTTGTAGAGATTATCACATTTATTAATGAATGTTGAAGTTAAAAGCCCCATCTAAAGAAATTGAAAATTTGGAATATTGCATTTAGATTTTGGTAAGCTTAAATCCATAATAATTTCAGCAATTTTATTCAAATATCACATGGATAAGATGAAATTTACTAAATTTAAAATGCTAAATTTAAAATTAATTTCAGTTAAGTTACTCTTAAAATGTTTGAAGAAGGTTTACAATAACATTTCTAAATATAGCTATCTAATTTATATATGCTGTAACATTTCAAAAAAATTAGCATCATGATTTTATTACATTTTACAGGAAAATGTTTTACACAATTCTATTTAATATACCTGTGTTACATTTTTATAAGTATAAAAAATTGTTATTTTATGTTAAATGACTGACTTGTCACTTCAAATCACCTACTTCAAATCTAAGACTATGTGCTGTATTCATTATAACAATTATTAAACTATGTATTCACCACAAAAGTATTGTTACGGATTTAGTATTTATTTAGCTATTTTTAGTAGAATTGTAATTAAAATTGTTTCATTTCCCTGTGCAATGCTGCATGTTACGATTTTTAAGAGAAAGCTAAGCCGAAAATGTAAAAATACAGGAGCATGTGTATTTAATAAACAGATATCTCGTAATTGCTTCTGCTATCCAGAAAAATCGACAAAATACCAGAATGGTCTCAACAATGATTAAAAAGCTTATAAAAGCTGGAGGAAAACATCTCAATTCAGTTGTTGCAAGCGAACTGTTGTTGTCACTTAGTGCTGCTATTGATTGTAGCAAATTCGCAGTGAGATCGGATTAGTTTTCTCCGTTTTGAATTGAGTTCTGTTTAACATTTTAGTAGTTCAAACTATAAGTACTGAGAGATATTGTACGAATATCTCTGAGGAAATATTTCAGCATTTTGTTTTATTTCTGGCGAAAAGAATAACTTTTATTAACTTTTTAACGACTCCTGCATTCACACCATTACGAACCCGTACGCACAACAACACTTTTTGGTGTTAGAAGTGAGATTGAAATGCCATTCAGTAGAGCAATGGAAGAACAGTTGAGATAGCTCGTCACTGCTTTTGCTGCATTCCAAGAAAAGATGGATGTTGGTCAAGCATCATTTAAAAAAGACATGAAAGATTCTGTTAGAGATGATATCCGTTAAAGAGGAGATGAAAGCGGGTCAAGAATCCGTTAAAGAAGAGATGAAAACCGTCCAAGAAAAGATGGAAGTATCCGTTAAAGAAGAGATGAAAGCCATCCAAGATGAGATGGAAACTCTTAAAGAAGAAATGAAAGTGCACCAAGAAGAAATTAAAAGAGAAATCTCCTGCACAATAGAAAACAAATTTGAAGCTACAGAAGACAGAATTGATACTGCTGAAAACAGAGTTGGAGAAATTGAAGAAAACGTTTCTGCCGTTTAACAATAAATCGAACAACAAATTGATGACAGGGTTTCTACAGTAGCCAAAGAAGTTGATACCTTAAAGAAATTCGTAGCGACAGCAGGCAGCAATTCAGACGGTTTTAAATTTTTACCCATGCTTGCTCGTCCCTCTCTGAAGTTATCCATATATGATGGGAAAACCTTTTGGCGAGTGTATAAGACACAATTTTCAATAGTTGCGGAAGCAGACGAATGGGATTCCCAAGCTAAGGTTTGTCATCTCGCCACTTCTCTGAGAGCAGATGCAACAGATATCCTTCAGACTCTCCCAGAAAACCAAAGGCTAGATTTCGAAGCTCTATCCGGCGCATAAGAGCTGTGCTTTGGGGAGAAATGTTTGAAAGACTAGAGCAGGCTTCAATTAAAATCCCGTCAACAGAACCCCACCGAAACACTCCAAGAGCTCGCCACAGATGTCGAAAAGTTGTCTCACCTTGGCTTTACGGAATGCCCAAGAGAAACAAGGGATATATTGTCCCTGCAATACTTTATCGAAGGCATCTGAGATGCGAAAATACAGAAAGCTCTACAAATGACGGATGTCAAGGACTTAAAAAGCGCTCTGGCCATCAAATTCGAGGCAGCCCAACAAGCGACTCGCACAGATCGTCACTCAGTCAGAGCCACTAAGTAAAAGAGCCACTGGATCACCTGACTGCTCATCTAAACGATGTAATTAGACAAGTCAATGCCTTTAGCTGGAATAGGAGTGACATGAAACAAACACTTAAGTGCTGGAACTGCAAAGAAACTGCAGAACACCACAGGGAACGGATGTTAAGACTGCGCCTATCAAGAAGAAGGGAAGCTAATTAGTGGCCATTTCGTGGGATGCAAGTTGCCAGATAATGAAAAGCCCCAGTTTAAAGCACTTGAGATTTCTGCAGTGAGTGGCAGCAGTAATGGACTCTTCACCATGGGGGATATAAATGAAGTTCCCTGCAATATGACCATCGATACAGGAGCCAATGTTACCATCATCAGAAAAGATCTGGCTCAACAAATGGAAGGTAAACTTATCTGGAGGCCGCCCTGCGTTACCCTCCACACTGTATCCAGCGAGAAGATTGACATCGACGGAAAAGTAAACATTAACATCACGACTGCAAGTGCCGACTACCATCACACGGCTTATGTAGCAGAGATTACAGACCCTTGCATACTCGGATTGGACTTTCTAAGGAAATACAATTTTTCCTCGGACTTTAAAAATAACGAACTGGATTCTGCCTCTGAGGACATAACCCTATTCAGGATTGATGATAAAGGAGTGAAATCGGTCCACAAAATTATACCTCAAGATGATATCACAATCCCAGCAAGAACAGAATTTTTACATCCTGGATCCATAGCCGAAAATACAAATTTCCGCTACGACACCATAGACTATTCCAAGAACTGTAATATCCCAAAAGGAATGCTCGTAGCCTCTGCACTCGTCGACCTACCATGAACCGTTATCGCAGTGAGAGTTGCCAACGTAATTGAGAAGGCAAGAGTTATTAAGAAAAGTGAAGTAGTTGTAACATCTACTCCAGTAACCAGTGCTGAAAGAAAAAGTAAGATACCAGAATCCGTGTCTTCAGAGAACATTACATTGGAGTTAATACAGAATACGCAATTAAACGATGAAGAGAGGAATGCTGCCAAGCATGCCATTTAAGATCTTCATGATGTTTTCTTCAGCTAGTCTTCTGGCGACGGTCGAACCAGTTGACTCAACGTAAAATCGATACTGGTGATCATCCACCAATTAAGCAACATTGCTAAACAGAAGAGGTAGGAACACTTTTAAAGGACATGCAAAAAAGCAATGTTATCAAGCCTTCAGCGAGTACCTGGGCATCTTCCATCGTCCTGGTGATGGTTCAACCAGATTTTGCGTTGACTATCGCCGTGGAAGCAGTGATTTTTGATGCTAGATCTAAAGAGTGGATATTGGCAAGTAGAGATACATTCTGATGATAGAGAAAAGACGGCATTTACTACCGGACAATGACTTCGGCAGTTCAAGGTGATACCGTTTGGACTATGTAATGCGTCGGCAACATTCGAACACCTCATAAAAACTGTTTTGAAAGTTCTTTCCTATGACGCCTGTCTGATACAGCTTGATGACATCATCATCATCGGAAAAAGTTTTGAAGAACATCTAGAAAGTCTTAGAGGTGCTTCAGAAACTGAAAGAAGCTAATCTAAAGTTGAGTCCCACTAAATGTAAACTGTTCAAACAGGAAGTGACTTAACTCGGACATGTCACCTCCACCGAAGGTGTGTCTACAGATGAAGAAAAAGTGTCAGCAGTTAAAGACTGGAGATGCCCCGAAGATGTTCATCAACTAAGAAGTTTCCTGGGGCTTTGCACCTACTATAGGAAATTTGTGAAGTGCTTTTCTTCTGACGCAAAACCACTTCACAAACTGACAGAAAGCAAACAAAAGATTTTGTGGACAAAGGAAT
Source organism: Stegodyphus mimosarum (assembly GCA_000611955.2). Taxonomy (NCBI): domain Eukaryota; kingdom Metazoa; phylum Arthropoda; class Arachnida; order Araneae; family Eresidae; genus Stegodyphus; species Stegodyphus mimosarum. Next base: position 48,479 of record KK119237.1, on the reverse strand, counting down.
GTGAGGATTCATTTAACAACTTGAAGAAAGCTTTAACATCGGCTCCAATCTTGACGTATCCTCAGCTCGAAAAAACCATTTATTCTCGAAATGGATGCGAGCAACGAGATTGTCGGTGCTGTTTTGTCCCCAGAAATTAACGGCCAAGAACGGGCCATAGCCTACTGGAGCATGTGCCTATCAAAACCGAAGAGGAATTACTGTCACCAGGAAAGAATTGCTCGCCATTCTTAAAGCCGTAGAATATTTCCATCATTATCTCTACAGCAGAAAATTCCTACTCCACACGGATCATGCTTCGTTGACCTGGCTTTTAAGTATCAAAAATCCTGAGGGTCAAATTGCCAGGTGGATACAGAGACTCCAGGAATATGGCATAGTTATCCGTCATCGGAAGGGATCATCACATGGAAACGTCAACGCCCTGTCTAGAAGACCTTGCCCAGAAAACTGCTGATATTGTTTCAGAGTCGAAGCGAAATACGAGTTGCTTAATCCAGTTGCACAACAAATTACATCAACATCGGCTGATCAAGACCCATGGAGTGATAAAAAAGTGAGAAAAATCCAGCTGGAAGATGGTGACATTAAACCCATAATAGATTTAATGGAGACCTCAAACAGAAAGCCTACCTGGCAGGACATTTCAAGTTATAGTCCCACAACAAAAGCATATTGGGCTCTCTGGGACTCACTGCATATTCGAAACGGCGTCTTGTACCAGAAATTCAAATTGTATGATGGGAAGATTTCCGATGGCAACTTATACTTTCAAGATCTCAGATTCTGGATGTCCTTAAAGAACTATATAGTAGCCATACAGGAGGCCACTTCGGTATAATGAAGACCTTGCACAGAGTTCGCGAGCGCTTCTACTGGAATAATGCAAAGGGTGATGTGCAAAAGTGGTGCCGATCTTGCGATGCCTGTGCAGGTCGGAAAGGAACGAAGAAACGCAGCTGAGGGAAGCTGCAATGTTAGAATGTAGGTGCACCTTTTGAGCGAGCCTTTGACATCTTGGGACCTCTGCCATGAACTGCTGCTTTCAACAAATATATCCTCGTTGTCACTGATTACTGCATCAGGTGGCCTGAAGCATTATCCTATTATAAGAGGCTGTCACATTACCAGAAACACATGATAGAGAAATTGCAGCTACTGAGTTTTAATATATCTGGTTTGAAATAATTAATTAAAAATACACATCAGTAAAAATACAGAACTGTTCCTTGAAAATGAAAAAATATGTTTGCCCGCCACAACAAGTGAGAAAAATATGCCCAAATAGCCCAGCTAGATGATGTCGTTGCAAAATTCATGCAAACTTCTAGGTACTTCCTTGTTACAGCAGCCCCCCACCCCTATTTGGTGATTTTAGATTTGCGCTAAGATCTCAGTTATAATTTCGCCAAGCTCATGAAGTGCGAATGTAAAAATAAACAATGTAATATATAATAATACTTAGATGTTGTTTCCTAAGAATACTTTTAAAAATCCTTACCATTATTATTTGATTGCATCATTATTATTTGATTGCATGTAATTGCAGCACTTTCACACATATTAAGCTGTTAGTTACACCATTTCATGGATCTCAACTCGTCTGCCCAAGAATACATAAATCTAATAGGAGTGACAAATGATATTCTGGAACCACTAAACCAATTTCCAACATGGAGGGCATTCTTCTTTTAGCAATTTTTAACACTGCCCCTCCAAATGGTTTGGTGTTAACATAAAGTTTAATGCTCTGAACATTTCTACTTACTTCTTTGCGAGGTAAAGCAACTCTTTCTTGAACACATTATATGGCATCCACCTCAGTACTTGATAAATTAAAGATTGTTAACATCATATTCACAAAAAAAAATTAATATATTTTAAAATAAACAACAAATTCAAAAACCTTATCAAAAATGAATAAGAACATGCAGCAAGAGCAAAAATGTAGCACGGTGCTAATATATGATTATGTGGCGAAGTATCTCAGTTGATTGCTGATTCAGTCTCAGAGACCACTATAACAAAGAAGCACCATTTCTGGATACATGTATTTAATACACTAATTCACATATATAGCACTAGACACACATGTGGTGAGCAGCCATCAAAATCACAAAAATAATTGAAAATATCAGTGGCGTTTACCTTTTCTGTATCATTATTTTTGATTTTACACTTGTAATTAATAAACTGACATATCCTCTGGATGCTCATACTGGATGATACGTGTTTGATATTTCATTTATGAGTCAACACTGTGCTATATTGTGTACATCATTATAGTGTACTAGGTCATAACACATGTCCATTATACTGGAACAGAAGTAATTCACTTATTAAATCACTCATCATCTTCAGAACATAACTGTTATATTTAACAAAAACAAGTTACGAGAATGCATGCATCTGCATGAAATGTGAACATGAGCAGAACTAAGCTTTCTAAGAAATAATTTTGCTGATGTTCGAGCAGAACTACACTACTAACTGATAAACAGTTACACACATACAGTTTCTTTACAGAGAAGAAATTATTAATGTTTCTTTACAGAGAAGAAATTATTATTATGCTAAAATTAGAGAATAGCATAGAAGTCCAGTTATGGTTAAACCACCACACACTTGTATATCCAAGCCTAAAGCATAAACTGTTTTGAAATTGTATGCACTGCATCTCAGCAACTGAGAAAAAGTCACAATATTTCAACTTTGCTAATACACTTTGGAGCTATAGCTATTTTAGGAAATTACACATTTTTAGGAAATTTTGCATTTTACAGCACTTTAGCAGTACAATTGTGGCTCAAAGCATATTAATTCTGAAACTGAAATTTCATTTCAAATTCAATATTAATATGCTCTGAAGCACAGTTCTAGAAGCATTCTAAAATTCCCCTCCTTTACAGAACAAAGAATTGGAAAAGAGATGCAGCTTTCTTTACTCCCCCCTTATAGTCAACAGTTCTAATGCTTTTGATAATAAGCAATTTTATTACTGAACTGAAAACACATTTCTTCTTTCTCAAATGATGACAAATTTTGAATTTTTTTAATATGCAACCCTTGACAATCACAAAACACTGAAGTAACATCAAAATTAAAAACTTATAACTGAGGAGAAAATGCAATTTAACATATAACATCACAGTCTGACCATTTTACCAACATTTCACAAAATGGTTATGTTCTAACTTTACCTATTCTCATACAGCATTTTCAACAAGTTTGTAAAAGCTCTAGACTTTATACACTTTTAACAGATTTCATCTTTTTAACACTTACTTTAAGTCCAAAGAAACATTTTTAATCATATTTTGCCCCAAATACCTAAAAATATCAAATATTTCAAATAATTTTCCCCTAATTTTAAGTATAATATTGGAATGACTTCACATTTTACGGAATCTCACATTTCTGTGAAATGCCATTTGGAATCCAAAATGTAAAGAAAAACTCAATGGTACTGTTATGTTTGATGAGGCTGTTAAATAAAACATAAAGGAGGCTATTTGATGTATTGTATTTTTATGCATAGCAAATATATTATTCATTCCAAATTACTAGGTACGTTGCGAAAGTTATCATTCTGTATATTATTTTACTTGGCTATAGTGGTTCGTGACACTATCTGCCGTACCGATGGGCTTGGGTTTGAATCCCAGAAAAGGCATGAATGTTTGCAAGTGTATAGAACCTGTGCAGCATGGAGATACTTAAAATACATGGCGAGTCCTCTGGAGAAACTAGTGGTAGGGGAAGAGGGATAGGAGACTTTGGATCACCACCTCACATGTTCTCCATCATAGCTTGGAGCTACCGCACAGTTCGTGTAGCCGGACTATAAATGTATGACCAGTGGTGAATTTCTGGTGTCCTGCCCACTACTAACAGTACCAGTATTTTATTTCGCTGAATGCAAATAGTTAAAATAATAAGGAATAAAATACTAAATACTGATAAGCATACATTTTATTGGAAATTTACGAAAACCAGCGACAAACGAGAACAGCAAAATACTTCATTGTATAATAAATCTAACAATATTTAAGATTAAAGAGAAGTCACTTACATATGGATTTCCAACAGAAACGGCAACAGGAGGCTGAGGAGAAAGAATTATGTGACGTAATGTTCCATGTTCATCTACAATTTGCTGTACCATGTGCCCTGGGGGCACCTGAACAGGCATTGGCACTGGAGGAGTATTATTACTGGACACCATGCGAACAGTAGCAGGACCTATGATATATAATTATCTATCATTCAAAAGAAGTTATAATATAGTGGCCCATAAAATTCAGCACTTTTTAAAAAATCATATCAACAAATTAGATTAATAGTGTACAGTTCGGACTTAGAGATTTATTACAGACAGAATGTTTTTGGCATGAGAATAAATTTTATTTCAAATTATTACTCACAGATAATACATTTAGTATCATACTATAAAAAAATAATTTTAAAAATTTAGATTATACTGCATTTATTTATTTACATTTGCAAACAGATCACAATGCAGCTAAAAATGTAGCAATGTATCTTGAGCTCTCAGTTACACATGTTTCAAAAGATTTATATTTGCATATTTTTTAATAGAAATGATTCACCACCATCAGTGACAATTTAAACTGAAATGTACTTAAGCAAATATTCACTTCTATGATATATTTCTGGGTGCAAATCATTTTCTTTTAAAGTGTCTAAAATTATAGGGCATTTGTACTTATTTTTTTTTAATGCAGAGCACATATATATATTTTTTTACATAGTAAATCTTTTGTGATTTAAAATAATTTTTAATGTTTTATTCTATTATGTAATCGTTTTCATAAATACTTATAATATTATTAGAAAAATGCCTCTCTATGTTATCTTAATATATTTTACTCTGTATACATACATATACAATTTTACTTAACATATCATTGTCAAAGCGATATCTGCACTCTTTTGAGATTTCGACATTTTGACTATTAAATTTGAATACCTAAAAGTAAAATAAAATAATATATAACACATATAACTTTAATTTAAATTAGTTTTCAAAAATCTGCTTCATATAAAATTTTACAGGAGAACATTTTTATTCAATATCTCAAGTCAACAAGTTATAACACATTTTGCACATAGCAGATATTGGTTTGACAACGACGATTTATAAAACAAAACGCAATATATAGAATACGAACAGATACACCAGAGGTTATGCAGAATAAAAAAAAAGGCTCAAAAATGAAATAAACTAGAAACAGAAAGTAAAATGAGGGCAATTAATAACTTTTAAAAGCAATAAACGCAACTCACAATAAATTTGTTAATCAAAATAACCACCAGAATTTATCTTTTCTTGCAAACAGACAGAAGTTTTATCCTCCTTACAGTACAGAAATTCGGAATTCTGTTGTTAATACAGTCTTAAAAGGCATTTTCTAGAACAGCTGGTTGCAGAAGATTGCACCATTCAAGATACTGTTGTAGCATTAGGAAAAAAGGAAATGAATGGGGAGTTATTTAGCATAATAAGAAAGTTTCAAAACCTACATAATTTAAGCTCTGCAGTGTCAACTGTTAAATATGCAACAAGTCATTGGAAGGACCTTTTACAGCTTAAGTTATTTAACTTCGAGAACCTTAACAGTGAAATATGTGATAAATTGTTACAATGCATTAGAACTGAACTTCTTAGTATGACAATTACTGGCCTAAGAATTCAAGATCTTGGTACATTTCCTCAGTTATTTGATAATATTTCTTTGCTTTAATGGGTTTTACCTGGATTAAATTGCAGCAGAACCCAAAACAATTTTTGTAATCTTCTTCAAGTATATTTTTGATTTTAAGAACTTTGTCACAGCTTTATTTCTGTTTAACATTCTACAAAATACTTTCTGCTGTCATATACGATACCCCTTTTTTTTTCCTGTATGTTATAATATAATCAAAAATAGACAATTTGCACAGCACAAAATATAAGCCCAATGTATACTTCATAATGCATAAGAAGTATTCACTGTTTACCCATTAGGCTAAGTGACTGAAATTGCTGAATACTGGAAGTCTCAACTGGATTAAATCACAGGCAAATGCACTGGCTGCATGTTTGGTTTTTGTGTTTTAATTCATTTGTAATATGAATAGAAGCCAGTTTCTCTTAGAAAGGTCCTCCAAGAAGGCATCCTTTTCATTAGGCAGGTACAAGTAGAAGCTAGGCCAGCACCTCTGTAGTACCACAGGTGATTGAGGTATTACTGAACCTAGCTAACTATTAAGGCCAAATTTTGAGGAAGAACACCCTGAGGGGAAAGGTTCTCCCACCCTTCTACCCTACCACCAACTTCTCAATAGCATTTTCAGCTCAGCATGTATTTTGAGTGCACCCTTGCTGTACAAACACTATGCACTTACAAACATCAATGCTTTCTCCGGGATTCGAATCCAGGCCCACCAGTATAGCAGTCAACATCACCGAACACAATACAGGCTGGCCAGCTTTTTCCCTTTGATAGATAGCCTCTGTGTACTTTGCCATATTCAAATAATCTAACTTAAACCCATCTCAATGTTCAATACATGTTTTATATACTCATTTATTTAGTTCATAATATTCATTTATCAAGTTCCTATATTCCTAAGTATTTAAAATTAATCAAAACTGTGAAATAAATAATTCTTGTCAAAACAATCAAATCCTTTTGCAAATATCTTTTCAAATCATCGTTTTCAACTATTGATGGAATCCTGCGACTTTCTGAATCATGAAGGTTTAAAATTACAATATGGAATATTTGAAACCACCTTCCCATCACGCATTTTAACAGCACCTGAACCAAATACATCACTCAGTTTAAAAGTTGTTTGTGCTGCAATATTATCTATTTTAAACTCACAGAAAAATATTGCTCTAACCTGCTTTTTTTTTCATCATAAATTCAATAGCCTTTCTTAACCAAATTCATGTTTAGAATTTAATCATTATGAAATCTACACTTAAAAACATATACAGTATTAAATTTTATTGAAATGGAAACCAAATACAAAAGCCTCACTTATTTTCTTGCCAACTTACGAAGCATCTAATATACAGCATAGAACCATGTCTATTGTCTAAAACAGGTTGAATTTGGCCGTTTACAGAGTTCCTGGATGATGAATGAATACATTAAAATCTACATGACCAGGCAATATCCGCTATTCCCTCACACATGCTGTAAGATAAAAAATGAATCTCAATCTGTTTTTCAAGCACAAAATAATGCATCAATAATATATAAATCTCGTGATTATGGCAGATAGGTAACACATTCCACCAAGCCTCAAATTACTAATGGGCATTCCCAGCTCCATACATTTGAAAGCTATCCTCTTGAAAGAATCAGTCATAAGAAACAATATCTATGCTACTAAACATGCATGATCACCCAAAATAGCTGAACACTCGTCAGTTGTTTCCTTCTTTTCATTTTGAAAATGGAACTTGTAGAAAATCTTGATATGATGGCTCAAAATGTGATGAAGCCTTCACCATGCTGTAAGAAGTAAATTTTTTGGATTCTAAACTTTTTAAAGTAAACACATTTGTATAAGAGAAATAATATGAAGATTGAATAACTCGCTTATTTTAGTTTGCTCGCATGGTTTTGGCAAAATAAAAACCTAAGGAAAGAGATGCTTTCACAAAGGAAATTAGATGAAAATGATCATTAAAAAAATTAAGTCAACATGCATTACACATGAGAAACCACAAAAATAACTACACAAGCTTTTTACTAGGATAGGTCGATTCATCAGACCACAATACATTTACCTCTTCATTAACATTCTATGTTTTAAATTCTTGGTGCCATTGGTAGTTTCAATTTTGCACTGATTTGTAACACAAATGACTTTGTAATAACAAGTCTGCTATAAATATCTTGATTAACTGAACTCTCACAACATTGAATCAAAACTGGGTTTTGTAAATGCAATAGATGTAGTAGCTTCCTAGTTTGAGAAACTAATCCTTTTTAATATATCTGTCTCATTTTCCTTCTACAGTTAAGGCTAGCAGACAATTTTTCATCAGAAATACTATATACTGATATTATTTCAGACACATCTCCCAATATTCCTATTTATCCATCTTAAAACTCTTCTAAGTTACTCGTTTTGCCTTCACCGTGAATTCATTTTTTCAAATACTAAGTTATAATGCCTTGACACCGACAGTGAAAGGAAAATAATTAAATGAGAAAAACTGCAAATGCTTTTATAAATCACCAAGGAAGGTTAACATTTAAAGTTTGATATTTCCATTATTCGATGCAATACCTCTGTAAGTATAATGTAAATAAGAAATTCCACTAAACTTTAAATAGCTGGCATGCAGAACCAGCTATATTTATGAATATAATGTGTAGATATAATAAAAGGAAAATGGCCCTACAACATGAAACTAATTGCAGTGTCATGACATATTTTTATTCAATCTTATTATACATTAACTAAATTTCTTGGTATCAATATCTGACTTGACATTTTCTTATCATTCCCTTTGAAACCTACTTGAAGCAAGTCAGCATGAATGCCATTATCCTTCATTTCACCATTAACATCATTGTCGTCTGCCTCAAAGATAATATCCTTAGTTCTGTTCATAGCCCTGATTAACAAAAGTAAATCTTTTTAAAAACTACTAAATATGCAGGTGGAATCGTTCACTATATAACAGAAATCAAAAACATGTTTTACATTACAAAAGTGAAAGTACAAATGCAGTGAAAAAAATTCTGACTGCTTGAGAATCGGGTATTACTCTGTTATTGGGACCAGATTCAGAAATGTACTTATGTATGTGCATATATGCGTATATGTATACACACATACACTCATGCTTACATATATACATGCAAACATGAACACATACATCCATACATACATGCATACATTTCTGCATCTGGTCCTGATAACAGAACATTACCGAGAATCATTATCAAAAACGAAAACCAAAGACAAAAAGCACCAACAGGGTTAGTTTCAAAGACAAGGTCATTAATTTTCTGAGAGTACTAGTTAAGCTATTCACGCAAGCTTTTATCCAATCACCATTCAGAATTCAAGGAACCAAGTTTATAAATAACCCAGATACCTGATGAGCACTCTCTTTTCACACACATTCGAGCGGTGACAGTGAGACATGTAGGACACAGTTCTGATTGCTCTTACCTTACCAATCTGAGATTGCATAATGCAGTAGTGTTGCCTTCGGGTGCATGGAAAAAAATTTCCTTATTCAGAACAACCCGAGATTTCACCAACAATGATGAGCTAAGTGAGAGGGCTGATTCTGAACTATTATTTCAATTCAATAAGACTTTCCCTTTACAAAAAGAAGATTTTCTGAGGTCTCCAAAAAATAAGAAAAAGAAAAAGAAAACCCAGACGATGTCAGAAAGCGAAGCCAACAAGGATGATAACCCGAACTGACTATTGACTGAAGAAAAAAGAATTGATCATGTGAGCAGAGAATAATTCAAGAACACTGCAGTGATGAAACTACAGAAGAATACGAAGCAGACTACACAAGATAAGCAAGCCATGAAGAAAAATAAGTTTGAACAAACTAATCAGAAGACCGATGAGAGCACTTGGATACCCCCAAAGAAAACTGCAAAAAACAAAGCTTTGAACTACTGGAAATATCAAAAGAAAATAGATTTCAAGCCTAGCCTCGGAAATTGAAGAAAACATAGTGGAAGGAGGAGCAACAAAGGAAGAAATGCCCCCCCCTCCAATTGTACTGCGGCAGAAGACAACTGATTGGATGAAAGTACAAGGAGTGCTTATACAACCTCCAAAAATGAATTTCAAGCTGAAATGAAAACTAAATCTATATACGTGAATGTAAAAAGCATTGCAGGTTACAGGAAAAGCTACCAAAATTCAACAAGACAGAAGTATCCCCTTCCACTCATTCCAGCTACTAAGCGAAAAACCGCTAAGGGTTATATTGAAGAAATTACTGGACATGGTCACCAAAGAAGCTATTCAACTTGATTTGGGGAGAAGAAAATTCCCGGTCACTAAGATAAAACAGTTTCAAAGGAGCTGCAAAAACAATTTTGAGAAGCTCCCAGTATTCCTTGTTGAACTGCAGAAAACGGCTGCAGGATTCGAAATCCATTAGCTAAACAACATGTTCAGTGTGAACATTAAAGTCCAAAAATTTACAACGAAGAAGAAGCCATTACAATGTTACCTGTGCTAGGAATATGGGCATTCTCAGCGCCTCTGCACAAATCCCGAACATTGTTGTAAATGTGGACAATACCACAGAAGCAAGTTATGACCGTTAAAAGATGAAAAATACCTACTTGTATCTTTTGCAAGGAAGCACATGTAAGCTCTTATTGTGGATGCTCGGCATATAAGAAGAGGTTTGAAAGAAAAATGCTTCCCCAAAAACCGAAGTTTCTAGAGCCTACAATAGAAGAATTTCTCTAGTTAATCAAAAAAAAAAAACTGATGAAAATGAAGCTGAGCAGAAGTCATCATACAGCACTAAAGTTAAGAGAAAAATACAGGCCCCCCAGATGGAATGCCTGAAGCAGTTTCCTGGCTGCAGGATAAGAAAGTACTGTCATCACCAATATTGAGAAGATTAGAGCAGTGAAAACTACAGCTGAGAAGTTTGTTGCTGGGTTTCAAGCTGCACTAGTATTGATGATTTTTGCCGAAAGTGAAGATTAAACTTCGACCTCTCCATTAAATACCATAAAAACTCATTTGAACTTTCACTTTGAAGCGGTTCCTCTCTGGGTCAGTACTTGGGAGGGTGGCCTCCCACGTGACTGGCTCGGACAAATCATCACCCTCCACTCCAGCGAAAAGAACTTTACCGCTCGAACGGCTACTGATGAAATGACTAGATTCTCTTCAAAATTTCCATCTTACGTACTTCATGTACTTGATCCAGCTTCGCCTTGTAGGGCACGGCATTATCGCCTTAATCTTTAAAAATTATCAATGCCTAAGGGCATACCTCATGACAAGCAGTTTCTAAAATATCACATATATATATATATA
>KK119237.1:26053-37285 GCA_000611955.2 Stegodyphus mimosarum | reverse complement strand
ATACATATATTATATATATGTATGTATATACCATATATATATATGTGTGTGTATGTAATACAAACATACAAGAATATTTTTAAAAGAAACAAAAATTTACAACCAATATGCTTCAAAAGTCACAATCTATACCTCCACATATAAAACTACAAATTGTATTTTTCGACACAATTTTGTTATCGGGACCGCAAAAAAATTGCCAAACTATTGTTGATGCCAAAAATAATTATGGTAACTTAGTGCAATAAAGAGAGCGTAATAATAAATAACTATCTAAACATATTTTTTTTAATTTAAATGAAATTATTGGGTTTAATAAAAGTATTTAATCATATTTTGTCAAACAATTTTTGGCATTTGAAAGAAAGAGACTTGCTTGCATAGTGAGACAACACTATGTTGTGAAATTTCTAAAAAAGTATCATTATCATTAAGTACAAGGTGTCTGAAATGGAACTATCACACTACAGATTAGAACCATCATTTATTTCCAGTTATGTTGCAAAATGTCAGCTACAGAATGTCACCAAATCATGTATACAGCTTTAGGTACTAATGTTGTATCATATGACACTATAAAGGTTTATAACTGAAAGTTCAAAAACAAGGACTATAACATTCAAGAAGCACAACACTCTGGCGGTCTACCGATGTTAATGAGACCCGCCTGTGAGAACTGATGGTCTACTGATGTTAATGAGGCCCGCCTGTGAGAACTCATGGAAAAAGATCAGTATGCAACCATTCAAGACCTTGCTAAGGAGTTAGACGTTAGGACCATGTCCATTAGTCATGCTATGCTTTACATAAACTTGATGTACAACTTCAAGTGCTGGGTGCCGCATGAGTCGACTCAAGCAGATAAAGGCAGACGTATTTGGGCCTGCAATAATCTGCTTGAATATAAACACAAGGACAAAATTCTGCATCAGATTGTCATTTGAAAAGTGGATTTTCTTCAACAACACAGGCCAAAAATGGAGTTAGTCTGCCCATCGCTAGGGTCGCAAAGTACAAATTGACTAACAAATAATCATGCTTTGGTGAGAGATTGCCACAGTATGAAAAATGTAAAACCCTCAACAGTAAGGTGTACTGCAAGATACTAGTCTGTGTTAAGACTGCTTTCAAGGAAAAACATCAAGCTGAGTTTCAGCATAAAAAGGTAATGTTCCATCAAGATAATGCAAGACCACACATGCCTGCATTCACCAGTTGAACTCTGAATGGACTCTAGTGAGATCTTTTGCCAGACCCACCAAATAGCCCTGACATTGCTCCTTCAGACTTCAACTTTTTTCACACCTGTAGCTACATCTCGCTAGTGATCTCGTGCATTCTGCACAGGACATCCAAAATGAGGTTGATCTGTGTTTGGACTTGCAGCCACCAAGTTTCTGGGCTGAAGGCTTTGAAAAACTACCAAAACATTGGCAGAAAATCATAGATTTGGGTGATGATTATTACCTGCAGTACAGCTTTCATGTTTTCCCCCTCCCCTAACTTCATTAACAACATTTTTTGGTGAAAAACTTTCATTACAACTAGATATATTATATAGTAATTATACTAAATAACTGTAAAACTTTACTAAAAAACTGCATATTAAATGAATATGTTTACTATATTAGCGCTTTTCTGCATATATTTTTGCTGCAGTTTCATATGGTCCCAATAATGGAATTGTACTTTTTTTTTTTTTTTTATCTAGCAAAAGCAACCAATATCCAACAACCAACCTCCAGTTCGAAGTATACGCAAAAATTTTGATTCCCACTTTAGAGAGGAAAGGAATATTTTTAAGATTTTACTCTCCAATGTAAAAACTGATATTCACTTTTTTATTATTTAGCAGAAACTTAATGATCTTTCTCTGTGCATCATTTTTTGTTGCCCATGTACCATGTAGTGTTTTAAAAAATGTGAGAAAGCAACAAAATTTTACTAAAAAAATGAAATAAACCAATGCATCTTAGTGAAAGTCACAACCCTTTCTTACAAGTACTGTATTAAGTTTTTCTGCCTATGTGCAGAATCATGGTGAGAATTAGCTTAACATAGGTAGATAATGTAAACTGTAATTATTACACCTTCATTTACACTGCTGGCCACCGTACATGCAACATCCTGAAGGAAGCATGCAAATAACATGATTACAACATGCATTAGCGGAGGTGAGATATTCAAATGATTAGAATTTCAGAGCAGACACATTTTACAACATGCATTAGCGGAGGTGAGATATTCAAATGATTAGAATTTCAGAGCAGACACACATCATGCGCCTGTGGCGCCACTTCAAAGAGCAAAGGCTGGGAGTTTTCGACGATTTCAAGTTCGGCAATTATGTTTTTCTTGTGGTTTTAAAAAAAAAACGATCTATTATGCCTCGTAGTAAACAGCGATCATCGTTTGATCAAGTACCCAAGTTCGACAGAGGAAGGATAGTGGACTACCGAGAGTGTGGATTATCTTTCAGGGAAACCAGTAGTCGCGTTAGACGAAACCAAACAACTGCAATGCGGATACGTGACCGTTGGATGCAGGAGGGTACGACAGACCGACGTGTTTGATTGCATCCACCTCAGTGCACCAATTCAAGTGATGACAGGAACATTGTGCGCATGGCAGTGACGGATCGCTCAGTCATATAGCGAACCATAGCACAGCACATTCAGTCTGTAACGCATCATCCAGTGTCTGTGCGTACCATTCGACACCGTTTACAGCAGAGTGGTCTGTCCGCAAGACATCCATTGCTTCGCCTACCCTTGACGCAGAACCACAGACGTCTCCGCCGCCAATGGTATGATGAAAGAAGGATGTGGACGGCAGAATGGAATTGAAGTTATCTTTCCTGATGAGTCACGCTTCTGTCTGCAACACCAGGATGGTCAGATTCGAGTCTGGAGACACTGCGGAAAGAGGATGCTGAACAGCTGCGTTATGCACCATCACACTGGTCCTGCACCGGGTATTATGGTATGGGGTGGTATTGAATATCACTCTCGCACTCCTCTCGTACGCATTGCCGGTACTTTAAACAGCCAGCGCTACATCTCAGAGGTGTTGGAGCCAGTTGTCCTTCCTTAGCTTCAGGGCTTACCCACAGCCATATTTCAACAGGATAATGCACGACCACACGTGGCATTGTCCAAGGGTTCTTTGTCAACCGCCACATTGAATTGCTTCCCTGGCCGGCTCGCTCTCCGGATCTTTTGCCGATGGAAAGCATGTGGTCCATGGTTGCTGAACGATTGACACAGATTACACCCTAAGCTGCCACACCAGATCAACTTTGGCAATGTGGGGAAGCTGCATGGTCTGCTGTACCCCAAGAACACATCCAAAGTCTCTTAGAATCAATGCCGAGGCATGTGGCAGCGGTGATCTCCAACAATGGCGGCTACTCTGGCTGCTGATTCTGGAAGGAACCACACTTCACAGAAGTCTATAAATTTAATCATTTGGTACTTGGTCAACATGTTATCTACTAAATAAATTTTGTTGTGATGTCTCTTGTCTCTCTTGGTGTTGCAATTTGGGTGGCCAGCAGTGTACATAAAATGGAGGAAAATATATAGTCATTTTAGTAACATGTTTTAGAAAAAATACATAAATCCTCTAAGCAGCATGACTTAGATCTATTCATGACGAATAATACTTATATTAATGACTATATAATTATTTATTTTACTCTTATTCATAACCCATTATTCATAAATTTCTATTGACTGATGAAATTTAGATCATTAAAGGGAAAAAATCATATTTAACGTAATATATATCAGGTAATGATAAACCTTATACTGAAAAACAAAAGCAATCATGCTACTCAGAGAGTTCATTTTCACTACTTACATATTAGCTCAACCATGATAACAGAAGTTTGCAAATTTTAAAAATATGCCAAAGTGTGGCAATCGAGCACATAACAATTTTTCAGTTTTAGCAAGCTATGTCATCATTCCCACAAGCCTTCGTTTTTGTTTCTCCAACTTACAATGGTTTTTATACACAAATCAAGATATTTTTTGTCTTACATTTAAAATGTGCATTTGTGAAAACTATGATAACGTTACTGCAGAAACGTTATTTTTCCTCACAATCTGGAACAATTGCTCTGAATCTGTTCTTAAGAAAATCTGCATGAAAAAAATTTAGGAATAAGTTTACTGACTGATTTTGAAGATAATTAATTAACTAAATGCAAAATACAGTTAAATGCCGACTATCCAACACTCAACTGGAATATTTTCAAAATTCAGAAACGTTTTCTTTTTTCATGTCAAATTAAATTACTAAGAGATTTGAAACTCAGTTACAAAGCATGAACAGGATTATGATTCAACTCAAACAAAAGTTGTCGTACAGTATGATTTAGTGACAATAATGAATAAGCATGACATAATACTGTGGCTTTATATAAACCCAATTAATTCTCGATAAGTCAGTTTAATATTTGTAAAAACATTATTTAACTGCTGTTTGTCTGTTCTTCAATTACTTTTTTAAATGATTAAAATTTGAGACTTGTCTGGAGTGGAACAGCATGCACTAAAGTATTTTCAAATCTACAAGATCTTGGCATCAAGAATTGTACGATGTAAGTGAAAATGGGAAAACACTGACTGTGCAACATGAAGAATTATGACAAGCAATTTATTTTTTTATATGTCTGTAACTTGTATTTGTTGATTGATTAAATAAAGAGCGAACTGTTCTTTCAAACTTCTGCCGGAATGCTTGTCAAGATATCCAACAATTTTCATGGACGAGAAAATTTCATAATCGAATACAATGTTTAACTTATGCATTTTTGCCTGGAATGCGCTTTTTCTTTCAAAATCTCACATAACATATATAGATGTTTGGTAGTCAAGTTATAAGTTAATCTTTCTATAATTTTAGACCAGAAATGTTTTCTTCTATTCATTTGGCTTTTCTACCATGAATTACATATTTTTATACCCTCAATTATTTGGAATTTGGCATTCCCCAAGCTGCCATACTCAAGCTGTTACTGTAATCACTATAGTAAATCCTTTTTGTCATTAAAAGTCAGCATTCCTTTTCTTCTGTAAAAATACCAAACTTTGCAAGGTGGTTGTACTAATAAGCAAGTACATTATTTACAGTTTGCTCTTTGGTACTTTCTAATTATCCACACCCCCACTGAAAACCATGAACAACTGTAAACTTTTCCAAGAAATCCTTTTAGGTACTGTTGTTTTCCCCATATACATAGCAATCTCTTTTTGCTTGAAAAAAATCTGAAAATTGTACCAATTCAGCATCATACAACTTTGGCATAGCATTCAACCCAAAACTGACATGGGTACAATTAACACTACTATTTTGGTGACATACTGCTTTGCCCAATACTTTTTCATGACTTTTTGGTGGGGTGCAGATAATAAAAAAGTATCCATTCTTTTTAATGAAAATCAAATTATATAACTCATACATTTTTTAACTTTTATTACTTAAATATAAAAAGTTAATACCTTGAATTAGTTGCACATGATCACCCATATCAAATGAGATAGTTTCTCCAGGATTCACATGCAAATGCACTATATACTGAGAGTTCCTATTGTAATTCATTGAATTTGTACTACTATCTCGATGTATTTGAGGACATGGGCTTGTAGTTTGGGAAGAAAATATTTGATTAGAAGTTACTGCAGCTTGGTTACTATTCAGTTTTGATGAACTTGGCTGAAAGCTTCTTACATTTCCACCATATGCTCTAAAAGTATTATTGTATTGGCAGCATTCCAACCAAATCTGGCTGTCACTAGTAACAGTCCAATCAGGATTTAATGGCAAAGAATTATCCAGAGCATTAAACTTAGACTCACTATGCAGTTGTTTAACACCATTCAACTGCTTATCTTCACTTGTGCTAAATGTGGAACCTTTAGATCTTGAATGGGAACTCTCAGCATGAGATTTACTGGAACTAGAAGAAACTGCTTCATCAGTCACATCATTTTTACATGATTTTTTAACATCATTTGTATCAACCTTTCTTGAATCTTGTTTTTCATTTTCAACTTTTCCACAAGCTTTGTCTGCTATATTATGCTTCAGAGTTTCCAGAGGAACAGATATGTTAGCAGAGTTTGCCATTACTGAAACAAAAATGTGGAAAAAATGCGTATCCGCTTAGAACTGACCTAAAAATTAAAAAAATTTAAATTAATATATTAATAAAATTTAGGTAAAATAAAAACATTCAGTAATATATTTTAGATTAATTACATACTTTATTTAATATAATGCTTAAGAGGATTATCTGTCTATCTCAATCTCAGGTTGAGCAAAAAACAAAACAATCTGGGCAAGGCAATCAAGGGATCTTGCATTCCCTTTCACCTGATGCCAACTTCTTAAAAGTAAAATCATAAATGAACTTTTCTATTAAAGCTGCCTTCCCCCCCCCCCACTATTTCCTTGGTACCAGGTGTTGCCAGGGTACTTTTTCTTTACTTGCCCGTAAATCTGCCAATCCTATTATGTTTTGGCTATATCTTATATACTTGAATAGCTTATAATATACTTGCTATATATTATAACACATGTCCCATCTGTCAGACTTTATTTGGAGAAAGAAGCAAATGGAGGGAATAACTTTAATTCCATTATAAATGCAATAGGTAAACAGTTTAAACTTGAAATAAACACTAATTGAAATCAGCAATGTCCCTTCTACCTTTTTTACAATTAAATTTATTT
Source organism: Stegodyphus mimosarum (assembly GCA_000611955.2). NCBI lineage: Eukaryota > Metazoa > Arthropoda > Arachnida > Araneae > Eresidae > Stegodyphus > Stegodyphus mimosarum. Next base: position 30,544 of record KK119237.1, on the reverse strand, counting down.
TCCTCATTGTCATATTATTAATTATTATATTATTTTTTCTCAGGATTTTACGATATTTGAGCAGATAAAGGAAAAGTACCACTGGTTTTTTCTTGGCCATAATTATCCTTACAAGCATCATTCACATGACCACATTTCTGTACTTTTTTTGTTTTTTGCAACTGGTTTCACAACATGAGATTCCCCAACGGAGGAAGCTAGACCGCTTCAAGAGAATGATATTCTTTGCAAAATAAAATTGTATTTGAATAACCACTACATGAAATTCAAATGTGATTCAAAAATAAAATGACTATGCAGCTTTCGCCCATGCTGGAAAAAAAAAATATTTCCGAACACAAACATGGTTATTTGGATCACGCATTCCTTTCCTTACTTCAAATGAATCATAACCTAACAGCTGACTGGAATAACTACATAAGCGAGATATGTATTGATTCCTCCTCATCTTATTATAAAATCCAAAATTGACAGACATAACAAAACTATGGAAATACATGAAATTTATTAAGAAAAATATAATGTAAGCCATGGTCTCTTCCCCACCATAATGAGTATTTGAAAGATTTTTGCCATAAAATTAAAGCATATTCCTTGTTGTTGTTCAAAGCCACTCTTTTTTGTCCAGTATCAAGAAAAAGAAAGAAAGAAGCCAAAATGCACCAATCATGCAAGATATGGCTTCAACAGAAAACTACCTAATAAAGCAACAGCAAACACTTTTGGTTAATCCTATTTCATCAATGCATGCTAAATGGCCACAGCATGCTAAAACATACAATAGTTCCAGCTAGGGGTGGGAGTGAAAATCCATTTCTTACTGTTTTTATAGGTCAAAAGGAACATGTTTTAAAAACTCTAAAAATATTACTATACTCCTTCTAAAAAATTAAACTAAAAGGATATAACTTTTTTCAGGATACGTAAAGTAAGCAATACAAAACAAATTATCAGTATTTCAGCTTCATTCATTTGTCAAATCTAAAAGTATGCAAATGAGAGTTCGAAACATATCCATAACATACTTAGCCTTTAATGCTGTGGTTGGACAAGAATGTTAGTCCTCAATCAGCAGCAAATAAGAAAGTCTAATGTATATATATATATATATATAAGGCATAATATATAGATTATATGTAGTATAATCATATAATAACAATGATTTTGACAAAGATCACATTATTACTGTGGTAAAACTCGATGATTCTTTTTATGATATTGCCAGGCAAGTGGGCAGAGTGATTTTGTGTTTGAAAGAACACGCAAAGTCTAGTTTGAAGAAAAGTATCAGATGCACAATGAAGGTTCTAGATATTATATACAAACAATACAAAGTGAAAATCATTACGTTATTCATGTGATTGCTCTGTATCATTAACAGTATTGATGCTGCAATACTGAATCACCAATGAGAATGCCATCTGTATCATCACTCCATCACCAATGCCATCTGCCCCAGTATATCACTCTCTATTACACTGAAAATAAGGCACATCAGATACTTCTTGGGTTACCTTTAATTCCTCAACAACATAAAGCCAGACTATAATGATATGCTGATCATCAAACATTCAGACCAAGTGACATGATATTGCTTCTTTTAATGAAGCACAGTTTTGTTTGGGTGAAAAGATGATCGCATATGTGTCCACTGCCAACAGGTTGAAAGACACTGAGAATATTGTAAGATTTCAGGCCAACATTCCACATCAAGATGAAGGATTCTTATTTATGAAGGTGGATCCAAAAAAAGTTATAAATGTAATAAAAATTATTTATTAATAATAGGCAGAAAATACAAAAGGGAATTAAGATACATATTTGGCTAGCCTTTTTCCACATAATCACCAAATCTATTTAGGCATTTATCTCAGGGTAGGACCAACTTGCTTAACCATGTGGAAATTAAGTCCCTGCCCACTTAGCCTCTTAGAAGCTGTTTCACTGAGCATCTCAGTATCTAAAGAGAACCTCATTTCAGATAAATGTTCCTTCAGCTTCGGAAAAAGGAAATAGTCACTGGGTGCTAAATCTAGGCTATACTGGGAGTGATTCCAGACTTCCCACTTAAAATTTTGCAACAATTCTTTAGTTTAGCAAGCAACATGGGGTCAAGCATTGTCGTGCAGGAGGATGACACCATCACCCAACATGCCAGCATGCTTACTTTGGATGGCTTCATGTAACCTTGTCAAAGAGGCACAATAACAATCAGCAATAACAACATGGCCACACTCGAGATACTCAACCACGATAACAAAGCGGGGTTCGCACTTCCAAGCGAGACAGCTTTTCTAAATGTCTTGCTATTTCACTCGTTCTGACGGATCTCCAAATTTACTCTGCCTTGCCACATAACCTCTGCTAGAAAACTAGTGCCATTTGTCTACACTTTGGGAGAGGAAGTATTCCCTCCATAATAATTACTTTTCAAATGTTGATGGCTGTAACCCCCCCTTTTTTTTTAATCCACCACCAGTGTACAACCAGATTTACAGCAGATCACTCTCATAAAGGTTCATGCTACCATACTGAGTACTCATTATGTCAATGACATTATATGACCATACGCACTTCCAAAGTTGAAATGTTTCCCTTGCATTCCCAGTAAAACAATGCCACTAGTAATGTAAATTTGTGCCTCCAACTATGCTGCAAAGACACTGCATACAGGGTATCTCATAACTTGTGCAAGTTTTAAAAGTGCAATAAACTGATTAAAGTGATACAAAAAATCAAAATTTTTTCTTTATTTCATATATACTCCAATTTAATACTGGAAAACACTATCTCACAAATGACCATCTCCATTTTTTTGCCAGTTAGTTACTATATAAGTGAAGTTTATGATAACACTTTCAGAAATCTCTTTGCAATGATCCATTGACCTTCTCTCTTTAGTTTGGGAACTATTTGTGGTTTGCTTATATAAACATTAAATCTGATACAACCACATAAAAAGAAGACCCAGAAAACTTTCATAAAACAATGTTTTCTAGACTTGCGAGATATGTGGCAAGTAAGTCCTGCTAAAATCACTATTTTTAGTATTCACTTCATAAAAAGCAAGCACAAAGTTTGCATGAAATTTACGAACAGTAAATCCTATTTTTTCAATGAATTTTCAGGGTTACAATATGTTGCTCCTTAATGAACTGCTTCATGGCAACTAAACTTAAGCAACAGATGCTCAGTTAATTGGTTTTATTTGATTAGGGCAAAGCCTGTGATGGCTATCTGCCTAATGGATGGGATGCCTTTATGGAGGACTTTTTAAGGGAAATTGGTTAGTATCCACATTACATCTATGAAAATGACCATCCAGTCCGCTCATTCACGGGATTCGAACCCAGGCAAAGTTGCCAGTATTCAGCGACTTTACTGCTCGGCCACTAGTGATCCACATTTAATTAATCAGAGTAACAAAATCAATTAACACAGTGAGAAAAATCTTCAAGTCAAAAAATATATATATATATATATATATACTGTCCAATTCAAAATGTGTGCTTTTTATGGGACACCCTATATTTGCAAACATCTGTCTGCCTCTAGTATTCAAACTAAGATCCAATGATATGACTAGTTACAAGCTCCTGACAATGAAGACCCCACATATAGAATTTGAGTACCTGAACACCAGAAATATCTAAATATATATAACAATACATGTAACCCAAGGATTATTCATGCTCAAATCTGACTTAAAAGTATTAATACAGTTCCTGCCATGCCTAAATAGACCACCATATTAATGATGTTTCCAGTCAACTGTGAAGGTTGCTAATTTTCGTGTTGCCAACTCTCACGTTGTATAGACGTCACAAGAGATTGTTACTTTACTTTTCTCAAGGAATGCAGGCACCTGAAGAAAAGCCTCTGACCAAGCTTAAACATGCTTAGGATTTCTATTCACACTGATAAAAACATCTCCTCACCTCTGCTGGAATAAGGATGAATGCAGATGGGAGTAAGAGAAGAGATTTGTCGATTCAAATGAAAAGACAAAGTTGGGAGGCTTTGCTTACTCCGTCATAGAGAAAATATATTTTAAAATTACTTAGATGTAATTACTGTACATAGTGTTACACATAATTAAATTTATTTAGCCTAGAAATACAAATCTCTTGTTTTTTTTTTTTTTTTTTTTTTTTTTGGCTATCTTATAAGATCAATGTGGAGGACCCAATTATATGACAACAAACTCTGCTACTGACAAGGACGTCTAGTTCATGGTCAAATCCATACATATGAACCTACTAATACATTTTTATGATCGTTCCATACAACTAATGGGATTTAAATAATCTGCAAATCCATTTAATTTATTTATTTTTACTTAAATTAGAAATGCACAAGATATGAAATTCGCGTAGCAAATGAACCATAAAATTGTGACAATACACTTCTAGCTTTCGTATTTTCTAGTTAATCAACAGCACCTAATAATTATACTTTTATTTTTTTTTCCTATAGTTAATAATTCAATCA
>KK119237.1:3309-22696 GCA_000611955.2 Stegodyphus mimosarum | reverse complement strand
ATACCTCTCACCTACGATGCCGTATAACTCACATGCCACACTACGGCCATCTTGATATATGTCACAGATGGTAAATAACAAAAAATGACAATTATAATTTTTTTGAAAATTATGTTTATCAAACTGATATTAGGAATGCAGAGTAATTGAAAAAATTAACATTCCTAATACGGTTAAAGTTTTACAGGAAACATATATTTCAATTAATTAATATCTTAAAATAAATATTAAATACTATGAACAAATGAATATTATGACAATTTTAAAATATTCTAATATTGTATTCATTTTTTTAAGAACACATCAAATTTCAAATATGAGTGTAAAAACCTAGTATCTGACTATAAAGAGCAAAATTAGAACTTTTCCTTTAAGAACTGATTTATACTGTTTATCTACTATTTAGATTAATCTCACTACAATATGCTGAAATGTTAATAATGAAAGAGCTGTTTTTACTCTATATTCAAAAAGTACTATGATTAAAAACTACAAATTCTTCAGTTACAAAATATTTTGTACAAGCAGGGGGGGAAAACAATCAGTAACATGTTATCTCTGTGTATTTACCTCCCTTTTATTATTTTCAGAAAATCCTCACACAAAACTTCTATTTATTAAGCCACATTTAAATTTTAACGTATATGATAACTGAGCGTAAATAAACGTCTGATAAATACCAACACAAATAATACTAAGGTACACTTAAATTTATCAGTAAATTAATAATAGAATAAAGAACACCGAAACTACCAGTAAAAACTCAATTAAAATTCAATTGATATAACACTTTTGATATGATTCATGAAAACTGTCATTTAATGCAAAAAATTCCTTACGGAACAACACTTATGTCAGTCGGCAATCTTATACTTAAACATATCACTAATATCAGTATTAAATTTTATACAATTAAGAGCGATAAAAGTATTCAGAAACTGAATTAATTCAAGAACCTGGAAATTCATTCAGACACGTTAATCATCTTGTCTTATACAAAAGCTGTTTGACATAATACTCAACATCTGGACATCGCACAATTTTTATAGCCGCGGATTTTTATATATTTGATAAGCAGCAAGAATAAAAAATTAAGTTACGTTTCACAAGCAATACGCATGTTCGAAACCAATAAAATAAAAATTTCGAAACAAGCATAACAGACAGATGTTAAGAAATTCTAGTACGTGTCACTCTGTAAAACAGACCTGTTTGATCACTTACCTGAATATAAATATTCACTTTCATTTTCGTGTGACACAGATCACACATTACAAAATACGAAATCTATTACACTATAGTTATTACACATTTTTTTTTTTCCAAATTTTCCAACTTTTTGTTCACGTTGACGTCGTCCCCTGTAAAACCGAAAGTACCATCCCACACGAACTGTCAACTTTAGCTATGTTGACGTACTAAGAAGAGGCAATCACATTTCCTCTGGCCACAGACGAAACTTATCATCGATTAAAATTTTATAAATAATTCTTTTCATCAATATGACATCAGATGCAAGAAACTATGCATGATAATTGTAGAAAATTAATAACATTCTACAATTTTAGTGAGTATTTGTACTATTCCATGTAAATGTTTCTGTTTTTTCAGCATAGCAAAGAAATTATTTTCATAAATATAATTATTTTATCGCTCATAATATTTTCTAAAAATTAAAATAAATTTATGTCCCAAAATATTAGAGAATACAAAATAAATAGTCCTTGAAAATAATGCGTTAATATTTCTTCGTCTAAGCTTGATTTTCGCCCATCGGGGCAGACCGACTTAGCGGGTGCAAAACAAGACATCTGTCTTCTTTGTCTGTCTGTCTGATCACGAATGATGGAGGCAGAAATCTTCCCAGTGCTCAGAAATTTTTAGATGTGTTTTTCCGAAAAAAAGACTCATTTCCTTGGAAAAGTTATTACAATTGTTCTCCGAAATGTCTCGCCCTCAAATGTGACAACTTTTCTGTGCAAAGGAAGGTCCCATCTTCCTCACTGTGCATTCTTCCGCAATCCGAAGAGAAACTGGAACTTTTAAATAAGTAGCCTTATTTTCTCTAAACTAAATCAAATATGTATCACTGAAGGGCCTTTAAATTCATTTATTTATTATGTTTGTAAGCCTCTGACATTAATTAATGGTTAGAAGTTGCTTTAAATCATATGCTTGTTTTTCCTGTAACTTTTCCGTAGTGAGGCTATCCTTATGTTGAGAACCAACTACGAAACGAATGCGAAATTCGAAAGGTGAAGACAACAACTGACAATTCTGATACGAATTCTACTTTTGTTTCGACGAGTTTACACGTAGATGGTTAATTGATCCTGTTTGATATACAAAATTGATGGCGACATTTGTGATTTATATTTTAATAAAAAACACCAACAAGATACACTGCAATACAGCAGCATCGCAACGGCGAACGAACAGTTATATTACACAGACTGAACACCTATCTACTGGACAACAAGATCATCATACCGTACCAGTTTGGGTTCCGGCAGAAACATTCTACTACGCACCAATTATATAGAGTGGTGGAGCATATCAGCGAAGGATTGCAGAAGCGCAGTGTGACTGGTGGCTTGTTCCTGGATATAGCTAAGGCCTTCGATCGAGTATGGCTGGATGCCCTCATATACAAATTACACAACCTGGGATTACCAGGCTACATCACAAACACAATTAAGTCCTACCTGACAGGTAGACACTTTGTCGTTCATGTTTCAGGTTCACTTTCCATAAGCCGGCCTATCCAGGCTGGCGTCCCACAGGGGTCCCTCTTGGGCCCCACTCTATTCAACATTTATGTGAACGACATACCCACTACACCCAACACTACACTCGCAATGTATGCTGATGACACTGCGATCCTTACACAAAATGCATTTGTTGGTCCAGTTTTACAACACCTACAAGAACACATCCAAGCACTAGAGGCTTGGCTAGTCCGGTGGAAGATAAAAGTCAACGTTGGCAAAACCAATGCTATATTGTTCACTAAGAAAAGAAAATCTCCGGATTGTCTACAAATGTATGGTGAAAGTATCCCTTGGGTCAGGCAGGTCCCTTATCTTGGGGTGATCCTCGCTAAATCTCTCACATGGAACCCACACATTAAACATATTATTAGTAAGTTTCGAGCGCGTAAAGCGTCACTATTCCCCTTAATGGCTCGAAACAGCGTTCTTTCTATCGACAACAAGTTGCTCATTTACAAATCCGTATTGCGTCCCATCATTAGCTACGCCTGCCCAGTTTGGGCGTATTCCTGCAAGTCTTTAAGAAAAAAATTACAGGCAGCCCAAAATGGGGCACTCAGACAAATATGTAATGCCCCTTGGTATGTTCGAAACAAGCAGCTCCACAAGGAGCTTAACATTGAGGAAATTAAAATATTCTACAGCCGCCTTGCTCGGAAATTTTTTGAGCAGCAGGAGTTAATTGACAATCCTGTGATTATCAATTACAGTTATGACTGTAACGACCCATTGTATATAAAGCGCCCTAGGGCCATCATGTGTAATAATCTAGTTTAATGATTATGTATTATGCAATATATGTATTATAACTTAACATGTATATATTAGTTCTTTGTATCTCATAATCAGTATGTTTATGTACCCTTATTTCACCTAGTGGCACCAAAAGTATCGCACTTGCCTATTATTGTTTCTTTGCCATGCGTATGTTCTCTTTACAGGTTTTCTGTGCCTGACCTGCTTTCTACTACAAATAATGAATTTTTATTTACATCTACTTAGAAAATATTAAGTACAATTTCATGATAATTATGTATTCTCCTTATAAGTTTATGATCTCTAAGATCCATTTTGTTACAATTCACAATATTCGTAACTATACTTACATGTTCGATGTGGGGTATGGTTCTTAGAACCTAGGCACCCTGGTGTTCGGCACCGCAGTTATATACAGTTATATAATGTAAACACAATATTCGTTTGGCGTAACAGCGCCCTCTATACTATAAAAGTTGCAACACACCCCACCTGTACTCTGTTAAGAGTACACTAAATTTACACATCAATAATAAATGCTGATATAATCACAAATCAATACTGAAAATTATATTACAAATTAATACTTTGTGTCACAAACATATATTATAACATAAACGTTAAACTTCAAAAGGATAGATCAGTTGGACGGGTCTTCGATAAAGTCCTTGAGAAGTACGAATCAAATATGAACGCACATACCCGTATCTACCTTCATAAACCTCTTCTATAATTCCAAGTGGCCATAATAATTTTGATTTCGTCGACCCCTCCAGAAATACAACCTCACCTTTTTTAAGATTCCTTCCAGGAGATGGATTTAGAAATGTGTGCGCAGAGCGTAATTCAAGGGAATAATTCTCCTTCCATTTTTCCCAAATTTGTTTCAAAAGGTTAGTTTGATACAATTTTCGCCTAGTCAAAGTCTGCCTGTTAAATGGTTCATTCCTGAAAAGGTCGGCGGAATGTACAGGATAAGAAACATTTCTTGGCCTGGAAACAATAAATGGGCAGGTGTGAGAGCTTGTGGCTCTTTTATTTCATTGTGGACATAAGTAAGAGGTCTGTGATTTAGAAGTAATTCAATTTTTGACAGAATAGTCATCATTTCTTCAAAGTTAAGAAGAGCCTTTCCGAGAAGCTTTCTTAAAGGTTCTTTGATGCTTTTCATAAACCTTTTATAAAATCCACCCCACCAAGGCGCGTGAGGCGCAATATATTGCCATGTTATGCCGTTTACTGAAATGAAATCTTTTAATTTTGAATCGGTTATTTATAATTTTTGCAAATTCTTTCAGAATTTCATTAGTGGCTCTGAAGCTCTTAGCGTTGTCGGAAATGATAACTTTACAATTTCCTCTCCTAGCTAAAAATCTCCTTAATGAAAATTAAAATTTTTTGTTGACATATTTGGGATTAATTCAATGCGCACAGCTCTAGTTACACTGCATGTAAATAATGTTATGTAAGCCTTTTGAGGCGTATCATTTCCAGATTTTATTAAAACTGGGCCGGTGAAATCTGTTCCTGTTACAGTAAAAGGAGGGTTTTCAGTAATTCTATTTTTTGGTAGTTGACTAGTTATTTGTTTAGCTGGTTTCAACTTATATTTTCGACAAATTAAGCAGTTACCTAACACTCTTTTTACAATCTGTCTACCTCGTGGAATCTAAAATCTAGACCTAATTTTGGCGAGCGTAAATGTCACTCCACCATGAAAAGTTTTATTATGCACTCGAATAATAATTAATTCTGTTAATCTAGACTGCTTAGGAAGAAGCACAGGGGGAGCCTCATCCTTTGTAAATTCTCCTTCTTCTAATCTCCCTTTATGCGCAATACACCACAACTGTCGAAAAATGGGGCTAAATTCGAAAGTGGAGATTCTTTAGGAATCGACTTACTGTTTTTAATGTTATGTAATTCTAGGTTAAACTCAATGTTTTGCTCATGTTTTATCCAGTCTATTTTGCATTTTGAAGTTCTTCAGCTGTGAGGGGACCTGCAACCGTTTGTCGTTTTTGAAGTTTATTAACAAACCGTTTAACAAGTGCAGTTACTCTTAGTACTTTTAACAAACAACTATATTTCCTTAAACCTAAAATAAATTCAGAATTTTCTACCAAACATTTATTTTGCACTGTTTTTTTAAATTCTGTTTTTAGCTCTAAGTCTACGTCTGTAGATTTTAAGTTCTCAATTTCAGTAGGCCAGTATTCAGATGACTGACTGAGCCACGGTGGACCGTGCCACCAAAGCTGGTTCGAAGCTAAATTTGCTGCAGAAATTCCTCTGAACAGGATATCTGCAGGATTATCTTTCCCAGGGCAATGAGCCCAATTGTTGATATCTCATAAAGATTGAATTTCTTCTATTCTATTTTTACTAAAGTTATGTATTTACTAGATTGTCCCTTAATCCAACTTAACGTAATCATCGAGTCGGTCCAAAAATAACTAGATGTATTAAATTTTAAATATCTACTTACTTGACGGGCTAATCTTGCGGATAACAAAGTTCCCATTAATTCTAGTCTTGGTAATGTAAGACCTTTCTGAGGAGTTACACGACTTTCAGAACAAATAAAACTAGTACTTATCCTTCCATCTTCAGCTATAGCTCTTAAATACAGCACTGTTCCATAGGCTAAAAGAGAAGAATCTGAAAAAGAATGAATTTCAAATGAAATAAATTTACAGTTAAAATCTGACAAATAACATCTAGGAATCATGACATCTTCTAAGTGTTCGACTTCACTGCACCACAACTGCCACTTGTGATCCAGTGACGATCCATATCATAAGTCCATAGTTCTTGTAGAATGCACTTCAACTTTATGGTGAAAGGCCCTAAAAATCCGATAGGATCATAAATATAACCTACTACTCGAAGAATAAATCTTTTCGAAGCAGTTCCGTTCTTGATAAACTTTGATAGTTCTTTCACGTTGAAAGATATACTGTCCGCACCTGGGTCCCAAACTAGACCCAACACCTTGGATGGTGAGTTAAGTCCCGTACCTGAGCTCTTCTCCTCATCGATGTCGACCCCAGCATCCTTCCACAGCTCACGAAGTTTCAGGGAATTGGTTTTCCATTTTCGTAATATCATGCTACCTCTTTTGAAAATTTCCACACTTTCAGTCGTAATCTTCAAAGCCGCTTGCAAGTCTTCTTCACCTCCAAACAAATCATCGACATAAAAACATTCTAACAATAATTTGCAAATATCGGGAAATTCCTGTGTACATTTATCAAAATGATATTTCAGAGTTGCAGCTAATAAATATGGATTTAGTTTCGGCCCAAATAAAACTCTACTAAAGTTCATTTCTTGATACGCATTAAAACCGATATCATCAGCCCAGAAGAACATAGTAAATTTTTTGTCACTAGGATTGATCAAAATTTGTAGATATGCTTGCTTTATATCGGCTGTGAAGGCGATTGTATTTTTCCGAAATTTTAAGATCATTTCAAATAGATTTGGATATAAAGTTAGTCCTTTGAATAAACAGTCATTAATCGAAAATTGTTCTCCTTCATGAGAAGAACCATCAAACACGATTTTAAGTCGACTAGTAGATTTGTCCTCGCGAATGACCGCATGGTGGTGTAAGTAGAATGACTTCTCAGAACATGACAATTCGATATCTGACGACGAGTTCTCAATGATAAGTTCCTTGCGATAATCATCAATTACCTTTTTATGATCCTCAAAAAAAGCTATATCATTTCTAAATCTTCTAACCAGACCTTAGAAACGTTTCCGAGCCACTTCCCTAGTATTCGCCAATTTCTCCTGCATACCTGGTTTCCACGGCAACTTTACAGAATATCTTCCATCTACGAACCCAATAGAGTTATTAAATTCCTCAAGTATTTCCTGTTCCACTAAAGTCAAACACTCCGTTTCTTTGTTTGTAATACCTAAACTTTCCAGTTCCCAGAAACTCCTGAGTTCAGCTAATACAGTGCTTTGTTTACCCAACACTAAGTTTACAACAGCAGTCTTACTCGGATCATCACAATTTGCTTGCAAGGACCATCCAAGTTCAGTGTTTACAGCTACCAATGACGTATTAAATCTTTCAAAAACCTTTTGTCAAATTCCAATAAAAATCTGAACCTATTAAAAAGGAAATAACATTATCATCGAACGCTTGATTATATCCCCACGTTAAAGTGAATCCCTTAGCTTCCACTTCAGCCATCGTACTCTCATTCGGCAAATTAATCATAGCCCTCGAAATTTCATCTGTTTCCAAAGCCTGTATTACAACTTCATTTTCGTCCAAGATATTTCGCAATCTCACTTCCACTCTGCTCCAAGTTTGCAACCAAGGATCCTTTGCTCCAAACGAATAAATCTTTAATGTTTCTGACCCTAAACATTTTAATCCCAACTTCATAGATACATTTCTTTTAATAAAACTCTTTTCATTCCCATTATCAAACATTGCAATAATTGTACCTGATGATTTACGACCAACAATTTCTGTCCTAACACACTGCAATAAAATCACATTCCTATCACTTACAACTGAATTCGAAATAGAGGCTGAATTTCCACTTTCTTTGGTTGTTCGTCTTCCGTATTCGAATTAGATTTACATTTGCTAGAGTTTTCAAATTTAAAGCAAATAGCTCTAGCATGTCTGCCAAAGCAGAATGTACACTGTTTAGCATTACATTTTTCACAAAATAGTTTGTGTTACAACACAGCAAACATCTGTTTTCCTTAATTAATTTATCCCTTTTCTGTTGTACTGTCATATTTTCACATTCAGTCTTACAGTGATCTTGACCGCAAAATAAACAAACTTGAGAAGTTTTCGCCATGAATTTTGTTACTGACACGTGTTGATTGTTACTACTAGGAGGGAAATTCCGTTTCTGGTTTCTAATTTTGTTTGTGTTGGGGAGAATGAAAATTTTTATATGAAGTTACATTATTGGAATGAATACGGAACGCCTTTTCTCTTGCACTGATGGCATTATGTAAAACCTTCATCAATTCCCGTAAATCATGACAATTATTTATATTTCGCTTCGAAAATTCAACAGCCAATTCTCCTGGCAGATGTTTTAGTATTATGTTAGTCAGTATTGTGGTGTATGTTTCCGATTTGACATTAAATTCCTCTAAACATCTAATTTGAGTTTGGGCTTCAAAATAAAGGTTCCGAAGAGCCTTAATGTTGGAATCATTTTTACGGGAGTTAGATTTAATAAATTTGACAAGTGAGCATTTATTAAAACGTCTCTTTGTCCAAATGTTTCGGAAATTAATTTAACAGCCTGTTTATAGTTTTCTGGAGTAATTAAGAAGCCTTTAATGCTAGCAAGGGCTCTACCACCTAACAACGACTTTAAATAGCAAAACTTGTCAACATCAGTTAAATTAGAATTATTATGCACAGAATTCTCAAACTGGTTCCAAAAATCTAAATATTCTGAAGGTTCACCGTAGAATCGAGGAAGCGAAAGTTTAGGGAGTTTAGTTCTGTTTTCTAAATGCACAGTTTTATTTTCTACATGAACATTTTCTGGGTTTAATGCTTGTTCACATGACTGATATGGAACTTTTCCAATTGATTTAATTTTGTTCTGCAATCGTACTTTAACTGGTATTATTTTATCGTTGTAATCATCTACCGTGCTAATTTCATCCCTAATTTCGCTTTCTTCCTTCAACAATTCATCAATGTCACTATTTAGTATGTTAACAATTTCGATTTTACTATTCAACTTGTAAGGTTTTAGTTAAACTAACAAAGTTTTATTTTAATTTAAATCTTTCTATCTCTTCTCATTTTCAACTTCCCGTTAGAAGAAGCGCGCGTTTTTAGCCTTATGCTAATTTGAAGTGGAGTCAAGTTCTATTTAAAACAGAGGTAGAAACCTCTCAGTGTGAGAGAGTTTTTAGTCTCAGATCACGGTCACTCTATTCGACGTTCGCCTGACCAGTTAACATTTAAATTCTAAGCCATAGCGCTTTACGTGATTGCTTCTTGAAATAAATCCAATTATTTTGAGAAAAATTCAAGTTTTCAAGCTTTTGTATGGAAGTCGCCCGGATCCTGAAATTATTCAAATTATACTTCCTAGGCTACTGCTCCAAGTTCAAGATTTCATCTAGCTAATAAACCCAACGACGTTAGACAGGCTATTTGAGCTCGCAGTACAAGTTGAAAGCCGAAGACCAGCAGACAACGAACGACGTCGCCAATTTGAGCGAAGAAGTCAGTGGAATTCGCCAAGACCCCATCAGAAGCAAAATCAAAGTTACGGGAACAATACGAAGCAATGGCCGAAGGAAGAGGTATCTTCTAAATCGAGCGGCGAACGAAGGGAATTCAATGGAAGAACAAGCAAAGATGCCGAAGGCAACCAGAATAAAAAGAATTTAAACTAAGATGGATTTCTTCGAGGAAGGTGAAGAAGTCCGAAGCAGCGCAAAATTCTTCCACAATTAATTTAAACACCGTGGTCGTGAAAAATTTGAGTTTACCGAAGATTGAAGTTCTAATTAACAACATACCGGCGACGGCTCTCTTAGATACAGGAGCCCAAAGCAGCTTTATCTCAGAACGATTTTTCAAGAAGCACTTTCGCCGTTACAGAATTTTTAGTGCAAGAGACACGGATGTCATAGCGGCCCAAGGAGAGAAGTGTAGCTGTTTAGGGAAAGGATTGTTGTTCGCACGTATCAACGACGAGCAGGTAAAAATTTTATTTTATATTGTGCAAAACCTGCAATCATGTATTATTCTGGGTGTGGATTTTTTTAGATTGGCACAAGCGAAACTAGATTTCAAATTGGGGGAGTTAACGCTAAACATGAAACCAGTAGCAATAAAGAATCGTAAGCCCCCCTCCCAGTTAGACTTGCAGCACTTACCGCAAAAGAACAAGAAAAACTGCAGTGCGTGGTAAGTGAGTTTTCAAATTTATTTAGCGATGTACCGGGTTTCACACAGGTCGTAAATCATAGTATTGAAAAGGGGGATGCTCAGCCAGTTAGGCAAAAGCCCTAGCACTACGATAAAGTTAAAGAGGAAATAATTGAATGCCATATTATAGACATGCTGAAAAATAAAATCATCACGCCGATTTCTAGCAGTTATGCTAGCCCAGTAGTTTTATGGAAGAAAAATAATGATTATCCGATTACGCACCCGAAGCGGTGGCGTTTTGCTATAGATTATCGCAAGTTAAATTCCGTCACAAAATATCCCGTATATCCGTTGCCGATAATCGAAGAGATAATTCGAAATATTACCTCTACAAATACATGACCACATTAGATCTTACGAGTGGCTATTTTCAGATTGGGGTAAAACCCAAAGACGTCCCCAAAACCGCGTTCATAACTACGTCTGGCACGTACGCATTTCTTAGAATGCCTTTTGGTTTATCCGCCGCGCCGGCAAATTTCCAAAGATGTATGGACATCGTCTTAAGACCGGTGCTTGGTAAAAGTACGTTCATATACTTAGACGATATTATAATTGCGAGTAGTAATCTAGAACAACACTTACAAGATTTAAGAAAAGTGTTTTCATTGTTAAATGAAGCTGGTTTAAAGATAAATGCGTCCAAATGTAAATTTGCCGCAAAAGAGTTACGCTACTTAGGATTTAAAATTTCCCAAAATGGAATCGAAACGGATCAGTCAAAAATAATAGCTACTAAAATTTTTCCTGTTCCTAAAACAGCGAAGAAGTTATCGTCGTTTCTTGGGATGTGTTTATACTATCGGTCCTTCATTAAAGACTTTGCCAAAACAGCTGAGCCGCTGCTAAAGTTGAAAAGAAAGAAAGCTAGGTTTTCGTGGTCAGCAGAAGCTAACTTGGCGTTTCAAAAACTGAAAGACGCATTGACTCAAGCTCCCGTCTTAAAATTTCCGGAGGGGGATAAAGGATTAGAAATTTCAGCGGACACTTCAGATTTTGCGATTGGGGCAGTGCTTTCTCAAAATGGGCAACCCGCGGCCTTTTTCAGTCGAACATTAAATGAAACCCAGAGAAACTATTCGGCCACAGAAAGAGAAACTCTCGCAGTCTTACCAGCAGTACATAAATTTCGTGTTTTCTTTGGAAGTTCTCCAGTAACTGTATATACGGACTACGCGGCGGTTACTAGACTCTCCTCTGGGAAAAATTTATCACCCAGATTAATAATGTGGGCACTTAAATTACAAGAATATAATCTAATAATTAAACATACGCCGGGAAACGAAAATGTTGTGGCAGATGCTTTAAGCAGAATTAATTTGGATGAAAATGGAAATACAGTTAAAATAGCCATGCTACATCCAAAGTATTAGATTTTCGTGAAACAGCAATAGCCGAACTCGGAAAAGATCCGGAGTTCAAAAATATATACAATTTTTTGGCCGACCCTGAGAATTTCAGTCATCCGGATATTGTGTCGATAAGAAATAGGGCCTCAAATTGCGAAATAATTGACGGACTGTTATTTTATACGAAAACCACTAATGAGAACAAGGAGTTCAGACCGGGTATCCCAGCTAGCATTAGATTGAATGTATTAGAGGAGTTGCACGATTGTGCCATTTCGGGCCATTTAGGCATAAAAAAATTGTCCAAAGAGTTCGCGAGGCAGTTTTCTTTCCAGAACTGCAAACGTTTACTAGGGCGTATGTCTAGTCGTGCCCAACATGTCAATTAAATAATTATGTTAATTTCCGCCCGGCCGGGTTCCTAAATAGTATTAAATCAGAATTCCCAAATCAAATAATAGGCACCGATTTATTGGGACCTTATCCTAGAAGTAAAGTTAACAAAGGCCGATATCTTCTAGTTATAGTGGACCATTTTAGCAAATGGTTAGAGTTGATTCCGTTAAAACGCGCGTCTGCAAAAATTGTAGTAGATTCAATTCTAAATAAGTATATTTTAAAATACGGGGAGCCCCTAAAAGTTATTTCCGATAATGGTCCCCAGTTTGTTAGTAATATTTTTGAGGAAATGTGTACAAAACTGGGCATACGTCATCTAAAGATGGTCCCGTATCGTCCGCAGTCAAACATAGCGGAACGGGTTAATAGAAATGTAGAAAAAATCATTCGAAGTTACGTTAAAAAATTACCACTCTACCTGGGATAGCCATATAAATGAATTTGCATTTGCCCTTAGGACCGCCAAACACGATACTACACAAAAAACACCCGCTGAACTGTTTCTTGGAAGAAAAATTTTGACACCCTTAGATAAAGTTTTCTTTGGCCAGGAAAGGGCAGAAGAATTTAAAATGACTAATATCCAGAAACTGATACGGGAAGCTACCGGTAGTATGGAAATGGCCCAGAGGAAACAGAAATTATATTATGACCAAAAGAGAAGAGGGGTCAAGTACAATGTGGGAGATGAACTGTTGAAAATTAAACATGGCTTGTCAAATGCCCCAGAAGAAAAAATGGGGAGATGTTGTCCGCGTTTTGAAGGTCCGTTTATCATCGAAAAAGTAACCCAGGCAGTGGTAGTATTAAGAAGAAACGACGGGCAGAAAATTACTGCGAATGTTGATCAGATAAAACCTTTCTACAACCGTAATAAAAAATGGAAATGTTTAAAGATTTTTTTCATGATCCGAGGCAATCCATTCTCACCGAAGATGTAATTCAGAGAAAACAGCAGGAACCAGCATTAATGGCATGGAAAGGAGAGAAAAAGAAAACTTCCCCTCAA
The DNA here is from genome assembly GCA_000611955.2 of Stegodyphus mimosarum. Lineage (NCBI taxonomy): Eukaryota > Metazoa > Arthropoda > Arachnida > Araneae > Eresidae > Stegodyphus > Stegodyphus mimosarum. Next base: position 9,454 of record KK119237.1, on the reverse strand, counting down.
CAAAGTAGAAGAAATAAGAACCAAAATTGTGGATTTAAAAGAAAGACGGACGATGAAGGTGCAAGTAATAAAAGACCAAAGCAGAATAGGCAAGGACAACCCAAAGTAGCCAAGAGGACTGCGGAAACATCGGAGAGGTGCCTGAGAAGCAAGCAGCCGCGGTTGCGGGCTGAGGATCAACGTCCCGAATGCAGCAGGAACCAGGAGCAGCGACGAACGAGGGCCCAGGAGCGAAGGGCCCAGTCCAGAAAACGGCCAGCAGATCACCTTCCTCCCCAACGCAAGTACCCCAGGATGGAACGAGGGAATTATAAAAGGAAAAGAGATGAGCAACAAGCTGGATATGACCAATATCCAAAGTCAAGGAAACTGGCCCAAACTTCAACTTACCCAACTTTCAAGGATTGGGCCAAGAAAAGGATGGCTGACCACAACAAGATAAGTAGTATTTCTTATTCCAACGTTTAGTTAATTTTCGAGTGTACTGCAAGTTGCAGGGTCTATTTTACCTCAAGCGAGGTTGAGTTTTACGCCAAGTGGGCGATAAATAATTACTTATCTTGAAAAAAAAATGTTTTTGTTTAAAATTGTAATTCTGCAAAGATTTAAAATTACTTAATGTTTGTAAAGTAGAGTCTGAAGCATTGTAAATAGATTAGTTTTGTAAAAGCAATGAATTCCTGGAAAAAAATGTTAACTAAATGGTTTTGTATTATGCTTTGTCGAAAGATTTGTAAAATTTCTAGAATGAAAAGTCGAAAAAAGGAAAAACACGATTTAGTCTATGGACTATTATTTCAGTGTAATGTGATATTTCAGAAAAGTACCTTGAGAAAAGAATAGGAAGCACTTGCTGTAAACTTAGAAATTTAACCTACATTTATATTTCATGATTGCTGTGAAATTGTTAAGTTTCATAAAATGTAACAAATTGTACTATGCTATCAATGCACGTTAGGTTCAAAGTCAATGTGAATGAAGCATTCTATGTGCAAATTGCAAATTGTATGCATGAAAAGTTAAAGTTTGAGTAAATTTAAAATGCAAGTGTTAAATAGGCTCTCCACCAAATACCCTTAAAGTGTTAGACATGAAACTAGTTAGAACGTCAGGTTTAGCTGGTTATAGGGCGTTTTTTGAGGTCTCGTATGTCAAGTTCTAACTAATGTTAGTCGATCGTAGGTGGGAGATTTGAACACCCCCGAATACAGAAAAAACCCGAAATTGTGGTTTGCTTTTCATCCAACACCGGTGAGAGAGCATTGGGGAAGAATTTAATTTTGCTTGAAAGATAATGTGTGTGTGTGAATTTACAAGGGGAAGAAAATAAAGCATGTTACCTAGAAATTACTGTTATTATGTTGTACTAAAATTTCTTTCCTTCCAGATTTTGCTGGAAGGAGTAAGATGTAGATGAAAAAATATACAAAGAAACAGATGAAGAGTTATGTACAAAGCAAGTTTCGTCTGTAAATATTTCGCTAACAACTATTGTTTTTTAAGGGTTGGCCTAAGTTTAGAAGAGCTAAATTTTGACTATTTGTTTAGAATTGCAAGTTTCAACATGGTCCGTTTGGACCACAGTTGTTAAACGTTTCAATTCTGGCGGGAGGTATGTAAGGTTTTAGTTAAACTAACAAAGTTTTATTTTAACTTAAATCTTTCTATCTCTTCTCATTTTCAACTTTCCGTTAGAAGAAGCGCGCGTTTTTAGCTTTATGCTAATTTGAAGTGGAGCCAAGTTCTATTTAAACCAGAGGTAGAAACCTCTTAGTGTGAGAGAGCTTTTAGTCTCAGATCGCGGTCACTCTATTCGACTGACCAGTAAGCCTGACCAGTAAGCATTTAAATTCTAAGCCATAGTACTAAGCTTTACGTGATTGCTTATTGAAATAAATCCAAGTGCGTCAGTATTAGTAATCTTGCTACGCACCATTTAGTTAGAGGCCAACCTCGCGTTACAGCTCTGCGAGCAACGACTATTCAATTTCTATTTAGGTTTAGTTTAAATATTATTTAATTGTTCATTTTAGACCCAAGTGTGGTCTTTACTTTCTGTATCCTTCCCGAGTTGGGAAGTGGTTTGTAAATAATAGTATTTTAATAAAAGAGGATTTTAAATCCCTTTCAAGTGCAGTTATTCTCCAACTTAATCACAGTATCCTACCACCGAACATAGCTGCATTCAGCTCCCTGTTCAAGATCAGGACTTTAAGTTGTTACGAAGATGTGTTTTCCAAGGATATGCACCGAACACTCAGTTCTGACAAACTATTCTAAATATGAATCACATACATCTATGTCGATATCCAATTCATTCAAATATTTGTTTATTTTTTATAACTTTAGAGTTTGTACTCGATGTGTGTCACGCTTAGTTCGCAGCATTAACAATTTAGCCATTTTCACAATTTCTAGCAACAAATTTCATCCTTCGAATACTTTAAAAATAAATAAATTCTAATTCTACAATTCTAAACAAATTGTAATTTTTAACAACAAATCACACTTCCAGCATTAACACCAAATTCTAAGAAAATACAACAGATTCTTACTTGCAAGTACATTTGAACTTTCTAAACATAAGTGCAAACATTCAGTATATACGAAAACGAAAGTTTCAAATTTTTAACCAAAAACGGCATCAAATAACTTTACTACTTCAATAATTACAAAATATTCTATTCAAACAAATTTTCAACAAAACTATTTACTCACCCCACCAAGCGACGTTCCCGGCCGATGCACCACATGTTACGAACCAACTACGAAACGAATGCGAAATTTGAAAGGTGAAAACAACAATTGACAATTCTGATACGAATGCTACTTTTGTTTCGACGAGTTTACACATGGGTGGTTAATTGATCCTGTTTGGTACACAAAATTGATGGCGACATTTGTGGTTTATATTTTAATAAAAAACACCAACAAGATACACTGTAATACAGCAGCATCGCAACGGCGAACGAACAGTTACATAATGTAAACATAATATTCGTTTGACGTAACAGCGCCCTATATACTATAAAAGTTGCAACACCTTATCAGTAGATACCGTCTATTAACACTCCCCGTCGAGGACCTTTTGAGGAATCTCCCCGGGGATCTTGGGCATCGATGAATGTATAAGGTTGCAGTTTTACACTGTTTTCGGTCGCAATTATTTTTTCTTTTTTCATTTGCAAATAAAGGAGACAATAAGATTAATTTATATTTCCTTGAATACATCTCTTAGAATTATAAGCATATACTAATAAAGTATGCCTCAATTCGGTAAACTAGTACAAATATATAGTAAATTATGATGGTTAAATTAATAAACATAATATTTAAATAAAAAAATGATTACCATTAAAATAAAAGTAAACTTTGATATTTATTTATTTATTTATTTATTTATTTTTGCTGATATGCTATGGCACTGTGTATGGATTTATGATTTTCTCTGATGTTGTTTGCAAATAAAAAAATGTCTGAATATGTTTGGAAACCGCAGTACTAAATGTTACCTTGCTTAATATATACTTTTGTCTGACAGTATGTGTCTTTTGTTGTTTTGTCTCAAGGTAAAGGCAAACATATCGCCTTGTTTCCCATGTTAAAAAATAATTTAAATTTTTTTCAAATTTATTTTCCTGCCGTAGCAAAGGTTAGCTTCTAAACTAGACTTAAACTGTTATGTGACTGGACCCCCACATTTTTTTACTTCTCCTCCCTCATCATCACATTTGTTCAACTTTACCACACACACCTGGAACACATTATTTATTGTAAATGAACACAGCTTCCTCCCCTTTTGACTACACTGATGGACACAATCGTATTTTAGGACATTTTTCGTACTTCTTTTCCTTTTCTTTCTATAGGCCCTTTTTATTCTTTTCCTCTCTATTACTTTTGGGCTATTTATTTTTAATTTTATTTTGTCCCATATTTTTTTTCCTGGCTTTCAGAACTCGTATAAAATATACGAAGCTCCTTTTTACTCTCCTCTTAAATAAGAAATTGCCTCCTTTCTATACATCTCTCCTTCGCAACCTAGCTTGATTTTTCGCCCATCGGTGCAGAAAGACTTAGCGCGTGCAAAACAAGACATATGTCCACGTTCTTTGATCTGGCTGCTTGGAGATTATCATTCGTTAAGTGGTGTTCGACCACACGGCTTTTACCACTATATATTTATCATTCTCCCTAAGGACCTGTAAAAGTTCGTTAAATTCCATAAAAATGGAAAAATACTGTGCACTTATAATAAAAGTGCAAAGTCTTCAGTAGAAATTGACCGAGGCGCCATCTATCGGCCACGGAGGAAGTCTTCGTTGGATAAGCAATAATTGGAATTGGATATCGTCAGGCATATCTTTTCGCAATGGCATATCGTTTACACATTACCGTAGATTTGGCACAGTAACGTACAGTAAAAATAGAAAATAATATATATAAGTCCCAGAAATTTTTGTGCAGTCGTCTGAGGCGAAAGTATCTGTATCTTAATGCTCATAAGGAAGTAGACTGTCAGTTGATGTACGAATTTAATGATGATAAAGTCAGTAGCGTCTCAGTTTATTTTAAATATCACGAGCTGCGTTGTGTTCGTTGCGCTGAGGCGCACGAAACTTTCAAGTGTTTAAAAGATAAATCTGAACCACCGAAATGTGCCAACTGTGTACAAGTTGGTCACATAGCCAACTAAAGAGGTTGTGAGAAATTTCCACAGCAGAAAGTGACTCCCAAAGCTAAAACGTTCAACGAACGTATAGTGATGAATAAATCATATGCTCAAGCAATAACTACAGGACTCGCTCTGGAATCTATGAAAATGATGACAGAGGCCAAACAAATGTTTCAACAACTAAGTATGTTGGTCACCTTCATTAAGGAATATGGAATTCCTTTTCTGTGCTAGAAATTAATCGAGAAAAACTCAACTACACATCAGGAATGAAATCCGGACTCTCAAATTCATGGATATCCGACGGCTGACAACTATCCGTTTCGTTTTCGGGAACGCCAATGGCCTCCATAATCGAATTAGTGAATTCCAACAATTTTGTATTGATCATGATATTGACATTGGCATGATAACTGAGACGCATGCGAAACCATGCCATCGTCTCAAAACTCCGAACTATGTTTCATACAAATGTGACGTAACATCCATAGAAGAAGGAGTGTTATGATTTATGTGAAAGATAATACGCGTCGTGTCTCATAAATTCATGCACGGATTTTAATTGGGAAAGTGTAACTGTCCAAATTACGAGTACTTTACCAGTATATGGTGACATAAATTTCTGTGCAGTATATAACACTCCACGAAATCGACTCTCTGAAACTTTCCTAGATTCTATATTGCCTGAAGATTTCCCTACGATTGCTGCTGGGGACTTTAATTCTAAGCATATTAAAATAAATCTTTATATCTTAAACTAATTATAATATAGCAAATGGCTTTGTCCCATCAGGAAATTAGTAACTCGCAATTTAATAAATAAATGAATGTTTACCTGATAGGTCTGGTTCTGAATCGCCGGCGTTAACTTGAATCATCAGCTTCAATCCTTTAGACACGGACACTTTATTGACGATATTTACAAAACACTTGAAGGTTTATGCGAATAACTGCATCATTATAAAATTATTAATAACAGCTATCTTTACAATAAAACATTAGCTGCTCAACGATGAAAGTCTCAAAGTCTCAATACAATACCATTCCGGTAGAATCCTTTCATCTCTCTGCCAACTGTCTGCCACAGCGATGGTGGCGTAGCTGTCTGTCACGGCGCCATCGGAGATTTCCCATCAGTCATCGGAGTTTCCACATCCTCCGGCCCAGAAAGACAAGATTGTCTTTTATCTTCAGAATCAAGTTCCAAGGGATACAGATGTTATACAGCTCTTTTTAAGAACGTCCCATTGTGTAATCTCACAGTGCAAGCTCGGATGCTGCCATCACGGCCTGTATGTGTCTCGGTTACTAAGCCACATTTCCATAACAGTCTTGGTTGGTTATCATCATGGATCAATACAAAGGTGTTTTTGCTGATCTGCTGGGGCAAATTGCTCGTAGCACATTTATGAGCAGATTTCAAATCCATTAAATAGGTACTGTCTTGTCTGCTCCCTTGGCTGTGGTGGA
>KK119236.1:15031-93079 GCA_000611955.2 Stegodyphus mimosarum | reverse complement strand
CTCTTTCACTTAGCATTTCGTTAATTATAGATAAGGCTGAAATATAGGACCGAGCTTTCGAAACGTAAATTTATAATGACTCTTTTCAGTTGTTCATTAGGTTATTTCGGAAGCAGGAGTATTGAAAAAATGAGCAACGTCTTCGCCGGGAATCGAACCACGGACCTCTCGGTTACACGTCCAGCGTGTCCACTACACCACGAAGGCATGTGGAGAAGGCGGGAGAAATACCTTATACAGTCAATGAACGTTTACAACACTTTGAATTTCGCAGGTTTCGGATTCAACTGAAGTATACAAGGCGATTCGTTATCGGTGGGACAAACTTACAGGAGATGTAGAGGGCACAAAGACGATTCGAATGACATAGGTTTTAAGGGTGCGAAATACTTTGTACCCAAGCTACTGTTAAAAGAGACAAAGAAAAAGAAGAAAACAGAAACACGTTAGTGTAATAGAATTTATTACAAATTTACATTGACAAAACGCCACATGCTAGGGGAAAATGTTCGAAATGACGTCCAGAAGCATTCGCACAGGCTCCACAGTGGCTCCGCATGCAATTCCTAATCTTCTGGAAGAATCCTAGTGTGTCTTGTATTTGCCCGGTAGCTACAGATATGTGAGCGACGAAGTCTTCAATTGAATCAACGGGGTCTCGTATACCAAAGCCTTCATTTGACTCGAGAAGAAGAATGTTAGGCATGATAGGTTTGACGATCTAGCAGACCAATTAACCGGAGCATCATGATCTATCCAATGCCGTCCAAATATAACGTTTAGGTGTTGGCAGACGTCACTGTAGTAACGGCTTGAACCTCATAATGCTGGAATCACATTGAGCGACACAACGACTTTGGAACATGTGCTTCTTCAGTAAGCTCCGTAGGAATTTACTTAGGAAGATCAAGTATGCCCTACGTCCAGATGAGGGGAGGCAGAAGGTAAGATCCAAAGAGGTGGCCTTCAACAATGCCGTCCCAAATATTGATAGAGGCTACATGTACCTGTTCGTGTACGATGGAGGTTATCGAAATCTCCCAAATAAGCATTATGTTGATTGAAGGCTCCCTCTCTTGTGAAAAATGCCTCATCTGTGAACAAAGCGGATGCAGCAAATGCAACTTGTACTATTTACTCACGAGTACAGACAGAACCCGAACTGTAATTTACGTTTGTTTCGATCTGGAGGCAGTAAGGAACACGCAACCTTTCTTCCATTATTCATGAAAGACCTCCTTCTCAAGGAGGAGGTTTCATGGTTTGAAGAGGAGCCATTAAAAGGGCCGCATCGAGCTTTATATCTTTCATGGAGGTTTCGTAATCTGTCACAGATGTACAGATGAGTAACGATATCGCTCGAATGGCTCGACCAGCTTACTCATCTAGCTTGAAACTGATTGAACAAGGGAAAAATCGCTTATATCGCAGAGCAAAAGCATGCTAAATTCCTTCCTGGATCCTCTTTATCTGAAAAGTGCACTTTCAGAAGAGTGGTGTGCAGTTCAACAAGACTTGATCAAGAAGTTGAAAATATATGAAATCAAGATAATAGGTTTATATTTTTGTAACAGGTGACTAAACACCATGTTAAGGATAAATTTGTTGCAAAACAGGGAAGATCGTTTCTCTATCTTTTATAAACTTCTATGAATTTGCATCCAATATCTTGATATTTATCAACTGGCAAACATGGCAGTATATGTTAAGTAAGAATTTGTACAAATGTTTTTAAAGTTTTTCAATAAATAGTAGTTAATTATTTATCTCTTTCAATAGTCTTAAATTTTGATGATCAGTGTATTTGTTCAAGAGCAATAATTCTGCTAGATTTCTTACAATAACGTCAAGAAGATTTGGATACATTCTGTTTCTTGCATTTTGTTTGTTTGAGGATACAAGAAAGGATATCCTGTTGACTACTGCATAATTTGCTGGTGTTATTTGAGAACTAAAGACTGCGAAAATGCTTTTATAGTCGAAATTTGTTGCTATGAATCCTGGCACTTTCAGAAATTAAAGACAAAATTGAATGCCAAAGTTTCTTCTTGCTACCGTTGCAATTATACATACATATATAAAGTCGTTTTGAATTATGAAATTACAATTAATTCATTTAAGATATGAAAAATTTCGCCTCACGCAAGTAAATAAAATTGAGTTTGTTTAAAAATTATAAAATAATCGTATGTTTTTCTCTTATCATAACTTTAATACATGAAATAGCCAGAAAAATACTAAAGAAAATCTGGGAGTCCAGGCAAACAAAAAAATAGCTTGTCTTACGAAGAAAATCGAAAAATGAACGTTGCTGTTTCTGTTTGTCATAGTATTTGATCACTTTGAAGGCTTCTGAATAAACTTGAAAGGATATGTATCTACCGGCCTTTATACACATACCTTGAACACGAGGAAGGTCAGTATGAGTTTGACCATCTAATTATCCTCTTAGTGTTTAACAAAACCAACTTTTAGGATATAAAATTTGAAAATATCTTATCGCTCTTCTTTTCAAGTGAATTTTCTACCGCTGGACTACAGCTCGTTCATTCACATTAACAGTATAGTAATATGACTTTCACTCGTGCTCATCGATTCTAGAAAAAACTCCTCTGATCAGTATACCGGATCGTCAGCAAAAAAAAACTAATATTTTATGTAATTTAAAAAATTTTAATGCTTCTGTTATTCTACTGGAATGCAGCTTACTAGAATTTCTTGGAAACTGGAAACTACGCCAAACAAGCTGACCTCCCGTTTTTCTACATAATGTTATAAACAGTATTTATGATTACATTTGAGAAACTTATCAGGGTTGAATTATATCTACCACTTTGTAGATGCAGGTTGTTTTCTGTATATTTATGTCTTTAATTATTTACGTTTTAAAATGTACATAATTTTCTGTGCATTCATACATATAATTAATTTTAACATTTTTAATTATTTAAAATTGCCTAAAAATTTATTTCAAATGTTCAGCTTTCGGTATTATATAAGAATGCTCGTAAATGATGCTAGCTTCGTTAAAAAATACTGATCTTAGACATGTACTTCGTGTTCTGAAATCAGAGTAGAGAATTTTACGAAAAAAAATTTAAACACTGTGGGTGAAATGGTTCTCTGCACATAAAATACAACTTTCAGGTGGTCCCCGTATAATGAAAATTCAAGTTAGTAAAATATTCATTATGTTTTTGTTTCTGATAACGAAAATTCAGTAATAAAAACAAAGGGAAAATTGTTTTTGATGGCTGCTAATTAAGAAAGATCCTGAAGTGACTTTATAGTAAATCGATAAAAAATATTTCGCCGCAAATAGGGAAAATACCTTAAATATGATCATAAATTCCATGCAACAACGTACTTCGTATCAATTAACGTGTAGCTGCCACTATGATTTCTGGTATTATCATTTAACGAGTAGAACTGTTAACAGAAATTTCGTTCGATACTCACCACGTTGTAAAATATTGTTAAATTTATAACATTCTAAACTCATTGATAACATCTAAATGCACACAGTGGAGAGAAAACAGTCTGCAACATATCTGTATAAATCGATAACACTTAATGGTTTCCAGAAGTCATAATTCTCATGAATTTTCGATTCCAGAGGCTTTGTTGAATAATAACTTCAACAATACAATTATTTTTCTTAATAAACTTTTCCGAAGATCTCAAGTCAATGCCTAAGGAATTCCGTGCATTTCATACCAACTCAACATTAGAATCTTTTAAAAAATTTCCACTTCTACTACCTGCTAACTGAATGCCAGAAAAGACGACGTTGAATGCTGGGTCACCTTTTCTTTCATTAAATGCGAGCCTAAGTGTCAAATATAAAGCGGAATAAATCTCACTGGGGAGAGCATAATTAAATTTCACCTTCCACAATCTTTTCTCTAGGAAATTCTGCAAATCAATTAACTCTTGTAATTAGGTTCAAAGAAGATCTAAAGCTTAGTGTCGCTTTAAGTACTCTATTTGAAAACTAATATCTCTTTATGTCCTGCTGAGTTTTTGAAGTACATCGGAAAGCTTCACAAAGCATTCGTAAAAATTTTAGCATAATCTCTTGTCAGTAACAAAGGCTTCTTTTGGCTCTTATCATTATTTTTTACGAACACAAAGAAAAGTGGCATTTTAGAATTATAAATCTCAGGTAATTAAAGACTTCAAGTGCTTGAATGAATATCCATTTATAAAATAATTGCCAAAATAAAGAAAGAAAAGTATTTATTTTTGAATAAGTACTTAAGTTAACTTCTCTCTGCCAAAGATTCTTAATGAGGACTCTACTGTAATGATGAAATTTTTTATCATGTTAAGCCTGACGAGATTACATGCACTTAATTATTTGAGTTTGTAAAATAAATGTAGCCTTTTATATAAGTCTAATTAAAAACTATTTCAAATTAGGATATAATTATACAATTCTTCAAGCGTCCAGAATATGAAAATTTTGTCTCTGGTCTTTCAATTTCTTTTATTTTATTAATTTTAAAACTGTAAGTTTTCATAAATGATTACCATTATGCCAATAACACATATTTTTTAATATTTATTTTGATGAATATTCATTCCACATAATTTTATCCTGTTTCACACTATTTGCTTTTTACTGAGGACATAAATATTATATACTGCAGACTCCCTGGTACCACTACGGTAGCCTGAGACAAACAGGTCAGTCCGTCTTGGAATCGAGATCATAAAAAACAGAGCTTTAGTGGTTTTAATCGTTTAGTCACGAGTCAACACCAATGGCAATAGCTCTATATTACAGAAAATGTAGATCTTTCACAAAAAATTTACATTTCACATTAATCTTGGAAAATCAAACCCACCCTTCACGGTTATCGAACCAGAGACCTGTTTGCTAGCTAGTTATGCAGACAACTACATCGCAAGAACACATAAACGAAATAACATTTATTCCTTGTTTATTTAACTGTAAGTAAGAAAGAACAGTAATAATTTCTTAATTAGCACATTACAAAAGGACAGAATTATTTATCTTCAGTTTAGTTTTGAAGTACTGAAAAAATTTAAAGTTTGTCTTACTTGGAAGTACAAATAGACTAAAATTACAGCGAAGGAAAAGGAAAGAAGAAACGGAAGAAAATATTATAAAGAAGAAAGGAAAGAAAGTATTACAAAGAACATTATAAGATTCTAGCTAAATTAAAAATACTTGAAGCTGAAACTTACTCGGAATGTGAAGCGACTGTTAGTTAAGTTCGATTGTATCAGTAACAACGCAAGAAGACGGGTAAAAAAACCCTTTTATTCACTCAACAGTTCACATAAGGCACTTCTCGTGCTTATGAATACCTCATCAACGCCTTTTGACGGTGACTCAAAAATAGACAATAAAATTAAAACTAAATCTAAAGTGAATAATCAGCCAAAGCTGCACAAAGCTATTTAACGCGTAGTCGGCTCTTTGGTTAATACCGACGTAGATTATCCAGCAAATAGTATGCACGGCCATCAAATAGCAAGCTTTCACTAGTAGCGAAACAACGTGGCCGAAAGGCAGAACATACGCTGTCTGAAATTTCTGAGTTCTGATATTTCATTCTGGCAAGAAAGCGTGGATTGGAAAATGAGAGTTTAAAGGAAAAGCTGTTTTCAAAATAAAATGAACTGTTAGAAAAATAAAATAAAACCCCACAATTTTCCCGCTAGAATTTAAATAATCGAACGTGAAGGTCTAAACTAACCTTGCTGAGATTTTAAATTCTAACTTTAAATTCTAAATTGAAATTCTAAGAGCCAACTTTTACATTGATAAGCTAAATCTAAATTTATGTTCAAGTGCCATGTATTATAAACTTTTTTTAGGAACAATACGTCATTTCTTGAAACAGTTGCTCTCCTTCCAGTGGTATGAAAGGAAAATACATTAGTGTTTCTATTCTGCACCGTCAACAGAAATTCTTCAATCACATTTTTTCGAAAAACAGTTTTTCAACTTCTCATCGCATTTATTTCACTTTCATGCAATTTCATTTACTCACCATTAAATTAAATTTCCCCAACGCTCTCTAGAAAAAGTGTTCTGTAAAAATGTTTCGAGCTTGTTTCTGGAATGTAGTATGTCAAACATACTACATCCTGAACATCTTTTAAAGTAATTAAGAAACAATAACAAGCCGAATAAATATTAATTTAAAAGTCAAACAACAAAAATCAGCGTTATATTTTCAAATTTTCACAGGACTAGTTTCGAAGGTTTTACCGAACCATCATCCTCAGCTGCAATAACGCTAATTTTTGTTGTTTGACTTCTAAGTGTTAAACATTTGGACTCTCTAGACCTTGAAAACACCTTACATTCCAACTACATCTAATGTGCTAACCATGTAAGTGATTTAAAACTTTAGTGTATCTAGAGAGCCCAACTTAAAACTTTACTCATACTTCTAACTTGCTTGCAATCAATTCATTTAGGATAGTTAGCTAAACTTTTGAAGAAAACTCATTCCTCTATTTAAAGCTACAAACATTTTACTTCTCCCATGAAAACAAAAACATTCAGTTTGGAAACATAATATCATTACAATGCTAAAGGCATATTCACAAGACAATACGCTAAGAAATTTCTGGTGTTCAGTTACACTTTACATCAGCAGTACATAGCTGCTTTAAATTCTCTACTAAATGTTGCCAAGAATTCTAACTTTCATTCTAAAAAATCTGAGTCTTTTAGGCAAAAATAAGCAATAAATTAAAAACAAAGCGAAACTTGCGAAAACAAATTCAGAGCTTATTGCTTGTAACTTAACAAAAATAACCTCGCTTGATGTAAAACTAAAATTACATAGCAACTTCTGCGCATAATATAAAATCAAACGGACTTTCCAAATTAGAAAAGAAAGAAAAACTTTCAGTTATCTTTTCCTCTTTTGAAGTCAGCCATCCTTTTTGCTAAGAACTCCTCCCATGTCGGGTATCTCATTAGCTGCTGAACTCTGATTCTCCTTTTTGGCCGAACTTCTGATTGCTGTAGGGTATGCTTTCGCGTCTTCCATTTTCCCTTCTCGGTGAATCGTTTAACCTTCCTCCGACGTTGTGCAAACTGGAACTCTGGCCTTCTCTTAACCTGCGAACTCCTTCTCATCGTCTCATGTGGGTTTCCTTCTGGACCTTCCTCCTGAATGACCTTCGTAAGTTTCCATGGCCTTGTCTATTGTGAAGCCGTGAATTTAGCTGGCCGCATGTACCTTGAACTTCTGCAGGCAGGAACGTTAATGACCAGAGCTTGACCTTTTGCCTCTCCGCCTAGAAACCGCTCCCCTGATTTTCACTGAAGTTTCCAGATTGTTTCCTCTTCCTTTCGTTTCTTAATGTTGACTCTAACTGTTTTTGACTTTCTCGCTCTTTCCCCCTCGTAGCGTTAATTTTCACTTTCTTTTGATGCTGCTCTGGAAATGAAGTTGCCCTTCTTTTGATCTCCGGCGAGTAACATTCCGGAGCTCTTTCAGGACTGGTACTCGGTGCACTTTCAGTTTTGAAATTTTTTTTAAGAATTTCCATATCATTTCTATCGTACAGGACTTAACTTTATAGATGTCTGCCACACTCTGTTGGCAATTTTTATCTTTAGGATACAGTTTGGTCTGTCTAACTTTCTCAATTATAAATGGGTCTTCAAATTCTTCTGCAAATTAACTAAATTTCTTTGTCTGGACACAAGCCAATGCATGCTTTATTTTAACAACCTTCTCACCAACTTTATAATTCACCTGCCTTCTTTTCTTATCATAATAAAATTTCTGCTTTCCCCCTGCCACGGCCGAGATATTTATTGCTTTGTAATAATCTTTTAAATATCTTGCATTTTGAATTCCGCCTCGCTCTGTTGCACGAAAAATAATTTATCCAAGGGATTTAGCACTTTTCTCCCGAGAAACATTTAACATTATCCCGAATTTATCCACACTCCACAAATCTCTCAGCTTGGTGTTCTTATTCATTGCATTGTTTTAAAAGATTTCACCTGGCTTGGTATTATCAGCTCTGTTGAATTTAACAGTTTATTTAGATTTTTGAATTCCCTGTGCATAACAATTACTGTTGCTGAATTTCAGATGCCTATAAAACGCCTTGAGTGAGTCTATACTCTCTCTCGACAGAGCTCGCAAATGCGAATGGTATAGATTTCTGCCTGACATCATTTCGGATTGAGATTTCCCAGAGTATGGTTATCTATACCATTCTCTTTCCCCCCGTCACTGGCCTCTTCAGTAGACTTTCGTGCTGAAGGGTTTTTATGTGCCCTTTCTCCGCTTAAACACAACAGGCAAAAGCATTAATACCATGCACCAGAACCTTTAATGCTGATATTCTGAACTGCTCTCTCGGCGTCAGAAATGTCTTTTCTAACCTCTTTACTTCATTTGTAGCTGAACTATACTGATATGCTGCTTCAAATGAAGCAGAAATTCTAACGCGCGTTTCTTTTGTCTAAAATACTGATACTTAAATACCTCTGATTATATTGTTCTTACATCATAGCTAATGCATTCAATATGAATATTTAAAAAGAAAGAAAGTCGATTTTTAATATGCACTTGTAAAAATGTGGATGCAGCTCCTAAGTCTTATATTGAAAACCATTTTATTTTTAAAAGCGGCAATTGTGAAAAAAATATAAAAAACTATTTAACTCGCCTTAATATTCGTTGATAAGTATGTGCAATATTTCGAGACATTTCTTTAAAAATTAAATGCAGCTATAACATCTGCAACAATGCAAAAGAAACTAAGAGATTTTAATTCATTGCATTTAGAATTAAGAATTAAAAAGCTATTCTCAATAAAACATTACGCTTTCCTGATCATAAAGTAATTCGTCCTATGGCCACTCATTCAGCAGATATTTAAAACAAGCAGATAGTTTTTTGGTTTTGATTAACAGCAAAATGTGAGAAGTTTATCTACCTAAGAGTACGAATGCATTCGTAACGACCTTTCTAAAGAAAATTGGCTGGCATTCATGTTACACTTCCGCAGGCCTTCATTCAACCAGCACAGATTCGAATTTGAGATGAAACAACAGTGTTGAGCTATCTTATCCACATGACGGGTGGTGGGTCCAAATAAATTCAAAGCATAGATTTTTAAGCACATTTGAAACAATAACTATCTTTTTCTCGACATCGCTCAGAAAATGGGCAATCTGAGAATACATAAAATTCTCAAAATTAGCGATCGATAGGAAAGTAATTAATTGATTTCATGAAAAATTGTAATACTCTTTAAATAGCAATAACACTTCCCTAATAGTATTACAAACTTTCGTGCTTTACTGTTTTCCAAAGACCATTTGAAAACATAGTGTATCAATGTTTATGTTTTCAAAGCATCCTTAGAAAACGGTAAAGTATAATAGGTTTCTAACGTTCTGAGTAGAATATTTTTTGCTAAGATTCTGTCTTTCATTGTGTACCTGCTTCTTCTGCCTCCGTTCCTCTTATCTCTGTTTCTGTTTGTCTCCTTATTTTATGAAGGACATTTTTCTTTCGTTCTCTTTCTTTATATCCTATTAACATTTCTACCTCTCATACATACTTCATCTTTCTGTTGCCTTTAGTATGTTTCTTGATGCATTTTGTCTTATTTTTACCGTCAACATTTAACGGGGCTGAGCTGCTGATATTCTGTGATTGCATTCCTTTAATGTCTTTCCCTCTGTTACTCCTATTTTTCTGCTATTTGCATTTTATGGTTTAGTGAAAAAAGTATGATTTGTTTTTCATATTTATGTATTTCATGTACAGTATTTTAATGCGCCTTGTGAATTTTCTTAGAGAGAGAAATCAACTGTAGCCTATTACAAATTGCCCATTATGAGCTTTTATTGCTTACTGCAATTCAGAATTCTTATCGCTTATCATGAAATATATGTAAGCGTTGTTTCCATTATGTTAAGAAAAATTACTTATTTCGCATAAAATATACTAGTATTTCGTAGAAATTTCTCATAATAATTCAAAATTGTCCATGAAAAAAAAAAATACATGTACAGGACACATAGTGTATCCTTAATGCTTTTAAGTTAAGAAATTGGATAAACATGTCTTTATTTCTAAGCGTTAAATAATTTTTCTCTCTTTTTGTAGCATGTTTTTCATCCCGTGCACAGAAGTTTGGACACTTTTCAAGGAAATCACATAACATTAACCAATTGCCCCATCAGACTGTAGTTTGCACTTAAAAATTTACCCCAGAGTGTTTTTTCCTCCATTTCGTTATGGAGAGATAAGAATAAATTTTAATTCAAATTTTTTATGATTTTTTCGGTTTTAGATCCATTACTAATCCCGAAAAAAAGAGCTTTCCTAATAAATTTAAGAAATATAAATTTTACAATTTTGGTAACTTGCAGATTTTTTTAGCATCAATTTGTGAAACTGATATCCTTTTAAAATGGGGTTCGATTATTTTATTCGACCACATTTTTAAAAAGAATCAGCTTTCATTGTTTATCAAGATTTTTATCACAAACCTGTAAAGAAACTTAATGAGCAATGAGCAACAGTTCTGTTCAAACTCAGTAGTCTGTCGATGAAACCAGTAGTTAATTGCAGTTGGTCCTTGAATTGCTCGGATTTGGATTGCATGGATTTGCTTACACACGAATGCTTTCAACAAATATTGTAAATTTCTGGAGTTTTCAAACGATTTAAAAAAATCTAGCAGAACATTACAGCGCCCCAACCATAAGAAGAAAATTTTAAAACGTTCGGTGTGTCATGAGTGCATGTAATGTCAATAATGATATATTTTTTTATTTACTACAATAAAATACGAGGTGCACCCATAAGGTAGCCGGGCAGACACCAAACGATAAAATAAAAAATCTGATGTGTACACCACATTACTTCCTTGTACGGAATATTAAATTATACGCATTTTGCATTTCGCATTGAATTAAATCTACTTCATGGATAACGCATAAGTCACAGTAGAATAAATCACTCTGTAAGCTTCCTATATTTGTTTACCATGGCGACACTCTGGCGCTATGATCACTTAACAGCGTTACATCTCATTCATTTTAAAACTCAGAATGCACAAATGTATGTATATCATCTGGAGAATTAACTAATCTTTGCCACATGCTCTATTCAAATACTGTAATAAATCTAAAACTATGTGTAAAAGAAATTACACAAACAAACAAAAAAGAAACAAATTTTCACAGACGACTCAGTATTTCTCATTCAATTAATACAGTTCTCACTCCGCGACGAGGCAAAAATACGTAAAAATTCCAAATGTCTATATTAAAAATTACGAAGTAAATCTTAAACACATATTTCCTCGAATAAATTCCAGAATGGCTTAGTCATGATTTAATTCGCAATAATAAAAGAAGGCATTTTTTTTGTTACGAAGCTTAGTTCTCAAGATTGGCAAAAAATCTACTATTCTTTTAAGTTTCAAATGTAAACAAATATGGCTGTCATGGGAAAAATCATTAGGCTTAGCTGCACTTAAAGAACTTATAAATTGTTGATAATTCTACAAAACTTGCATGCAGATTTACTAAAGGCATAAAAATCTTAACCGGAAGATAAGAACAACTTAATTCAACCATTTTTAAAGAAAAAATGCACAGTTTACCAACATATAAGAATAAAAAACTGAACTCGCTGAGCCGATTAACATAGTGATTATATACATGTAAAATATAACAAATATGATGGCTTTGCCCTACCCAAAACAGGTAACCTCTAATTAACTTTCCGCAATTTCAGAATCTTCCTCCTAGACAAGTACTTTAGAGAATACTCTGGCACATAATGTAACCGCCACTATAAATAGCTCTACGGGCCATTTTTAGTCAGACTGCTTCCGGCGATTACTATAAGATCCTCGCTGCTTTATGTTGTAAAACAGTTTTTATAAAATTTCGAGACTATAAAATTTTTTCTCGAAATTTCTCGAAAAGTAGAGAGCAAATTTATTCTTCTTACCTTGTATCCAGCGCAGCATCAAGGGAAATCATACCTAATTAGCTTGTAATCCAAAAAAAGAGGTTGTAGACGGAAGTTATCACGAAACACATACTTTATTAATACACGAAAATAGATTGAAATTTGTTAGTATCACAAGTATATATCGAAAAAAGGGGTTATATAAAAGAGAGTGTCATATCACTGTCCTTTCCTGAAGGAGTGAGAAAACTCAGAGTAAAAAAATAAACGAGTTACACAATTAACTCCTTTGCAGGGTTTTCAGTTCATAATGTTTATCGCGCTATTGGCGGCAGTCCATCACCATATGCATACCAACACCCCTACTTGATGGGCAGGATCGCCATTTGCAGCGATTTTCGAAGTTTCTCGAACACAGGCTTGCCTAGTGGTTTGGTGAGCAGATCCACAATCATGTCGGTGCTTCTGCAGTAGTCTAGGCTCAGGATCCCGTTTTGTTGAAGTTCACGCAAGTAGTGGTATTTGACGTCTATATGTTTTGTTCTGGAGTCATTTTTCTCCGTTTGTGATAGTTTGATGCATGATTTGTTATCTTCATAGAGAGTAATCGGCAGATTTTGTTTTAGTCCTAGATCTTTAAGCAAATTTAACAGCCATTGTGCTTCTTGTGCTTTATTAGCTACTGCAATATATTCTGCTTCAGTTGAAGAGAGTGCAATGCAGTTTTGCCGTTTGCTGCTCCATGAAATGCAGTTATTTTATAATTTGAATATGTATCCACTGATGGATTTTCTTGTTGTTCTGTCATTTGCTCAATCTGCATCTGAATATGCAGTTTGTATAGGTTCTTGAATTTTGTTAAAAGATCAACCTAAGGTCTTTAGTTGTATGTAAGTATCGAATGACTTTCTTGACAGCATTCCAATCTATGTTCCTAGGTTTTTCGTTTCTTCTACTCAGTAGATTGACAGCGCATGCTATATCTGGTCTGCTTATTGTAGCAATATATAATAATGCCCCTACTGCTTGTCTATATTTTGTATTATCTTCTAGAAGATTATCTTCAGCTTCTAGTTGGCAGTAGTTTGTTTCCATTGGCGTATATGTTGGTTTTTCGTTTTGAAGTCCAAACACTTGAACTATATCTTCGATTTTATTCTTTTGGTTTATGGCAAAGGTTCCATCTTTAGTTCTTTCGATGTTCATGCCGATGTAGTAGGTGACTTCTCCAAGATTTTTGATTTCGAATTTAGCGTTTAGTTGTTGGATTGCTTCCATTACATATTCCTCACTTTCGCTTCCTATAAGCATATCATCTACATATAATATTATATATGTCAATTTTCCATTGATGTTTTTTGCAAAACAAGCATGGGACTTCTATACTTTGTTTAAATGACATGTTTAGAAGTATTTTTCCAATTTTCAGATTCCAAGCTCTAGCGGCTTGTTTTAAACCATACATAAATTTCTTCAGCTCGCACACTTTATTTTCATTTCCTGCTTTTGAGTATCCTTCAGGTTGAGTCATGTAAATTTCTTCTTCTAATTCTCCATGAAGGAAAGCTGTTTTGACATCGATATGTCTGACAGACATGTTTTTGTACGAAGCTGCACATAGGAAAGCTCGTAGAGTGGTATATTTTACTACAGGAGCAAAGGTTTCATCATAGTCAGATCAAAACTTCTGGCTAAATCCTTTTGCGACTAATGTGGCTTTGTATCTTTCAATTTTTCCTTCTGCATTAAGCTTGGTTTTGAAAGACCATTTACATCCTATTGGTTTTCTTCCTTTTTGTAAATTAACTAATTCCCAAGTGTTGTTTTCTTCTAGTGAATTAATTTCTTCTCGAACAGCTGTTAGCCATTTTCTTTTTTCATTTTCTTCCAAAGTTTGAATTTCCTTCGATGTTTTGGGTACGGAAGAGATTGGATATTTTGCATGGAATCCGTAGCGATCAGGAGGTTTACATTTTGTGACTCTGTTCGATCTTCTGACTTCTAAAGTTTCTTCTTTGTGTTCTGATATTTCTTCATTTTCGGGTTCTTCAATTTTTATTTCTTCCTGTTATGAGCTTTCTTCCTTAAGATTTTCTTCATACCAGTTTAAAGAGACGCTTACAGGTTCGTTAGTTTCAGTGTCTTCAATAAATCGTACTGATCGACTTATTATGATTTTGTCTTCAGGGACTAAAATTCTGTAGCCTTTACTTCTGCTATCGTGTCCGACGAGTATTCCTTCTACTGCAGTATCATCTAGTTTATCCCTTTTAGATTTATGTATGTAAGCAAAGGCCTTGCGCCCAAAAGTCGTCAGATGAGAGAGGTTGGGTTTCTTGTTATTCCATAATTCGTATGGCGTTTTTGCATTTGGTTTTGTAGGCATACGATTCTGTAAATAATTTGCAGTTAGCATTGCTTTTGCCCAGTATCTGTGAGTTTGACTTGAGTCAGCTAAAAGACATCTTGTCATCTCCATTAAAGACCTATTTCTCCGTTCACTGACTCCATTTTGAGCTGGACAATACGGCACCGTAAGCTGGTGATTTATACTATGTTTTACAAGATATTCTTCAAGTTCCTTACTTGTGTACTCACCACCGTTATCACTTCTTAGCGTTTTTATCTTTCTCCCAAATTTATTGTTTGTAAGAGCAATAAATTGTTTTAGTTTAGAAATTATTCATTTTTCTTTTTCATTAGGTAAATCATTGTGAACCTGCTGTAGTCATCAATAAACGTTACGAAGTACAGGTATCCACTGACAGATGGTGTTTGCACTGGTCCTAAAACATCAGTGTGAACGAGTTCTAGCCGTTTAGATGCTCTGAATTTCGAATCTTTGGGATGCGGGAATTCAGTTAGTTTACATTTTATACATTGAATGCATTTGGTATCATGTTTACAATTATCTAGTTTAATTCCTTCAGCGAGTTCTTTGTTTACAAGTTGTTTGATCGCGTCATCGTTTCTATGACCAAGGCGTCTATGCCGAAGTTGAACACAGTTCTCATTTTTTGCACTGAAATGCTATATGAGCTGGTGGTTCATTATTCCCGTCGATTGGTTTAATTTGGTAAAGATTATTAGATGCATGGCATTCTAGAATAATGTGATCTCCTTTCATGATCATACATTTATTTCCTTCAAACAGAACCGAAAGTCCTTTTCCCGTTATTTTCTTAATTGAGATTAAATTCGTTTCTAATTCAGAAGCGTATAAAACTTCCGATAAGAGAACTTTAGTTATTCTTTGTTTAGCATTTAACGTTTTAAAACGGACAGTTCCTATCGCCGTTGATTTAATACACTGCCCATTTGCAGTTATAATATCTGACAGATTTATAGGTTTACATTCCGTGAAATATTTCTTATTATTTACCAGGTGGTTACTTGCACCGTTATCGAAAATAAAACTCTCTGATGATTTATGTACGATGGTACTGGCAGACAAAGCGACGGCATCCCATCTGGATTCGATTTCCGAAATTTGTCTCTTGTTGAGTCATCGCGAGGTTACACATATTCTTTGCTTGGCGTGTTTTAAAATCCGCGTATGTTTTCTTTGAGTTTTGGCGCGGTTCATTTTTTTGTTTCGATTTTAGATGATAACACTCTGATCTAAAAGGATTATTTTTAAGACAGTATGAGCAAAACTTTTCTCTGTCTTGTTTTGAAATGCGGCTTTAAATGCCTTTTAATCTGATGAATTATTTTCAACTCTCTTGTTAAATTTGTCAATTAATTTCCCTTTTAAGAATTCTGGATTTAGTTCCGATTCTGCTTTGGCTTCAAGAGCCATTATGAGCGTATCATAAGAACTAGGCACTGAACAAAGCAAAAGTGTCGAAACGTGCTCGTCTTTTACATTCTTACCTATTGATTTAAGTTTATCGACTAACTCCTGTAATATATTTATATGTGCTCTAACTCCAGTAATGTATTTATATGTGTTTGCATATTTCCGTCTTCCTCAAGTTTCAAACTGTAAAGCTTTCGCAAAAGAAATAGTTTACTTGAAAGATTAGGCCTTTCATGTATCTGCCTGAGTTTTTCCCAGGTGGCTTTAGCAGTAGTTTCATGTTTAATGTGAATTATTTGGCTGTCTTCGATAAATAAGTTTATCATCGCGTGACATTGCCGATCCCGTTTACTCCATCATTGCTCTGTAATGGCGCTTGGAGGAACATCTTCGATTACATCGTAAAGATCCTCCTTTATTAGTAGCATTTGTATTTTGAATTTCTAATGTTGAGTAATTGCTGGAATTCAGTTTGGCAATTTGCATTTGACTTGAATTCAACATTTTTGTATCGTCGAAAAAAATATATTTTCGGTTTTGATATGAAACTACAATTTAGCTTTTACAGTTTATTTTTCTTTCATTATTATTTAATTAGCTATGATCTTTTCACTTCAGTCTCATAATCTTTTGTTGTAAAATAATTTTTATAGCCTCGAAATTTCACAACAAATTAATAAAAGTAGAGAGCAAAGGAGGCTGCTTCAGGTGAAGGGATTCCGTATAACAAAATTCCGGATTCAAGAAAAATCTCAATTGGTGTTTTGAAGAGAAACATTATGGAAATATGGCAAAATCAGTGGAGGGAATCCGATAGGAACAAAAATTATTTAAAAGTATTGAAAATTAACGATGAAAAATTTATTAATGACTTTGAATATATTCAAGTTGTTACTGGTCATGGGAGGTTTCCCTTTTACCTGAAAAGATTTGGTTTACAAGAAAATGAGAAATGCAGAAAGTGTAATGTTGTTGGAGATTCAGCACATTATTTGGAGAATTGCTTATTAACACAGAGTGTGAGGGCAGGCTATAGAAATTTAGACATCACAGATATTAATAAATTAGAAACTATTTTAAAGAAACACTCAAAGGATATTATGAAGATTATAAATGATAACAAAGAAATAATGGGAATAGAAATTTGAAATATTTTATACAGGTTTTGAGGAACAGTTACGAGGAGATATGTTTTATTTTGTGTTCGTTCTTCTTGTGTTTCTATTTTATCTTAATTTTGGGTTTGTTGAGTGAATGGTTGTTTTTTTATTATTATTGTTCGGGATGAGTTCATTGTTAGCTGTTTGTTCGTTGTTGGCTTGGGCCTGCCCCCTTTTCTTTGTCTAATGGCTGGATTTTCTAGCTGGGTGGACAGGGGGCTGCGCCCCAGAATCAATCAATCAATCCATTGTAGTGTTTTAATGTGGCATTCATTTACTTATTTTCAATGTTGTATGATAAACAGAAGGAAATGCTATGCCTGTGTTCAAAGTATTGATATAATGAAATGTGTTTTATATAACTGTTATCAGTTTGATTCTTATTTCATAGCTATTTTCATTGTTTATCATAGTATAGGAGTAACGGCATTAATTTCAGTTGTTAATTGAAAAAATGGCGTAATGCATTAAAATAATACACAGTTTAGAACATAAATAATTCATTCTTTAACAACCTTTTAAGATTTAAATGACGTTTAATTCTCTCAAAGAATTTTAAAACCTAGAATCGACGCTACACATTAAAACTATATTGATGCATATGTGGCCTAATTATATATAAGGGAAATTTGAAACTACTTAATATGTTTACAACATATAGTCTAATGAAAAATTGGATTTCTTACCTGCTAACAATTTTTTGAAAGTAAGCTTCCTCATAAAGCAAGATAATTATCGATTCCTCACTTTGAACAACTGAAATCAGAGTCAAAAACTAACAGAAGAGAAAACTTCAAACTTTCTCTGAAGAATTTAAATTCAGGAATGCATTCCGAGAAAAAAAAAAGAAATTGTTTTCCTTTATACGTGACGCCCATAATCCTAGGGAGTTGTTTCAAATAATTACATGATGAATTACAAATATTTGTTAAAGACTGGAACTTAATTCGCACTTTGAAATAACATAACGGACAGCTTTTTACGGTTTGCTGTCAAGTTAAATGAAATAATCGGATTTGACAATATTGCAAGAAGGAAAAAAAGAGGAAGAGAATTAGTGAGCAGATTCGTTTCCGGTAGCGTGGGAGCATCTTAGAAGATACTAAAAAAGAAAATGAGCTAGCCTTCCCAGATCGCGTATCGAGAAAGCTTCATTTAAATACGTAGGCAGCAAAAGCTTAATTTCTCAAGTTCGCATCTTCGTCAGTTGTTTAGAAAAAAAATTAATATTGAGAACAAATGTTGCTATGAACATTTTAACGAATGATGAGAGAATTTTCTACCTTTTATTTGTTTATACTGCCTTTTACCATAGATCTATCCCAGTAGACAGAGAAGATTAAATTCTCATTTAAAATCTGGTTTGCTATACTTTACTTTAGATGTATCTGCTATGATTCAGAAATAGTGCATTCTAAAATGCGTCGTTTAGGAGGTACTTTCAAAGTTGTAACAGACTTATAGCTTACTCTGTTGTACAAATACACCACTTTTATTCCGTGGCATTTTCAATAAACATTCAGTTTCACATTAATAGAAGAAGACGTCCATGGTTAATTCAAAATCACGGCAAATTTAAGGATAGTTCAAAGTACAGGAAAGAGGAATCATCCACATTACAACTAACGCAATATAATATTTGCTATTTACCTGTATTTTAAAGCAGTTTATTTTACAGAATAAATTGTTTTGGTCACGTAATTCAATACAAAAAATACGCGGAATCGTTATTCATCGTTGTGTATTTCATCGTTAAAAATGAAGAAATAAAGTTATATACGGTATTAAAGTACGATATTTACTAAACAACGTGAACAATATCATTGATTTCAGACTCATAGTACAACAATATCATTGATTTCAGACTCATATTATCAAGATGATTACAACGTTATTTTATTATCATTATTTCTAATAGTAATTTTTCCGTCGTTCTGCAGTAAATAAACATAAGTATTTTTTGTCGTGAGCTCGGTTTGTCCGAAACTCGGTTAACCCATTAACCGGGAATTCTTTGTAGTAGAAAGTTTATGAGCCGTAGAAGGAAATTCATGGTTTAAGTTTCAGCATTGCAGAGAGGGTCGAGAAGACTGTGAATTTGATTCTTAAGTTCTTTTCCCGACAAAAGACCCGCGAGAGTGATAACAATAAGAATAACTGAAATATATAATAATAAGAATATATGGAAATATTAATTTCAGGAAATGATTTTATGAACGCTTTCAAGTTATTAAGCAGTATATCAACAGGAATTGTGAGATGTGTTGCATTTAAAAAATAACAAGTATGTGACAAAAAGATAAGATTTCTCCAAACCTAATTTCCGGCCAATGAAAAATCGTACAAATATCAGAAACGTGGAACTACAGCACTCTTCCACAAACGGACAGAATTTTGATCGGTTGAAAGTACTTTTGCCCCTTAAAGTTTCCAAGTAGTAGATGCCCTCCAAAATAATGTAATACCGTAAAAAGGTTAACGCAAGAAAATATCCTGCAGATGACCTAGTCGCTTAATCTCATTAGTTTTGTACCTTGTTCAAAGAGCGGGACATCTAACTAAACCCGAAGTATGAAAAATGTACAGGAATTTAACTAAACAAGGTATATAAAAAAGTAGGGAACGAGAAAAAAATGTAAAGTTTTAATAATAATGAAAATCGTATGTTATATCCAGATTTATGATAAAACACGTTGCAT
This sequence comes from Stegodyphus mimosarum, assembly GCA_000611955.2. Classification (NCBI taxonomy): domain Eukaryota; kingdom Metazoa; phylum Arthropoda; class Arachnida; order Araneae; family Eresidae; genus Stegodyphus; species Stegodyphus mimosarum. Next base: position 73,464 of record KK119236.1, on the reverse strand, counting down.
ACTAAACTGCAGGATGCTAGGAGAAGGGTTGCAGGAGGCCATTCCCTTCAGTGCAGTCTTCTAGGATGAGAGGAAGGTGGGAAATGTACCAACAAGTGCAGACTGCTTTCAAAATTCTTTCAAAAACATCGTATTCAAATCGAACCATGCAGTACAGATTTAGCAGAGAATATAAACAATAATCGTTTTCAAACGGAAACGATTAGGAACGGATTAGGGGAAACGAAAAATTTCAAACGCAAGCTATTATTTTTGACCGCATAGGTATAACAATTCATAGAATGTGACATCAGCATTAACGCTCTGCATAACTTTGTTTATAAGCCCCAGACGGGCGTATTAAACTATACAACTCCACTGGTGATACTATGGCGATATGCAGAATCAGTTCTACATTTGCCGGAATAAGAGTTAAAAAAAACCACCAGTATTTATGAACTTACATTTCTTAATAGGTAGTCATCTCTGATGGTGAGTGACATTACATTAAAAAGAAAATGAGGGTATTTCAACTTATTCGCATCAACTATAAAATCTTCGGACGAAATCGTCGTACAACAGAAAAAAGTGAAGAGTGCCTTAATCGTAATGTTCACTGATCATACACTGCTCGACATTGAAAATGCAACACCAAGAAGGAGTGGTCAGAAATTTATGCAAATTTTAGAGTAGACGCACGTCACTGAGTTATGCGAATGATGTGAAATGTGCAGCTGTCCAACGCACGTGAAGTAAGCTATAAGGGAAGGAACGTGCAAAGTGGGCAATATTCGTGTCGTTGAGGATACGTGTAATACGTGTAATAGGAGAGAATGCCAGGCCGCCGTAAACGAAAGCACTTCCAGCAGATAGACGATTTTACGACGGGTATGGTGATCGGACTGAGAAGGGCAGGTTGGTCCTTAAGTCAAATTGCAGCTGATACCTACGTAGATGCAAGCACGGTGAATCGGCTATGGCGAACATGGTTGGATCAAGGGAATGTGGGAAGAAGGAGGGGTGCAGGTGCAGCCAGAGTGACGTCAGCACGCGTGGATCGACGCATCCGCTGACAAGCTGTGGCGGTTCCGCAAGTCACTTGTACCGCGATTCTGCAGCATGTGTAAGATACCCTGGATGTTCCCGTGTTGACGAGAACCATTTCCTGTCGATTGGTTGAACGGGGACTGCCCTCACGCCGTCCGTTAAGAAGACTGTTATTGACCCCACAGCATAGAAGCCAGTCATGTTAGAAACTCCTACTTTTTTCCGTCAGACATTTTAGTTTTTGGAAATACACATGAATTTGGAGGCTGAAAATGATTTGTGAGGAACGTGAATTTGGTATCTTCACTAATAAATGGTAACTTGTTTTGAAGGAATATAGCACTAATGTCCAAAGCATATGTAGGAACAGGGAGAAGAGGTAATGACTGTTGAGATGTTAAATGTTGTGACGAAGATGAAGCAAAATTAAAATTATCCTCTAGAATTTTTTCAGTTTGTCTTTTATCTGGACCCATGAGAAAAGAATTAATTTTATATATTTCATATTTTATTTACGAAGGATACCCAAAGTTGTGCACAAGCGTATTAGCATCCTCCTTCATAGAAAATTTTATTGAAGTGTTTTAAATATCCGTAACGGATATCTAAAACACTTCAGTATTATATATAACGTATAACACTATTAAAGTCAAATAATTTGAATCTTGCGTAAGGTTTTCATGCTAGAAGCAATATTTTATTTTCATTGTCTCATATAGTGATCTTCGTTAAATTAATAATTGTTTATCATTGAAAAATTTTATTTTAATTAATTAATTTATTTATTTTTTGAAAAAATAAACTTTTCGAATACATAACACGATGAACAAAATAAATGCATTAAATTAGAGCATAAGCCCATATTTGGTGCAGCTTTAAATAATATTCGTGAAAGTAAGGTAGACTTTTCTAGCAATTGTATCATACTTTATGAAGCTGAGAAGCCGCAGTTTTGCATCAAAAGCGCAATTCATTCGCATAGTTTCAAAAGTGAAAACAGAAGTTGTTCTGAGTTAATTACTCCGATAAAGTTCACGTTTTAATCGGAGAAAAGTTAACCTGAAAGCCTAGAGAAAGGTATAAGTAGTATGCATAAGCCAAATAGAAGTATTCTATGAAGTTATTTAGCAGAAAACTTCAGTTGTTACTATTTGTTTGAATATAATGAAAAACACAATGGCTGAGACGATTCCCTAAGGGAACTGTCTTGTATCTACATTACACATGGGGAAAATTTAAAAATATTGACGCCTGCAGGTTATTTGCCTTCACTCGAAACAATGTTGAATAAAAGTGTTCAGCGCTCTTTCGTTCAGTCACTGCTGGGGCTTTCTCTTATAAAAAAATCATTGCTAATGGTACTTATAATAAAAGCAATAAATAAACAAATCAGTTCTCATCTGGAAATCATTATTAAGTCCACCAATGAACGTAGCTATTCACCGCTACTCCACAGACATACTTTTATAATTTTTTCGTTAATTCGAATCTTAATCCTTGGAAAATTTTTACAGGTAAACAGCATTGTTAATGTTCGTCTCTAATTTTCCTTTCTAAATTCCTTTAAAACGGAAGGCAGCTGCAAAATCTATAACTCATACATTTGCTTTCTGGTCCTACACACCTGGAAAATTGTAAAGAAAAGAGCAAAGCACATCAGAAGATTTACACTGAAGAAATCAAACACCAATAAATATTGAGTGCCTAATGCGTTTTTCGAACTACATAATGTGTTTGGAAAACAGACATTTATTTATTTTTTTCGCGATTTCTTTTGCACTGTTAATTGATGGAGTACTCTCGACTTCTATTCCTTTTATTCAAAAAAAAATTATCTAACGTTTTCGACTTAGTAATTTATAAAGTTCCTGCCCAGAATTTACAGCTAAATGTGTGGAACCTTGAGAACTGGTAAGCGAATAATCGCTTTAGCTCAGAGAACAGAAACTCAAGAAGGTAAACTTAATTACCATTTACTGCCCAAAATAAAGTTTACAGATGGCCCTTTCTCAAGACATACAGAACAGCCACCACTTGGACTTTAACTCAAGAATACTAAGAGCTAAAACTCAACTCATGCTTAACTAAAAAGATATAGCCGAAGCTATCAAAATTCTGCAGGAGTTGGCCCCTTAAACGCTAACTAAACGGCGAATCTATCAAAGGCCTTAAATACGGCCGAACTTAGTAATAGCTTAGAGAGAGTGTAACCAAAAGGCGAACGCGCGCTAGTCAGAATCTCTGGCTCTGTAACGAAGTCAGGGGAAGTTCGACTTTAAGTACTGCTCTTCCTTCATTTGCAGTTAACCGCGATTCTGAAAAACTATTCTGGTAGGAAATTGTAAGCTGAAATCAGGAGAGGCAGGAAAGTGGCTTTAACTAAAAATTAACTATTAAAAACTTAGGATAAACCTTACAAATTAAACAAAAGCCATTTAAAAGCCTATTTAATATGAAAAAATTATGAATTTTCGACTATTTCGGATTGTTTGGCATTCTGAATTTTGAGCTACTAAGTTTTCTGTGCTATTTAAGAAACTCTCTTTCATATGCGTTTTAAAATATTTCACATAATACATTTAAAATACATCTGAAACCAAAGTATTTAAAATTAATACTATCAATCGTAATTATCAAAAAGCTTGTAAATAATTATTTTATTTACAAAGTACGATGCGTAATGAAGTGTACAACAATATATGCAATGTTTTTTGCAGTTTTCCTTTAGAAACAACTATAAGTTATATAAGAAACAGAATGCCTTGCTTTATAGGCAGACTCAATTATATAGGTTTAATGTAGCGAAAAATGCAAATTTATTAGCCACCAAAACGTAAGACACTTTAACATACAAATAGACTTAATCTTAGCCATTTAATAATATTACATAGAAGAGCAAATATATTCATAAGAGCATAAGAAGCATACTGAAAACACTATTTAAAACTCATCGTATAATGGATTCATTTCACAATATTTATCTCACTATAAGTAACAATATTTTGAATTTAAAACAATAAATGAATTCAAATAAAAAAAATAGATTTCAGGCAAGACTTTATCTTCAAGATAACAGTGCTAAGCTACAGAATGAGTTTTTTTTTATGTTCTAGTCAATAAACTGAGGAATTTATAATTCGCAAACTTCATTTAAACGATTTATTGGAATTCATTAATTTGAATATAAAATTTTATTATTTTATCTGTATTATTTATCTTTGTGAAATTTGAATGCATTAAATACTATGAGTCTTTACTAAAAACGGCAATCTTTTATTGCAGACAATGTTGATCTTCTAAATAAAAATCTTCTAAATCGTTAGCAAGCGTAGAAGTTTTTGGAGAAAAGAAACTCTAATTTTTTTTACACTTTTTAGCATTTTTTTCTAAGCCATGCTTTCTTTTTTTTTGGGCGTCCCATTTTAAGCGATTTATATTAACTAAACACAAATTAAAGCATTATTTCTAGTCACACAACACAAATAACAACAACGGCAAAATTTGTAGAAAAACATAGTAACTTTTGAAGACGTTAGATTTGATCCGTTACTTTTCACTTTCTCGTGATCAATTTGGCTGCACCCCTCGTAGTTTATCCCTAAGGGCTGATTGGACCTCCTAATAGTGATTCCAGCAATTTAGTAAAATGCTTCGGTTCTATTCTTCGGCAAGCCTTTGTTCTTAAACAGAAGAAGAGTGCAAAGAGTTTGTGCCTATGTTTTGTGTTATTTTCAGATGTTTACGTTTTGTTTAAAAAAAGAATAGAAGCTTTAAAACTGCAAAAAAAATGCAGTTTCAAGAATTTTGCAAAAATCGATGTTCTACACTACAGAATTTAAAAAATGAATAACTATTATTTTAAAATTTTAGGCCGTGAATCTAAACTATTATATGATATTAATGAACCAGAAAAAAATGAACAATATTTTGGAATTCCCGTCTGAGGAAATGGTGATGCCCTTTAATACTAATATTGAATTTTTTTCTATTACTTCTCTGTTTTGCATTATGATCAAAAATTAAAATACATTTGTTTTTTGTAAACGTATTAGAACTATAGTAACATCATTTTTTTTCAAAATAAAGCCCATGCCAATAAAATTATTTCTCTCGGAAAAAGATGTTGTTGATTCATGGTTTCGGCTTGATGCTGACAGTGTATATAATTTAACAGTTGCACCAAATTTTTATCATTATAATTATTATTTCATGTATGTTAACTGTTTGAGTAAACCAGTACGGTAAAGCATACAAAGGTTATCTGTCTATGGAAAGGAATGCCATCCCATAGACATGTCTAGGAAAGGGATGGCATCCCAATTGTGAAGGACTTTCTAAGGGAACCTGGTTCGTATTTACCTTATATATAAGGAAAACCATAAAAGCTCGTTCAGATCTTTTCGCTGATATTCTAACCCATGTCGAACGAACATTGTTGAGCAATATTATACATTCTGCCCACTAATGGCGGTTATGTATTTTTTGCATTCTTTTAAATTCTCTTGTTTTATACTTCCTTGTAATCGGTAATTATCTGATTATTTGCCCCAAATACAGATGTACACAAAATAAATAAATAAAATGAGATAAAAATAATAAAATAAAATATTTGGCAGTGAATGAACCACCTTCATATTTAGCAGTTACCCTATTAAATCATTTTAAATTACAAGAATTTAAATTGCTAGATGACTACGAAGATAAAATTTATAACATTGAAAGCATTGAAGCTGACATGCTTTCTATATTATTCCAAAAAAAAGGTTAATATTTTTGCTTTCTATTGACTTAACTGAAATTCGAAATTAATGTAAAAAACAGTCAATAAAAATTATTTTACTGTGTCTCCTTCCCACTTTTGTGCAATATTTAGATAATAAGTAGCAGTTCTTAAAACTAAATACAACTTACTTTTTTTCCTTTCTTTTCTTTCTTTTTTTAATACTTAATTTCTTTTAACCATTATGCTTTTAAAGGTGTCTTCTTGTTTCCGTGGTTGTCAAAAACGTCCCTGTTTTTCGAAATCATCAGTCTTCATTAACCATTAAAGTTAACCCCCCCACTATCTACCCCCTGGGGGGGTCGAATAGGCCGTGGCCTCCCCTAAAATACAGGAAAGCAAAAAATTTTTAGATTTAAAAAAAAGAATTTTTAAAAGAAATAATCAAAAAAATATTTACGATCTCAGATCTTTGCATGAGAGAGATAGATGTTCAAACTCTGCAATGATTTTGGCAATGAACTAGAAGATCGTTTCCTAAAGTAAAAAAACAATTTTTACTAAAATTCTGCATAAAGGCAAGTTATAATAAAATCAGAATCGTTCTATTCGTTCTAAAACGGATTCGTTTAAAATGACGTTCTTTCTTCTAAAACGACTTCTTCTTTGGTCTTAATTGCACCTTTGCAGCTTTTAATTCTTTCATTTATGCAAATCCAATAAACTAATTTTTCCCTATTTCTACTACTATTTTGATACTGATAACCTTTATCAAGGGCTAAAGGTTTTTTTTCCTTTTAGTTTCAATAATGTCTAAAACATCCATACTGATTGAGCTAATATAGTAGCATAAAATAACAGCTAATATTGTAGCAGAATTAGAAATAGAATGAAACTAAAGATTTCGAGAGGAGCTTAATCCAATGAAGAAACTAACCAGCTCTTTTTAATGACTCATCGAGACACCTCCTGAGGAGTTGTGGGAAGTGGACTGAATCAACACGTTAACTGTATCCTCCGATTTCGCGGGAACAGGAAGAATTTTGAAAACCGCGGAAAGAGGAATCGTGGAAACAGACGTAATTCGCTTTTAGATGCTTGATCCGAAATGAAAAGGCTTTTCTTCTTTAGTAACATTAAGCTTGATAGCTAGAGGGAAAGTGGGACCGGATAAGGAGGTCTATTCAAAGCTGTAAGAACTGAACTGCTGTGAAGTTTACGACATGAAAGTGTCGCATAACCTTCGGAGTACTTTGCGCGGCTTGTTTGCTGGGGAGGAGTGACTTTTCCTAATTTTACTTCTAAATGGAAAATCGTAGGGTTTTCCGATCAACCTTTGTTAATCATATGAATTTTTTTTTGGAATCTGGAAAGCAATATTTTAAACTTAAGAATTTGATTTTTTGAACTTGAAAATTATTTAGCATTTTTAAGCAGTGGTGAAGCGGGAGGTCCCCCTGGCTACGAGCCTGATTACTTATCTGTTCTCTCTTCCCTAATCTCCATTTCCTCCCACACTGATATTTGTTTCTCGTGTTATATGGTGTAGGGGAAAAAGATACTATTTAAGCAACATTATATTCTGCTATATATTATTTAAGCTATTTAAGCTATATTATTTAAGCTATTTTATATATATTATGTCTGAGTTACTGCAGACAGAGAGTGTTCTGCCGAGCTGTGTTGCTGACTTAAGGTTGCTATTTTACGGCCGTGCATATTAATTGCCACTTTGTGTACGTCGGTGATAAGGCTAACATCCAATTCGCGTTAATTGTCTCCGTGCAGCTTCGGTTGATTAACTTAGTCTTAATTTTACATTTCCATTTTGAGTTGCAGCGAAAAGTATTGGCTAAGTTTGTAAGCACTAAGACTGCCGTCTATAACTTCCTTCTTCAGTTAAATAAAAGGGTATTTTCATCCTTCCTACGTCTTCTAATTGGTACAGTTTAAACTTAGCGAATAGTCGCTTCATAATTCAAGTAAAGATCTAGCCAGCAAACTAAAATTAGTTTCAATACACTCGTTCACCCTAGCTAATTTACATCCTGATGAAGAAATGCGAGGGGAAGGAAGAAAGACAGAAAATGGTAACAAATTAAAATAACTATTAGTAAAAAGAAATGAAACCTTAGAAAGTTAAGTTGTAAATAGAGCTGAATAAATATACCTTCAGACAGAAATTTTATTGTCTCATCAGACTAGAATTAAATATTCAAAAGTAAAAGTGCACGTTTTCTAGAAGCTAGTACAAATGTATTTCAATATAACCCATCGTCTACAGTCATTTTAGAAAATCTGCTATAATATTTTTATTACATGTGTTTATTGACTAAGAAACATATAACATCTTTGACACATGTCATTACTTCTTGTGTCACAAATGGCACACGTTACAGAGTTTGTCACAGGTGGCATACATTACTGACTGATAGGTGACACATTATAAGGTATTTCTCCCGCCTTCTTAGCATGCCTTCGTGGTGTAGTGGTCAGCACGCTCGGAGCGTATTCGAGCTGTCCGTGGCTCGAATACCGGGGAGGGCACTACTCATTTTTCATATCTGCTGATTTCAAAAAATACCTAATGTCTTTACAGCATTATTGTCAGTACTGATTGCAACATCTATTACACATACTATCATTAAATGATGGGCTTTATTGCCGTATAAAAATTTAATTCATTGTGCAGGAAAAGTTGGCTATAATTAATTAACAAAGCAAGAAAAACGAACTTAAATATTTAAAAATTTAAAAAGCAGTAAATAAAAAATGTAAATTTAATAGAGTTTTAATTTTAAAAACCTGGTTTTATGTCAGTTATTTAAATTGAAATTATCACTCATTATTCTACCAGTGTTTCCTTCTACTCTCCGTGATGACGTCATGTGAACATTAGGGAGCACTGTTATTGCGATGGTCACTTTTAGACCGGCTATATATGCTCACTGAATGTGTATTTTCTATCATTTTTATGTCTGGTAAGAAATAGCTATATGTTAAGCTTCAAAATTGTCGGACAATTTTTTTAAGTAAGTCAAGTGAAAGGACTCCTGTTACATCTTATATAAAATCTGAAAACGTTATTTGCATTTCTGCATAGTCTGCCCAGTTATTGCTAAATAATTTTGCCAATATTTCTTCTATTCGTTAATAATATTCAAGCCGACCTACATCTGAATATCAATTGCATGCACAACTTCGAATTTCTCAATCATTTTCAAGAACTGCCAAACATACTTTATATTTCATATAATGTAAAGGCTTATGTTTTCGTTGAAATTTTAAGTATCTAATATCTTGAAGATTTGATTAAAACAAGCATATTATAAAATTAATTAATCCAAATTACATGTTTCTCTATGGTTGAAACTGAAAACGTATTATTTTCTAGCAATTCCAGATTTACAGCTCAACTCGTAAATTACTGTCATTTTATGGCACATGGCACATTTAGTATATTATATAATAGTTCGTGCTCTACCACTTAATGTTTAAAATTGATTAAGTGCAAATGAAATAACAAGGCTATTCTAATGATCGATTGGATTTCTCTATGAAGGTGCAACCGGTAGCCGATGATTCATGGTAAGAGAAGTTATCTACTGGCTTTGGTAAACTTGCGTAAGTGTGTCTGTTCAAAAATTGGGAAGTTTTGGTTTGGGAATCAATGTTTTTACAATGGGATTTTTCACGAAATTGAACGCTTTTTTGCTTAATATTATAATTAATAATATGGTTTATAAGCATCGAGTTTTGAATCGTGTTTGAATGACTATTACGGATGTAATGATTGTTGTTAAGAACAGAAAAGTAATAATTAAAGGAACAGTAATTAAGACGCTATGATCTGTTCATTTCAAGTATTTTGAAAAGCAGCACATGCATATACCACGCGAGGAGAAGAAATTGTGAACTTAAGAGATAGTTTCTTTTTCAAGTACGTGGAATCCATAGTATTTTACTCTCTGTCTGTCTCTCTCTCGTTTACGTACACACACACATATATATCATATGGACAGAGTATTAAGAGTGTTCAAAGAATGGGAAATTAGCTATTTTATAAAAGGCTAGCATTTTATGAAACATTTAACTGATGCAGTTACGTTTTATAAATATAGTTGTTCTATGAAATAATAAACTGAATACCATTGAAAGTCGTTTTTCTGAGGATCAGCAAATGCACATTAATACTAACTCTTTCACTGAGGAAGGAAACTAATGTATACAACAGGTGTTTGTTTCTTTTTCAGAATAGTTGATACTAGCATCACCGATTTTGATGGTTAATAGGAATCAATTCATGCAGACTTACCAGAAGTTTCAATTCGTCATTCTCTCGCACTCTAAATTTGTTCTTCAGGTTCTTGACAGCAATAGAACTTAGGACTGAGACCACATATATGAGTGCCGACAGCTTCTGACTTCAGACTCCATAGTACTAGAGAGGATACCGGCTTATTATGGAATAGAAGGATCTGAAAGTGCAGATTTCTTAGTAGAAAAAGAACGACTCCACGGAGGAGGATACAACAAGGCAAACAAGATTGAGGAATTATTTTAATAACTATGCTCCCTATCCCCCTCTGGAGAACCCTGCCGAATAAATCGGAGCTGAGAAATTACATAAAGCATCTAAATCCTAAAAAGGCCCCAGGGCCCGATGGCATCGATAACTCTATCATCAAAATGATATATAAAATAGCACCTGGCCTTATTACAACTTTTGTCCAAGCCTGTTGGAAACTGAGACACTTCCCACTCGGTACTAAAACGGCAGAAGTTGTGCTGTTTCAGAAGAAAGATAAGAATCCTGAACTACCTACATCCTATAGGCCAATCTGTTTGCTTCCAGCTTTGGGAAAATTGTTGGAAAGAGTAGTACTGGGCAGGCTCCAGTTCTTTCTATCAAGTTCCAATAAGTTGGATCCTGCACAATTCGGCTTCCTTAGAGGGTAATCCACCGATCATGCCATCTCTCAGCTAATCTCAGTGGTTCGATCGAACAGGGCCAACAATCTACACTCGCTCATCATTAGTTTCGATATCCAAGGCGCTTTCGATTCTCTGTGGTGGCCAGATGTCATAGACGCTCTGGTCACTATGGGCTGTCCGGGCGCTTTGATTGATATAATTCGGAGCTACCTACAAGATCGTACAGTCCAAGTCACCCTAGACTCTGGAGTCATTACAAGGAAGTTTTCTAAAGGATGTCCGCAAGGTTCATGTTTAGGACCTATCCTTTGGACTGTAGTTTCAAATACAATACTCAAAGAACTTAACGGCGCACAAAGCTGCAACGTCATAGCTTACGCGGACGATTTTCTCCTCGTTGTAAAGGGAAAATCAAAACTGGAGTCAACTGCCCAATATTTCATCGATTTATTCAGTAATTGGACGAGGAACCATAAAATCGAAATTTCAGCTCCCAAAACGCAGGCCATGTTAATTGGTGCGGCAAGACCTCTCAAAAGGAAACCTGTAATTAAATTACAGGGGACCTCAATCAAAATAGTCGACCATATGAGGTATTTAGGCCTTGTAATTGACTCACGGCTCTCCTGGATACCCCATCTGAAATATATCAAAAACAAAATAGGAGCCTTGAATAACAACATGAAGAGAACGGCTGCAACAAAATGGGGAGTCTCCCCGAAATTGCTGAAAGTATGGTACAACACAGTTACAGTGAGAATTGCTCTCTATGGCTCAAGTATTTGGGCTTCTTCGCTCACTCAGCATGAACGAAGACTACTTGTATCAATTCAGCGACCTCATCTGCTACTAATTAGCAAAGGATACCGTACCACACCCACCACAGCTCTGCAAGTGCTCACTGGCATTCCGCCCCTTGACTTGGTCGCAGAGCGGGAGTGTACACTCACCTGTGTTTTGCGCCTAGGACAAAATAAGACTCTATGGAACAAAACATACTTGCATACTAATTATGAAGGGAAAACACACAATTATCTTTGCCACCCTTCTAGTAATAATCTTGAGGATAATATTAGCACAAAATTTTCAACAACATCTAATTGTGGAATCACGATATATACTGACGGCTCCAGGACGGAAACCAGAACTGGAAGTGGCTTGTGTGTTATGAAAGATGGCATCCCCATACACAAATGGCGACGAAGGCTGCATGAAAACAATTCAGTCTTCCAAGCAGAGTTAACGGCCTTAAAAAAGGCGATTAACCTCTCCAGTCGCTTTAATGCAACTGTACAAATTTTGAGCGACTCGAACTCAAGTCTGGAAGCCATTGGCGGTACCAGGTGCAGGAACCCAATCGTTTTTGCAAAACAAAAGCAACTGCTTCAAATTTCGCCAGACTTTAGGCCCCAGTTGCGCTGGGTTCCAGCGCACACTGGTATCATCGGTAACGAAATTGCAGACGAACTTGCTAAGGAAGTAGCAATGAGTATTTACCTACCAGAACATCCACAATTGTTTCCTAATTCCTATCTCCAGAAGACTACATTTGTACAGCTAATTTCCAAATGGCAAACCAGATGGAATGAATCAACCACCGGAAGACGAACTTTTCGTTTCCTACCGCACGTTTCCACAGATGTATCTTCGTTTCCACCAGCGCTAACTACCTTCCTCACTGGCCACAGCCCATTCCCGACGTATCTGCACTGTTTTGGAATCGCGGAAAGCGATACATGCGAGTGCGGACAGCAAGGCAATCCTGATCACTATGCATTCTCCTGCGAGTTTACAAAGAGATACCACCTGTCCAAGCCTTCAGAATCATACTGGGAAGAGTGGGCATTGCACTTAATGAGGCATAAAGGTGCACTCAGTAAATTAATCAATGTATTTCAGTACTGCAGTACACACTACTGTTAATATACACTTGCATGAGCGTATATTCCGAATAGTTCATTCAATTTTCATCTTGCAATCGTTGTAACATACTATTGTAAAATTATTGTTGTATTTTTGTAAAAAATAGGAGAAAAAAAAAAGTTTAAAATTCTCACTCTACGGTGTTTAGTAGTATTGGTAATTATGATCGCATACCAACATCAGTACTTATATTCTGCTTATATACTGTTCTTATACTAGGCATACCGAATGTGTATATTGTTATACTATATATTGTTCATATACTATACAATTATGTTCAAACATGTCTGTTTTTAGATCCTTAAGTTTATATTTTAGCTTAAGTCTTCTATTTTCTGTTATAACCTAATGTATTACTAAGGCTACTCACATTTATTTGTTAATAACTGTGGCAAGTATCTCCATGTAAAGGCCATTGATAATGCATGCAACTTATGTACAGTAACCGTGTTATGTTATAGGAAGTCAGTATTTAGATACTTGGTTTAAGTCTTCTCATGTACTGTTTTATACTGTGTATATCGAATGTGTGTAGAGTTATATTATATACAGCTCTTGCACTATGCAATTATGTTTAAACATGTCGGTATTTAGATATTCAGTGTAAGTATTCTACTATCTGTTTTAATTTAAAGTATTACTGAGGCTATCCATATTAATTTGCTAATAACTGTGGCATGTATCCCCATGGAAAGGCCATTGACAATGTATATAATCTATGTGCAGTAACCACGTTAAGTGATAGCCATGCATAATAGCATAACGGTTTAACTACGTCTGATCATTGTGCATCATTCTCAGAAATAATTCCACGGAAATATCCACAAAAGAACGATGATTTTTTTCCTAGAACTTTGGACTCTCCACTTCTACTATTACTATGACTATGGACTCATTTAGTGATTCAAACATGAAGGTATATTTCTGTCAAAAGAAATCCTTTCCCCCCGAATAATCGTAGCATTCCCATGCAAGGTGACTAAGCAATAATAACCATTCTTGTCCATGAAACACTTCAGTGACAACATATAAATTTACGTCTGTAGGTCCTACCCAGTGATTCTTCCACCGAACAGGCATCATTCCGCATGGATTTCTAGGACGGAAGCCTGCTCCGTGGCATACAGTAGAAAAAGAACAAATTTCTTAGAGAAAACCAGAAACGAATAGCTTTCGTTCTGATGAAAAGCTGATAAACAGAGAATTTAGCAAGATTCATGGCCTTGTGTGTGTACTATCCGAGATTTTCACCTTGCTACAACTGCTTTCATCGTGCTACATAGTTCTTTCGTTTAACTGGATGCGACTGCTTTAATGCTCATCTGTTTCATATTAGACTCAGGAACTCTCCACTATGATCTCTTTATGACGCTGGGCAATGGATGGTCAAACAGCACTTAAACACATATTCTGAACTTACTGGTTGTTCATTTTGCAACCTAGAAGTTACGTTCAAGACGTAACTTCTAGACACGAAGACAAGACGCTTAATGTCCTAAAAGTTAAAATAACGGCACACGGCATTTGTAAATAAACAAATACAATCTATGAAATAACAGATGGAAAGTCGTTAAAATATGAGAAATACGTTTCATTTACACTTATTCAGTAAAACATTAGCTATATAGTGTAACTGGAACTAGAATCCATCCGGATGTATGAAAAATGTTATATTTAAAAGTTTTTAAGTATTAATACTATAAATTGCCTGACTAACTGAACTTTCTCTCTCTTTGGTGCCGGACTTCCCCCCCCCCAAAAAAAAGAAGAAAGAAAGAAAGAAACGCTTGTAGTGAATCAACGCAAAATGCCCAAACGAAATTAATAGTCTTTCTGGGCAAATTGCTCCTTTCGACTAAAAATCTGAAAGGTTTCAGATTTTAATTAAGTCCAAAGGGGAGTTTTCTAACATTTTCTGTGTTACCTTTATTTATTAAATACCATGTTCATCGCACTTAAACCATAAAATTCCGTTCAAGAGCAATATCGTGAAATAATTTTAAAATGAGCATATCTTTAGAATTTCCGATAAAAATGTTTTCCGTGTGCTGGAGATAAAAATGTTTTTTCTGTACAACGTTGCCATTGTTCGCTTTGAAATTCCTGATTTCGTTAATCAAAAATTCGTTAAAGTTTTACAAAATATGAAATCGATAACAAAACAAATTTCAAATTTGGGCTTTCAGATGCCCATATTAGTAGTAGGAGGATTACGTTATTAAAAATTTGATGGTTCTAGGTACCATTGTTTTACCAAGAAAAATCTACGCCTTTTAAAAGTGACATACCCATTCTTGCGCAAAGCTTCACTGAATGTTTTCAACCGCAATTCTATCAAAGATGCGACACCAGTTAGTAATAAACAAATTGAAAGTATTCATTTAAGAAGAAAGCCGAAATTTTTCGCCTCCAACGAGAAAAAAAACACGCGTTCAGCCCAGGAACTTAAAGGGAAAGAAAGCAACTGGCCTCCGACTTTTGACTCCAAAGTGGTAGTTTCGTGGGTACGAAAATCACTTTCACCCGACTTTGAGCTGTGCAAAACGTTTCACCGACGTTTTAAGGAAGTAGCGCATACAAAAGAGAAATTAGTTTAAATAAGTATATATTAAAAATTAGTTCTCAAATATTAACATAAAAATTTCACTACTGACAAAAATAAACTAAATTTATTTTAGTGAAACAAAGCATGATATATTATTTTTTTCAAAGAAAATTTGCAATGTAACTTTTTTTTTATTTTATTAAACCCATGAGCCATTTCCATTTCAGCCAAAGTATAACCATGAAATTCCTTTTCATCTTCGAGACCTAAAAGCACAATACAGGACTGCGACTTAAATACACGAAAACTGTAAAGTTTTATTAGGTAAAATTAAACAAAAAGAATGTTTCTTTCCTTACTTATTAAAACGCATAAAATGTTTAAACTAAAATTAAACTGAATATTATATTTATGTCAGATTTACTGATACAGCAATGAATCGCTAAAATCTAAAGAAGATTAGTGCTACAAATATAACTGCTTTTCCATTAAATAGTTACTGATCAATCTATGTGCACATTCATTTAATTGATTTAATAGTCTTTCTAAAATCTTCTATCGAGCTGTATTACCATACTGTATTATTTTAATGGCACATAATAAAATAATAAAATAATTTAACACATTGTAAATAAATTAGCAATAACCCTTATTTTACTTGGCTCGAAATGAAACAACTGATTCTTGCAGTTTTGAACATCTACTTCTGTAAATTCTGAACATTCAAAAATCGAAACTTGGAACACATTAAAAAAGTAACTAGGAGAAAGTTAATTATACAGAAATATTTTTTTCAGAAAAACTTCGTTTTATTAATTCATTATTTGTTTCATCACGGATAACTAAAATGGAATTTTGAATTACATTAGCTCTAGAATTCGCAATATGCACAATAACAGTCTATAATTAATTCTATTAAAAAGAATTGGATCAATACGTAATACACTTTAAAACAATATAGCACTTGCATTAGTAAGTTAAACGTTTGAAGTAAACATACTTTTTTCTTCTTGTTATGACATTCATAAAAGTTTAATTCCATCCTTCCATTATGCATCGTTTTGTCATGTATTTGCTCCATTCAGGTTTTATTGCAGATATGATTAACAAGCGGCGTAGTTTAATTGAGAGGAAGAATCGTAGCTGCAGGATTTGTAGTAGAAAGACGCTTTGCTCTCTTTCGGCTGCCACGCTTGTGCTGCATTAGAAGCCGCTACTCGAATATTTTGCCGGACACTATTGCATAGGGGCATGTGTGTTTTGGTTTAGCATAGGATTTTCCAGCCCAAGTGTGTTGCAGCCTCTAGTAGAAAAACTTGTATTCAGTTAAATTGTAAGTTCCAGTTACTTGCCGACAAGTCAAAGAGACTTATTTTGTTTTGTATTATTTTAATGCA
This sequence comes from Stegodyphus mimosarum, assembly GCA_000611955.2. Lineage (NCBI taxonomy): Eukaryota > Metazoa > Arthropoda > Arachnida > Araneae > Eresidae > Stegodyphus > Stegodyphus mimosarum. The sequence goes on along the minus strand of KK119236.1, from coordinate 56,918 downwards.
AAGCTTACGATTCGTGATATTTAGTAAGGTTAATATTTTACTTTCTTATTATGTTTGTGCTTTCACAATTATTTTAATCTGAAAACGATAATTAGCATCACAAACTTTTGAGATCTGAGATTTTGTCTCAGATACTTAGTTTAATTAGAAATACTCCTTAAGTATTAAAACGTTTCTTTTTATATGAATATTTTTGGACCCATAAATTTTCCAGTTAGTAATGCTTTAGATGTGATAAAATCATTGTGAATTTAATATTCGCTATATAAGGTAAACAAAAGAATTCTGTTACAAATCCTTATAGCAATTGGCGTACCCTTTATATTTATCATTAAAGTAAACCTTGAATATCCGAATTCTTTGTGAAATATTAGAAATGCTGTATATGAGTCCCTTTTGGCCCGAAACACACATCGGTCTGCATTTGAAAGGAAAAAATAAAGCCTTCCTCCCCTAGCCTCCAAAATTTCAATCTATCGCATTCATACTGACGTTTCTTTTGAGTGAGGGGGAGGGGAGAAGGGATATGTTAAAGATATCGTTTTTGCGCCACGATTGCCATCCGGACATGATGAACTCAAAATTCACCTTATCCATGTCGTCGAGTCAGTCACATCCGATATGCTTCAATATGCTTGAATTGAAATGGCGTATAAACTAGATGTGTGTTACGCGACGAAACGCTCTTGCATAGACCATATGTAATGAGTAACAAAAAATCTTGTGTAGAGCACCTGTAATGTATGACAGGAAGATCTCGCATAGAGTATCTGTAATTTGCGACAAGAAGCTTTGGTATATGTTTCAGTTTTAAGTATCACAGATATATATTTCCTAATTAAATTGTTTGTTATAATCTGAAATAGGTGGAATTTTTTACTTATCTTCGTGGATTTTACTGAACTTTTGTTCCCACATGCAGACCTGAGCATGAGAATAAGGATGGATAGATATCTATTTCATGTTTTAACTGCCTACGATTGGCTCTTCACAAGAATAAGCGGTTAAATTCTTGAAATCATCGATATTAGCTGCTGTTACCGAATCAAATAGTATTTCATGAAATGACAAATCATTTTATAAAAATAATATATTTTGCATTTTAACAGTCGTCTATACATCAGTATCAATCATGTAGTCCTAACCTTGCATTCACGATCTACACAAGAAAAATATAATTTTTAGGAAAGTAATACTTAATAGTTTCCATTCATTTTGATAAATTTACTTTTACTCTCGCGGATGGGAAATTATGATACTCCAAAAAGATCAGGAACATTTAATTCAAATAAACTCTCTATTCTGAGAAGCTTTTAACACTTCCCATTTACCGGTATCAATCTGATACTAAAATCAGATTGTTCAGTCAAACATTTTTCAATTGAATTAATAGTCATAGAGTTGAAGAAACTCTTAAAAGAAAGTGAGTAGACATAAAAAATAGATATAAAAACATAAAAGAGTTCAATATTTAACCAATTTTATCATAACAACAAACTGATAGAATGATGTAAAACTAAGATTAATGTATCCTTATTTATCTAACAACTTTCAAGTTATAATATTTAAAATAGCAAAGAAATTCATCTCCATTTTTGATCTGCATGTGCACGAAGTATATTAAAAAACCTTTTTATGCATATTTTCCTTATTAGACTTTTCTGTTATTACTATTTCCAATTTAGGCATACCGATTTTTTTAAAGTTTTTAATTAGGAAAGCTTTTCACAGCATTTCATGATTTTTTAGAATATAATCCCTAGTTCTGAGCTCATTTTGAAACTGTTTTCTGTATTTTGCTTCATAATTTAGTTATTTCAGTTTTCATTCTTAAAACTTAATTCCTTATTTAATTTCCTAATCCTAACATTCTTAGATTAATACCTCTTACGAACAACCGAAAGATACAGTTGATTCATTAAGTATGTAAAATTGAAATGCTTACGTCAAGTTATACGCGCATTTATTTTCAATAAATACCTTTTTAGAATATTTTTAGAAAAAAAATTCAGAAATTTATAGAAATTTCTAAAATGTAACAAACAAGCAATGTATCCCATAAATTCAGGTCGTTCTTTTGATAGTTAAAAAGAAAACCTTTTTCTTTTGAATATTTTTGGAATCCAAATAATTTATAAATTGGTCGCGAATAAATTTATTTCACGCTCTTATTGTCACCAGACAATATAGAAAAGACTACTATTTTGCCACTGTGAAATTTGAGGTAGTTTATGTTACGTTATGTTATGGCAAATTAGTGAAGGGATTATCTTCGGGTGCATGAGACCACAAAGAATTCACTAAGGAAAACTGACTCGTATTCATATTGCGCCTAGTGAGAACTGAGTAAACCATACACAGACAACCTGCTTAGTATTGTCAAATTGAAACCAAGACATATTTGCAGCATCTAGTGGTCTTATTGATTGGTAAATTTCACCCGCTTTATAAAATATATTTCTAAGGAAAATAATGAAACAAATCATACTTCAAAACTTTAAATAACCAGTGAACTTTGGTGCATTTAAAAGTTATTTAGTTAATTATATTCAGCGATATTAATGGTCACCTTACAGAAGAATTTGAGAAACCTAATCAACATCTGTCTCTTCTTAGAATTCATTTTCTGTAAATACCCATTTTCTTAACAACTGTCATTATCTGCAAATTAATTTCTCCATGTTTGTGCCTGGCTTTTTAATCTTTCTTATTTGCTGGTTTATATAACATGGTAACAGAATTTAAATAAAAATGACTGCATTGATAAATATACTGCACCGAATGCCTAATTAAACTTTTATTCACAGTTTTCATTTAAAGCAAATGTCAGTGTAATGAAAACCAACGAGAAAAAGAAAGGATAGTAGCAGCAAAATGATAAAATTTTACAGATGATCACCAGTGATACTCATAGCAACTAATATGCTAACAGCTATATATCAATTAAATCTTTTACGCTGTTTTTATTTACATTTTTCATAAGTACTTTATACATTAGATATATTCAGCCAAATGCAGTTAGGTGATAAGATCCACTCAGCCAGATCAAGGTGAGGAAGAGTTATCATCCACCATATTTTCGTTCTGGCCGCACTGTAGATTCATTAAATCTTTATGAGCAGAAATCTGAAAAGACCGCTCATACTTTCGCCAGGAAGCGAAACCAAGATCTTCGAAATGCGAGCTGAATTTGCTAATCAAGAATATATAGAAATAATGTTTGAACTGCTTGTTATTTAGCGTTTAAAAGAGAGAGAGTGTATTATAGTCGCAATTGAAAAATTTTCCTGATGTAAAATATATGTATACATCAATAGTACGAATGTATAAATGCATATCTTTGATATAATAACTGAAAATTATAGTATAAGAATCACGAGATTTAAGAGAGAAACAGGAAGTGACAATTTCACCGCAATATTCATTTTTAAACGCCAATGAAAACACTTTCAAACATCAAAGCGAGGAGAAAACTAAAAAGAAGAACGTAGGCAAGGTTTATCGTAGCTTTTTAATAAGCAAAAGCGAAATGGCAGATATTATTATAAATATGCATTTCTAGTCAGCGAGTTCTCAGGTCGTATTTAATTCATTTTAATAGATGCTGGTCGCAGATAACGACATCCAAAATTCCTCTCCTCTTAACTTTTGATGAAAGATGAAAGGGGGAATTCGACCCTAAATATCTTCGCGAACTTTGGCGAGAACTCTTTTAATCAATAAATTGAACTTCAGATCTCTTGAAATACTTCCCCATCAAATAAGAAGATTGAAATATATCTATCAAAGAATGACTGAGACACTGAATTTCAAAGTAAACCGTTGTTTAACTAGGTGAGAGAATTTGATTAGATTGTACAGCATAATTAACAACACATGGGAGGTAATAAATGGTCATAAAGAAAGGAGTAATGCATATGATCCAATAAAGTATCAGAAATTCTTTCTCCTTAACGATGAAGACCTAATTCACTCAATTTGCTGTTTATACTTTCTTGTAGCAAGTGTGCAACAACATGAATTTTTCAAATAGTAGGTAATACTCAGTATTTGCTGGCCTCTTTACATAAAGTTCTAGAAAAGATGTATACGTACATTATTTACTAAACAGATTTTAAGGAATTTGCTACCTCCTTCATGATGTAATAAAAAGCCCAACTTGTTGACATTCGGCAGGTCTAAGGTTTGAATCCCGGCATCACTGATTCTTCATGTTTCTCGAATTAAAAAAAGTATTCTACAAGTCGCGCTTCGACTAAAATATGTAGACGATAATTCTTCCTCATCACCTAAATTTGGCATCGGGTCCTCTCCTTTAAGTGATGGAGAATATAAGGAATTTTGTTTCCTCCTCTTGTGTCTTCGAGGTGTGATCGGAAGTACATCCAGCTAGCAGTCAAGAGGTCCTTAATTCAGATCTCTTCGAGGACACTGCTGATTTTTCACTTCCTGTTTCGAAATAAATCTAATAACTTTACAGGATTACATGATTAATTAATCTAAAGCAAAGGACAGAAGAAGAGAAGAACTGTATGAGTCGACCCTTAAACTGCCAGTATTTCTTAATAAAACAAAGTTAATGGTTAAAATTTAATTAATTTAAAATTTTCGATTATTGTAATTCCCTTCCATATTTTAATACATTTGATATGCACGCTCCATACAAGGAAATTTTGGACAGCCACTACATAGCTATCAAATAGCATTCGATTACATGACTGTTCATTCCAAAGCGAAGACGAGAAGAAAGAGAGGAGTTGTGTCAGGCACTCCCGAAATGAGCAGAGTTTCAGTGTAAAACAAAACTCAGTCTATAGTCAAATTTTGCTTACTTTTAAATTTTACATTACTGCAGTTCTCTTTCATATAATAATACATTTGATGCAAACGCACCATAAGAGAAAACTTCGAGAACCATTACAGAGGTAGTAATTAGGATAACCAAATTACATAGTTAATCAGTTAAAAGCACAAACACGTTTATCTGCATGTAGCTGCAAAGACACGAAATGTCACATACTAGCCAATCCAAAGCAGAAATGCACCTTATCTGTGTACACCTGAAAATGAATGAAGTAATAATTCTTTTCCAACAATTACCTTAGATTTAATTTGAAGAAAATTTATTTTTGGCAACGGAATCATAGATTTACTGCTCTAACACATATAATTGAGTTTAAACTGACCCAAAATTATAAATGCTTAAATTTGCTTGTTTTTACTTGATCTGGAACTGATAAATTAGTTCCATAACCTCAACAGGCGTAAAGGGAACTATCGCTATGCCTGAAATAGCTACAAAGTTGTGAGAAGGTTAAAATAATATTTTTGTTTAATTAGACTTTAGAATATAAACTCCATCTCTTGTGCTTACAGTACCAGCCATTGCTCGTGGTGATACAACTAAAACAGAACAGTCAAATTTAAGTTAAACACGAACAGAGATAAAAAAACGTGCTGTTTAAATAATACTCGAAGCTGGCTCAGTACTTCTACTGCAGCGTTAAAGTCAAATTATAGGCAGAGACGGTAACGCAATTCCGAAAAATTACAGCTGTCAGATCTGGCGGAACTAAACGTATAAGGTATTTCTTCCGCCTTCTTCGCATGTCTTCATGGTGTAGTGGTCAGCACGCTGGGCGCGTATTCCAGAGGTCCATGGTTCGAGTCCCGGCGAAAGCGTTGCTCATTTTTCATCACTCCGGCTTCTAAATAACTTAATTTCTCTACAAACGTAGCTTGCAAGCGAGGCTCATGGTTCAGTAAAACCACTGTGAAAATTCGCAAATATGAAGCTAATCTTTATTGTTTAACTTCTAAAGTAATGCTATCTATCTCATTTCCATTCTGGTGAGGAATACGGAGAAGAGAAGTTAAAGTACAGATCCAAATCATAATAACTAGTAAGTTAAAAGTAATAAACTTACAAACTCATTTTGCGAAACGATTTGAGAGTTTTATTCAGGCAAAGCCCACAAGTGCTCCTTATCGAAGCTCCATCCCAATTTTTTATGAAAAATGAATAGGCTTCTTTTCTAGTTATTAGTTAATAGATTTAATGAAACGTAATTAGTATAAACATAACATACAGTGATGGTCGGCTGTACAAACTGAAAAACAAGTATTAACAAAGTATCATAATGGAAAGCTCAAGTCTGAGTAAGAGAGAAAAACGTTTTTGAAAACTGCTGTTTGATGAAGAGATCTGATGATACTTGGTGACAGAAAAATTATATTTCTGCAAATCAAAGGAGAATTAAATATCGTATGTGCGCTTATCAGAATCATAACTTACATGAACGTTTCCAACGCCTATGTTTCATGAACAGTGAATTTAAATGAAAGATTAAGTTCTGGTCTTAACCTAAACTTGCTAGGTGTGCGTAAGCGCAAGTGAGCATTAGAGACTAATTATGGTTCATAATCAGTCAGGATTTCCATCACTTTACATGACAACATTTCACTGACAGCAATCATCTCCACTTTAATGGGACTTACTATCTAATTGCGTTCACGCATAAGTAAACCATATGATTTTAGACGATTCCAGAAATTGAATGCTTCCAATCTATTCTAGTTGCATAGTTATTGACTTATTAGGAATGTTGCATACAGTACAGAATTACAGGGAGGAAAAGAAGCTAGAGAAATTCTGAATAGTACACAGACTGCAAATCTTTTATTCGTCGTCAATACATGTAATATATAGAACACATGCGCGTGATTTTGAACTTAGGCAAATTTTAGCTCTAGATTCATGCTGGTTTTGAAGCATGAATCTATGCATTTGAAAATATATATATCGAACCATTCTTCTTCAAATAACAAAATGTACTCTGAAAAACTACTATTATTAATAGTAGAACTTCACAAATAATAATAGTTATGGTGTACAAGAGTTATGTTCGATTGACATTGGAACAATATGGGTTTGAATCATCCAGCTTCACTTATGTGCCAATTTGTTTCAATGAATATACAGGAAAAATTTTGTAGTTTTGTAATAAGTGTAAAAATTCGCAGCCGTACCATACCTTGAAGTCTAGAAATAATAAAAAGAAGAAGTTATTTGTGTTATGACAAAGCAAATTACATATGTAGCTATTAAATAATATTTTTCGTTTATTAGTGTGCCACATGCCCAAATCTGTTACATCTAGTCTTTTTTTTCCTGTCTAGTGTTTAAAACTGCGTATCACATATAGTGTTTTGTATGATGGCAGATAATACTGCTGTAGCTAAAGTTTGGCAGTCTGTCAGAGGATATAAATTTACTGTCTGATAGTTAGGCCATGGTTCACCGATTCCTGCCAACATCGTCTAATAGTGGCATCGCTCCTGCTCAAATGTCGAGCTATTCGCCGGTAAGACCAACCAGCTTCCTTGAGCCCAACTAAACGACTTCTCTCAAATTCTGACATCTGCGCATGTTGTTCGCGCACCTGTATGCGAGGAATAGTTACTTTCTACCAGAGTACACGAATGAAATTCGTGAAGAATTTATGACCTGGAATCGTAATTTCTCCTCTTAAATATCCTGCCAGTTGCGCGGATTAGATGCGCTGTAGCGACAACCGTTCATTCATTGGCAGCCAAAATGTAAAATTTTGCATTTTCCGTCAAAACTTGTATGCATATCAATTTGTGTCCAATTTGCTTTATATCATCTCGGTGCGTCGACGTGGTGTGTCGTTTCTTTTGTGTAAGAGTGTATTTATGTAGATTCTTCATTATTTAATTTCTTTAAGTATAATACAGCGCTGAAAGATTTGGTGGCAACAGTTTGAAAAGGGATTCAGACTTTTAATATTTCCAACGCAAAAATCACAAAACGAAAACTACAGTCCTTCATGTGCAAAGCCCCTTTGGACTAATAATAAGTATCACTGTTTTAAATTGCATAAATCATTCTGCGATTATTCCAGGAATTGTGCGATTTCTAATAGAATGACTTATAAAATTAAAGGGTAAGTAAAACAGTAAAAACACATCTTTTTCTAGACAGCTTCGTATCCCATTTCTTAAAACGCTAGGTTTGAAATCATTTACCCTGTTAGGAATTTAAATGTTATTGCGCACATAAGAATATGAAAATTAAGAACGTGTCTTTCGAGTGCACAATGGAATAATGAAGTTAAAGCTCTAGTAAATGCTGTAATGAACTATCAGTTGATTATCAGCTAACAAGAGTAAATTTTGATAAAACCGTGTTCGAATATGTCAAAATATTATGCTGGTAAGTTATTGTGAACAATGATCAACGTCTGGAGAGGTGAACCTGGGAAAATGAGTCAGAGTTATTTAAACTGAATAGAGTTCCAAAATATCCTTACTAGTTTGTTGAAACACCTTAGAGAAGGAAAAGCCTCATCCTTTACAGCAAGTACTCCATCGATCACAAATGTATATCACAGTTATGATAATAGGTATATGATAATACATCAGAAATACACCGAAGAGCTGTTGCATTATGACCACTCTGTTGATAATATGTAGGACCACCTTTAACCCTAGAAACTGCCAGCACTTGACACTCTGCAAATAGCTTATAAACGAAATACATGTTATGGCTATGTCTATGAGTTTAAATCTTAAATAATATTCGTAGAGGACACTTCTCAGATACGTGATTAATTGTGCTATATCACACTATGGTTATTTGATTAAGAGAGGATTTTGCGGACCTCTTTCTACAAGAACCGTGCTATTAAGCGGTGTAAATAAATTAAAGAAAACTGGCTTTCTTATAAAGAATAATTATATATATATGGTGATGATGATTATAACAGATTAAAGAAAAACAGTTTAAGGAAGAATATCTAAATATCAGTCTTGTATACATCACAGAGTCATTTTATACTCTATGCGTATACATCGAAGAACCATTACATTATGACCACCCTGTTCATAACATGTAGGACCACCTTCAGCCCTCAAAACTGCCAGCACCCGGCATGACATTGACTCCACAAGATGCTGGTACGTAGCGTGAGGTATCTCCTACTAAGCGCTCACCAACTGGTCCTGCAATTCTCGCACATTACGAAGGGGGATTGTGGCAGCACGAATTTGATTTTCCAGGTGGGACCACAAATGCTCTACTGGATTAATGTTAGGTGAATTTGGAGGCGAATACATGACTTGAAAGTCACTGGAATGCTCCTCGAACCACTCCCTGACGATTCGACCCTTACGACATAGTGTATTATTCTGTTAGTAAACAACATCCCCCGCTGGAAATATTGTTGTCAGGACTGGGTGAACTTGGTTTGCAGCGATGTTCACGTAGCTCACAGATTAGAGGGGTTGTTCTATTGGGATTATGGGTCTTAATGTGCTCCATAAAAACATTGCCCACACAATAATAACCCTGCCACCGGTTTGTCTTCGTCCAACTGTGCATCCGGGAGCTAGGGTTTCGTTTGGAAATCAGCGTATTAGCACACTCCCGTCGATGTGGTGGACTTCAAAACGTGATTCGTCGGACCATGCAACTTTCTTCCATTCTTCTAATGTCCAATTCCGATGCTTCATGGCCCACTACAGACGGAGCTGGCTATGACGTGCCGTCAGTGCAGAGACATGTTTCGGCCTCCGGCTGCATAGGCCTATACACAGCAATGTATGATGCACAGTGTCTTGAGAAACACTGTCTGGGTCACAACTGTTGTAGCTGGTGGTGATGTCAGCTATTGTAGCTCCTTGGTCACGGCGAACAACGCGTAGCACTCTCTGCTCTCCTCTGAAATCAATGCGTAGTTGGCGACACACTGCTGGCCGGAGACTTGTCGTTTCACTATCCATACACCACTTTCGATATGTGTTCACAACAACTGCACGTGAACAGTCCACTAAACGCGCCGTTTCTGATACTGATGTTCCCAGTCGCCGAGTCATAACGATTTGACCTTTATCGAAATCTGATAAATCAGCTGCATTTCCCATTATGTCGCTAATTGAGCTATGTTTGGAAGGACAATCCATAGCCGCTTTATATACTCCAACGCGCAGTTGTTTTGTTCCTAGGCGAGTCCATTGTTATAGATGGAGTGTGGTGATAATGTAATGGCTTTTCGGTGTATATGTCACTTATATATATGTATATATAAGGATCTATAAGGGTTATTCCATTGCTTCAGCAGCGAAACAAAAAAAGCTGTTACCAAACAAAACAGTTTGCTTGGAAGTTTACTGCATTTACACGGACCCGTATAATGAGATTCATTTCGGATACTAGTCTGCACAATAGGGTTTTGTGTGAAAATTACCATAATTTATGTTCTTGTAATTTTGACATCTCGGAATGCACGTATAAAAGAGTATAAAATTCATCGTAACAATAGAAACACTAACTGAGTAGAGTTCTCCCACATATGTCCTAGACATATATTTATCTGATAACAGCCGAAGACAAAGCATTATTCCAGATGCAGCGTAAAAAAGATAAATTAAAAACTGGGAAATCATAATTTTGTGCGAAAGAATGATAAATGACAGCGCAGATCCTTTGTGTCAATGAATTTTAAATGTGTGAAGTCCTTAAAAATATTGCATCCTCAAAAGCTCTGTCTTATCCAAAATTAGAGCCTTCAGCTCCCTCGATATGGTGTACACAAAGGTGCAACCGTGAATTTTCTCTTTCTAATTTTGACTTTATGTTAAGAATGTAAAATTGAAATCAACGTAAAACACTTTACGATAATGTTTCAAAATGAAGGCATTTCTAAAATTACAGGATAACGTTTAAATTTCATGGATACTTAAACAAAAGGTAAAATATTTTAGGTGTTTATAGCTTTATGCATAATTATCAGAATATAATTTTATGCATATTGAAAAATCGTGATTACATAATTTGAATTGTTCGCAGTTCGTTCTGCATGTTACTCAGATTTGCAATATAAAGCATGCAAAACAGATTCATTTTAATGACTCATGGTATCGATATAAAAGCAATGATTTATTTTATAACTACAAAAGGACTTTGATCGTGATAGCACAGATACAAAAGCTAACCTACAATATTTGAATTCCAAAAGTCGCTCATAAAATACTGTCGAGCTAACTATGATATTGCCAGTTCTGCCATTTTTATATATCATGTATTTTATTCTGAGGCTGTGGTCCTCTTTACCGCCCTCTTTCCCAGCATCGTCTCTCCCGCCCTCGAGCTACCTCTTAAGTGGTACGCTTCTCGGCCAAGGGGATACGAGACCTTAGGTCGACGGAGTTTTACGCTCGATACTACCAAGTAGGAGCAAGCTCCTTCGTCAAGTCTCATCATACTGCGAGTAATAACAGAGATTCTTAACCCTTTTATCGTCGTTTGGTGCACTTGCCAAAAATACCAACGACGATATATCGTTGCGCCTTTGTTGGGGCCTTATTGTACTCATCACAAGAGGTCTGTGTTTCAAAATAACTTTATAAAATGTTAAAATGGTTCATATTCGATGCAACACAAGTGAAAAAATGGTTATTAGATTTAACTTTTTGTTATATTTTATGCTGATTAGTGCCGCGGGTCTGTATATGTTAGAGCGATAAGATAGAAACGGGACGCAGTCGATGCACGCATGCCACTTGAATACTCCGATAACTATCATAAACATCATAAAGATTGCGATTACGGTCCAGAGAAACTATCCCGGGTCCCGTTTCTATTTTTAATGGTTCTTGATTAATGGTTCCTGAGTTCACGCTCTAACATTTAATGGTTCCTGAGTTCACGCTCTAACATTTAATGGTTCCTGAGTTCACGCTCTAACTTATATAAATTAGATTTTCTATTTTATTATTATTCCGACAATATATTCTGCTATATATATGTAATTTCATCCTGTTACTTAATTTCTGAAGAATTACTTCACATTTATTTCAGTTTGGTCCTTTTGCATATTAATCATTTCTTTTTGTGCAACTTTCAAATAACGTCGTGGGAAAACTTAAAGGAACAACTATAAGAACTCGAGTAATTTGAATGATTTTACAGCTAAGAACATGGAATATGCGCAATATCTTTATTACATTATAACTGACATATCATTAAAATGCAAATCTTCCTGTTTCTGAAAAAAAGTATAGTAAGCCTGATATGAAGTGGAGTAGGGAAAAGGAGGTGCTACAATCTTTTAGAGATACGTAGAAAAAGGTTAATACGGTGTAGGGTCACTCCTGACTACAATGCCAGTTTTATAGCGAATTTCCAAACTGTGTATTACATTGTTTAGGAGTTCCTGAGTTCACAAAGTGTATTCACGATGAATAGTGCCTTAAAGCTCTTGGACAGCGCTAGGTGGAGACTGCAATGATGCAAATGGTCATCATATTGCGTCTGCACACATTCTATTGGCTTTTAATCCAGAAAACATGCGTGCCCTCCATCCGATGGATTCCTTCGCCTTCAAGGTATAGTATTTAACAATGAAGTCATTCCCGATTCATTGCATCCTTAAATAATTTTACATAAGTTTCAAATACCTCATTTCGCAAATTTTTGCATTCGTAGTAGTAGAGAGAAAAATGAGTAAGTTTTTGAAGCTGTTCAAATGACGTCCTTCCATAGCATGACTCCACCGCCTTTGCATCGATACCTTGTAGAGCCAGTAGATTATTTAAAGCAGACGGCGTGAAAAATGGGCAGTAACCTCGCGGAACTCGAACCTTATACCTCTTGAATACACGCCAAGTATGCCTCCAAAGGAATGCGGAAAGGAGGGAGAGATTATGCCTCATATACTCCCCATTTTAAAGGGCGAGAAAGGATTAGCGGACTCAATTGCCTAATCCTGGTGATGACGAATTATCGCCCACCAACTCTTAGTTCGAGCGCCACTTGTAGTGTCATTAGGTGTTTTTGAAACAGGAGATGTAAAAAGTGTGTAACGCGTTCTCTGGAACTCGAAACCTGGAACTCCTGAACACGCGTCGAGTATGCTTCCAGTTATTCCACAAAGTCATGCGGGCTTACTGTGTTTGTTTTGCTTCTTCGAGATTGTAACAAATCTGCAACTATTTTCCAAGCGAATACAAGACTCATCGAAAGACAAACTCGGCAGCAGTCCGTCATACTCCAATCACGATATCTCTGCACAACTGCAACAAGGAGCTTTTCGCAGCCCGAGTAAGTGTGACCAGATAATGGATTTAGTTGGATACAACTTTCTTCTATGCAGTCTGTCACTCACATTATATATAAAGAGTTGATTTTCTGTAGATATAGCGAACTGCAAATCAAACTGGATTGACGTCAGTTGACTATTTCTGTTAAGCAGCCGTTGACAAATAAATGTCTTCATAATCTGTTGCGTCATTTTTTGACTTTCATTTATTTGTCTGCATGCACCACCAGTGTCTTTAACCCGTTTGACATGACACGTTTGGCTATATTTAGGTCTTTAACTACCTGTAACAGTGTCTGTCTTGCTTCCATTTTCTCTTTTACACTCTATATCTGAAAACCAGTCAAATGCCTTCCACTTTTCATGCAGAAAATTTTCTTCCTGCTGTTCTTACAGTTTTTGAAAGTAGATCTTGAATCATCCCTTTGCACTCATTTCAACAGGTGCTGAAAAAACGGTTGCAAGAATTTGCATGTGTCTGTGCAGAAGTTGAATCACATTGAATTACATGATAATGCTGAATTTAAGCAGCCGAAACTTCTTTTTATTAGATTTCGCTTAACAGTATTAACTAATATAAAGCATCTTTTTACAGTTATTACTTTAACTTTTCGTCATAATCTTTCATTACATGGCTATAGTTTTCCACTCCTTATAAGAAAATACGCAATATGCACCTCAATGCATTGTTTCCAGACTTTTATGATAATTCCTTTTTACACTATTCTTGAAATTTTAAGCTTTGAAGCGAAGAAAATGTTTTAATAATTCAGGGTAACCTTCTATTTAACACTAATCATTTCTAACATTTTCTTGGGTAACCGTGTTATGACTGATTTGTATATCGATGCGTGTATCGATACGTGGATATTGGTGTAATTTTAATGTAGATCTGACATTAAAATTAGGCGGAAGCTTCAGAATTTTGGAGGACGTTTCTTTCTGATAATGGAGATGATTTCAAATTATGAACTTTGATTGAGACCTAAATTACTTCTAACAAGTAATTAGTAAGTAAGCCCTTTTTTTCCGATTCTCGCTGCAGTGAACAGAGACTTAGTTTATATGAATACAGCTTCAAAGTAGACAATACAGCATACTTACGCTGTTACAATTATGGTATTCTTTGCTAGTTTTTCTTTCAGTTATTCTTTCATTAATTTAAGGTATTAACATAGAAGAACAGAAATACTTACATAAAACATGCACGCTTAAAAACGTATTAAAATGCTTCAGTACTATGAAAACATATTATCTTCAGTAAACATATCAAAATGTTTCAGTTTCATATGCTTCAATAAAAGAACGAATTACAAAACCCTCTAACAATATTTCAGCAACTTTTATAATGCTGTTTACGAAATTATCGGAAAATAAAATTTGTATACATTACATACATACTTGACATGATGCTTCTGGTTACTGTTAGGTCACTTTACGCATTTTGAGTAGGGGTAAAGGAATAAAAATCATATATGTAAAGAACTATGCTGGATTTTGACCTACGTCAGAATATTCCGCAGAATGTAAAAAAGTAAAAATAAGTATTTCATATTTATAGTTCTTGTGTTTTGTTTAAACTTCATTAAGTAAATTTTGTTGTTTTTGATATTAATTTTAAACTCACTGAAAATCTAAGAAGTGTTGCATTCCTTTCCTTATACTAGTATTTTATTTTGAAATTTCTATTAGGTAAAATTCAGTTGAAAAGTGTTTTACTATGTTAACAGAAAATTTATACTGTCTTGCCACTCAAAACTAAATAATGCATTCATACTGGCATCAAACATTATATTTTACTAAAAATGCTAAAAAATTATAAAATATTTTAGCTAGTTCCTTTTGTAAGTTTTCCTCACTGAAGTGCATATTTAAAAGTAGTTAATGATAAGATAAAAAATTATGCAGTGTAAGTTTTAAGAATTAAGTAAAAATTAGTAGTTTCTGTGCTGATACGTGAATATTTCTAACTTTTATTTAACTGAAAAAACAATTTAAGATATGCTTCTGAGATATCAAAAGATAAGCGTTATATCATCCCTAGAAATTTCATTCGGGAGAAAACTTTTTCGGTTATTTCAAGGACTCCCATGTTAACCTCGACATATAGGATACTGGGTTAGAGGGCAGCACAGTTTCTTGGTATTAACGGTCGATCGATAGTCATGCCATTCATTTCAATTTCCTAGGTTAATTCGGTTGCCGAAATGAATTTCCTATTCCATCAATCATGACATCGTGATATATATGCGAAGCAAGCAGAAATTCGACCTTGATTTTAACGAATTTCGATGGTCGAACGTAAACTGTTGAAATTCTTTAGAAAACATAACTGGTAGTAGTTTATTAGTTATTTATTTGGATACCTTCTATGCTATTAGGAGCAATTTGTGAAGTGTGTTTCACAACAAGCATATTTTTATATCTGCTTGCAAAAGGTTCAGTTTTTTTACCGAAATACTATAAGAAGTTGACCTGCTTAGCTGCGTCTCATACTTCGAGTTTCTTACAGAAAAATACTTAACATTTATTTAATCTTGTCTCTTTTTATCAGTCAGTCTTCTTAAGATATTAAACCTATTTCGCGATATCAGTTTTTGTTGCTATTGTCTTCGTCCTTTTTTGCTGAAGTTATGAGAATCAAAATATGTTGTAGAGACATTAGGTTATTTTGAAGCAGGAGAGATGAAAAATTCACAATATCCTCGCCGGGACTCGAACCACGGACCTCTCGAATACGCGCCGAGTGTGCTGTGCATTACACCAAGAAACATGCTAAGAAGGCGGGAGAAATACCTTATAATGCCATAAGCTTTAACTGCATCTAACCTTTTGATTATATGTAATTTATGTTCATATTTTTGTAAAGTTTAATGTAAGTTATTGAAGAGTTTTTTTCTTCAGTACGTTTTTAATATTCTGTTTTTCTTTCTTATGCACAAACACTCACTGGAGAGAAGTATGAATATTAGTAGTGAGAATAAATAACTAGCAGTTATGCATAAAATTTCAAATAAGCTCTAACTTGGGTTGATTAGGAATGACTATCATCTTTTGCAGAATAGCAGTAGTAAGTGATAGCTTTATGTGTGATTATTACTTTTGGTGAAAGGCGGTTAACGAGAAGGTGAACACTTTGGTGAAGGATGGTTACTTTTCGTGAAAGACTGTATTAGGGGCTCACATTTAATAAAATATTTGTAGTTCTATTTCAGGCCATTACAAGTCATTGACGAGTTATCTGCTGCCTTTCAGAAGCCGTTGTATTATGTTTTATGTTGTAACTCAAAGTACAGCTAAATAAAAGTTATATCGCAGTTTTTTACTTAGTTGGATTTGTGATATTTAGTGGATGAGTGGCAGAAAAGACACCATTTCGCCGACTTTTACAATACAGCCATACTGTAGCAAGTCATTACGGACCTGTTTAAGTAGTTTATCTTTGGCAAGAAGGTATAAGTTTATTTTTTTGCCTTCCTCTTCAATGATCAAATGTTGGTGCAGGATATTTACGAAACAAGGCGTGTTCTCAGATCTTCTAACTTCAATACCCTTAACATGACCTTACTCTACCTGCATTACTTCTGAATAAAAAGTATAAAAAAATAGCACAGGCCTGACAAGAGCTAATTTACTTAATTTATTATTATAAGATTAATATAACTTACTGTGATACGAATCAACAGAGTGCATTGATCTAAATTAAGCTTTCTAAAATTAAAGAAATAAGAATGCAAATTAACTGCTTTAAACTAAATTAAATAATAGTCTCTGGAACATAGGTAAAGAGAAAGAACTGAATTACGCTATAAAACAATAAATAACTGCGAGGTTTAATGACTTTTCAAACCCATTTTTATGCAAATTCAGCCTTTCTCATTTTTCCCCAAAGGCGTAAACGATATCGTCTCCACAGCAATCCGAACATATATGGCATTAAACAGTATATATAAAAGAGAATCAGTAGAAAATATTACATTAGCTGATGTCTGAACTTAAGGCAGGTAATAAATTAGAATATTTAGCTGATATTTGAATATTGTTTCTGTCCATTTGTTCATGATCGTTATCTCACTAGTCGACTGTAAATAGATTTCCTGTACAGTAGAACTTTATATCTGCATTTATCCAGACTCTAGTAAATTATATTGCACATTATTCTTTGGGAGCAACTAAATTAAGTTTGCTGGTAGTTTGCTACCACGCCGTTATTTTTTATTTACTTTTTCTGATTTTAATGAAACAAAAGGCAAAAACACTGTAATATATCAGTTTCTAAGAAACCTAAATTAAACTGGTAATCTATAACACTCCAAGTAAACTGGCAACATCAAAGAAAATAATGATTTGGGCACGCATATAAACTAAATAAAGCAGAAACGTTTTCGACAATTTTCATTATAATTCCATAATTCCATCTTTCTCTGTAGTTAAATAAAACGAGAGTGTTAAAAAAATTCCAGCGAATATGGAAGAACTTTCCGCTAACTGAAACGACTCCCTCTGTAATGAAGAGAAACAGAAAACGCTTAAAAAGCAATAAAACATATAACGCGTTTTAGAGAAGCAAAACGAAGTCAAATCAAGAATTGATATGTTTTCATATTAAAAGGCAAATGTTCTAGAATTTAAATCATGACTAAAATAAAGAATCATAGATGTGGAAGAGATATGAAAAGAATGAGCTAAAATCTAATTTACCAATTAAGGAATCTTTTGGATGATTTTATTAGAAGCAAACAGAACTTGTGAAAAAAGTGCTCTCTAATAGGTAAATTTTCTTTTTATAAGATCACTCTTCATTCATGCAAAATTTAAAAACACGTTTTATTTGAACGCATACAGCAAGTCTCACTGACAACCAGTACCATAAATTCCGCATATAAAACGTACATAACTTTGTAACTTACAAAATGGAAGAAAGGAATAAAACAATTAAGCTGTTGAGATTGATAGGTTAAAAAAAGAAGGTTTTATCCTCATTAGAAACAGAAAAATTTCTTAGTCGCTTAATATGGGATGAAAAGCCAATTATTGGGTTGTTCGGAAAGCAATTTCGTTTTTTTCCCATGAAAATGAAAGAAGATTTTCTTATAGTGAATAAATATTTTATTGAATTATATATTGTGCATTCTGGCCTAATACCTTTTGACATCTTTCTGTTGACAGCATGATTCTACGCTCATATGTTTTTTTTTTCCTTTGCTGGCAGAAAAAAAAATGATCCAGGTGATTTTTGACTTCCTTATTCAAAGTAAAAGTTTTACCGTCTAAACTTTTGTAGGGTCCGGAACAAATAATAAGAAGAAGCTGCCATATCTGGAGCATATGGTGGGTGTAGCAGCATATCCCATCCAACTGTAAAAGCCTTTGGCGAGTTACCAAATTGTATGAGGTCTAGCATTATCTTTGTGGAACACTACATCTTTTCTATTGATCAATTCTGGCTTTTTCTGTTTACGTTGTAGAGTCATTAGGATTTTTTTGGAGCAGCAATCATGAAAAATGAGCAACGTCTTCGACGGGAATCGAACCACGGACCTCTCGGTTACGCGTCGAGCGTGCTGACCACTACACCATGTGAAGAAGGCAGGAGAAATACCTTATATACTCCCCCTTTTAAAGAGCGACCGGGGATCAAGGGACCCAATCCCCAAATCCCGGTGGTGGAGAATCATCATCCACCACCATTTTAGTTCGGGCGCAAGTATAGAGTCATTAAGTATTTTTGAAGCAGGAGTGAGCCGCCCAGACGGTATAGTGGTTAGAGGAGACGGCTAAGATATCAAAGGGCCTGGGTTCGAATCCCGGAGGAGGCATGACTGTAACTGTCCGTCCCTTCATAGGAGGCAAAGGTGGCCCACCTATTAGGTGCCTCCATAATAAAGTGGCCACCACTTCTGGTCTTAGTAGTGGCCAAGCCGAAGTAGGCTGAGGGCCCGCTATTGGGAAAAAAAAGAAGTAGGAGTGACGAAAAATGAACAACGCCTTCGCCAGGAATTGACCACGGACCTCTCGGTTACGCGTTGAGCGTGCTGAACACTACATCACAAAGGCATGCGAAGAAGGCGGGAGAAATACTTTATATACTCTCCCTTTTAAAAGGCGACTGGTGTTCGGGGGACCCAATCGCCAAATCCCGGTGGTGGAGAATCATCATCCACCACCTTTTTAGTTCGGGCGCCAGTTGTAGAGTCATTAGGTTATTCGGAAGCAGGAGATATGAAAAATGAGCAACGCCTTCACCGGGACTCGAACCATGGACCTCTGGAATACGCGATCATCGTGCCACACTACACCACTAAGGCATGTGAAGAAGGCGGGAGAAATACCTTATAAAGTGAATCATTTAACTTGTCCAGCTGATTATAGTACACTTCAGAATTGATCTTTGTGTTGTCCCGTTGAAGCTCATTCCTTTGAAATCCCACCAGACGGATGGCATAAAAGATAAAATAATATATTTTTAAACAGAAGAAAAATATTTTTTAAACACTTTCTTTTTATGCTGTTTCAAAAATGTAAAAAATAAACTATAATTTCACTGTTTAGCAAGGTAGTATCAAAGTCAAAAGAAATATTTCGGGAAAGAATTTATGACGAAACTAGTGTAATATATGGTTATCTTGTGGGGTTTCACCCTTTTGTTTAACAGTTAAATGTGGGGAACCTTGCACACAGATAAGCGAATAATCGCTTGAGTGCGTGAGCAGAGACGTAATACTCAAGAAGGGATTTAACAGAGTAGGCTCCTATCTCAGAGCGTACAGCAAAGCCTTGGGGCAAAGAATATGTACTGTTAAGAAGGAAAACTTCGCAGAAGCAGAAGTGGCTCCCTTCCAACGAAAAGGGAAACAACTGCGCATGCGTGAAACATCTGTCGCCAAAAAGCGCCAAAGCTCGAAGCTGAATGTCGAAGTTGGTTTGGACAGGTTCGACCGTTACGTTTAGCAAGAGTTTAAACAAAGAATAGGTTCTTTGGTTTCAAGTAGCGATATGGACAATGGACGTTCAACAGCCAGTGAAAGTGAAACTTCACCTAACATTTCATTATTTCCGAGTTTAAATTATCGCGACAAGTCAAAGAACGATTCCTCTTAACCCGTGTTCCTCAATTTCCTATACACGTCGCGGAGGGGGAAAATGTCGGCTAGGTATCAAAGAACTGGCACATCACAGAGTGGAAATTCTCGCCAACAGATTCCGTTGCCAAATCCCTTGGCGAATGTTCCCTTTTCTTTGTAGCGGCGTTGCAGACAAAGTGGTTTACATTACGTCTATGGAGCCTTTCCTTCTTTACATAGAGGTTCTTTGCTTGGGGTTGGAAGTAAAGTAATAAGAACTAAAGCTTAACTAATTCTTAACTAAAAAGATATAGTCGAAGCTATCAAGATTCTAAGTAGTTGGCTCCTACATCTCAATTAAGTAGGCGAAGCTATCCAGGGCTTGAAGTACAGTCGAGCGTAGTAATAGGTTAGAGAGAGACGTAGCTCAAAAGGCAAACGTGCACTAGTCAGAAACTCTGCCTCTCTAACAAAGTCAGTGAAACTTCTACTTAAATACTACTCTTACTCATTTGCATTAACCGCGATTCTGAAAACATTCTGGTAGGAAATTGTAAGCTGAAAATGGAAAGGATAGGAAAGTATTTTGAACTCAAGATAACTGTTAAAAAACTTAGGATAAACCTTACATCTTTACCCACCAGAATTTAACTACTCGAAGAATATGGTCTCAAAATGACCTTGTTTAAGAGTGTAACTTCTACAAAAACTCCTTAACCTTCAAAGTTTTAACTTCTAAAATTCTGCATTCTTGAATGAATTTTATTAATAGACTTTCCTGTTTAGGGCCAATTTTACAAAAATATCTAAGGCTAAAACTAAGAAAAATAACTTTACGAATTTTACAATTTGACTGGGAACAATCATCTGCTTCTTCTTGAATTTGAACATGCTATTCCGTCTTGGTCGTTACAAATTATCTGGAAGGAAATAGTATTAGTTTTGTCTTTTACAAATCACTTCCAATTCTCTTACCATTACTCTTTATTGAAATTCTTTTGGCTCTCAGACAGCTTTCATTCACACATGATTTAAATCTACTTCCCCCCACGATATCCAGAAATTTGTTCTGAATGATCTGAGCGTGTTGTTTGTTGTGTTACCGCGAATATATCCTACCATCTACACAACAGCTATGATTTGTTAGAACTTGGATTCCCAGACCTCAGAAAACTCCTTAAACACAAAACTACATCTAATGTGCTAAAAGAGAGCTCGATTTAATTTTTTTTAAGTAAAGCCTGGAGAGCCTAACTTTAAACACATTCAATCAATACTTTCTTTTTATTCATTCATTAGACAAATTGTGTTATACTTTGACCAAAAACTTACATTTGTACTAGCTTAATTTTACAGTACTTTTATAACTGGCACTTAAAATTTCTACTTTCAATGCAACATTTTAACATATAACATTTTAAATTCACTTTAATTATAGTTGCTATACAAAATTTACAATCTTAAGTTAACAACTTTCATTATCAGTTGAAGTCTTTCCGACTAAGAATATTTGCAAACTAAATTCTCGCAAATTGCTAATTCTCAAAAAGAGATATTTACAAACTAAATACCAACTCACGAATCCAAAAATCTTTCTATTTAAAAGATGATTACAAAATAAATTCTCGCAAACTTGCGAATTCAAACTTCTAGCTTTAAACAAAATTTAGCAACTTCAAATAACATGACTTGAATTAAACTTTTAATGCAAAATAAGCAACCAAAGAAAATTTTCACTCAATCTTTTTGGTTTCTAAACTCCTCCATTCTGATAAGACAGAATTCCTGGAACGTAGGATTTTAGGACCTCCTTCTTCGGTTAGGTTGGATAGTAAATTCTGTTAGCAGGTTCTTTCTTTTCCTTCCTTTGTCGATTAGACGTGCTGATTTCCTTGCAGGGTGAGGGCTCTGAAACTCTGGTATCCTGTTTGCCACTTCGTTGTTCGGAATTTTTAACCCTCCGTTTGATTTTTCTGGTTTGATGAAACGGAATGGCTCTCGCGTCGGCTGTTCTTTTTCCTCTGGCGATTCTTCGCTGTGGAGCTCCTATGACCTCCTTTGGGGTGGTTTCCGCCGGCAAACACTGACTCTGTGGCGAAGTCTCCTTTGTTGTATCCGGATTCTGCTGTCGAGCTACTTTTACTGGACCGCCATCCGCAGTTCTTTTCCTTTTTAAAGTCGGACCTTGCGGCTGCTGCTGCATACGTACATTCTTCCGTACTTTTGGCTTGTTTCCTTTTGGCCCCTGGGGGAAGGGTCCAGCTCGGTGTTTGACTCATTGAAGTTCTTGGCACTTTTCCAGGATCCTGCAATAAATCTTTCGAAACTTGGAAGTCAGTACGACTATAATACAGTTTTATCTGATAAATATTAGCAATTATTTGCTGGCCATTTGCAGCCTTTAAAGAAAAAGTTGAATACTTAATTCTTTCAAGAATGAATGACCCTTCAAACCATGGTTCAAACTT
Source organism: Stegodyphus mimosarum (assembly GCA_000611955.2). NCBI lineage: Eukaryota > Metazoa > Arthropoda > Arachnida > Araneae > Eresidae > Stegodyphus > Stegodyphus mimosarum. The sequence goes on along the minus strand of KK119236.1, from coordinate 34,265 downwards.
GGCCACTCTGTTGTCAAATGCAGACGATAATGAATGTTTTAATTCCAACACCTTTTGACCGACCTATGTTCTACATCCCGTCTATTTCTATGATAACAGAGCTTCTGTTTCTGCCTTGCCGCATCAGAATTTTTGATGGCTTCGTTAATAATTTCCTGGATATCCTTCAATTTAAATTCTTCTTGCCTTTGTTGGAGAAAAAGTAATTTATCCAGTGGCGTTAAAATTTTTCTACCTAAAAATAGTTCTGCTGTAGTTTTTTGAGAGGTATCATGCTTCGGTGTTCTCAAGGCAAAGCCTAACTCACTGATACAGCTTTCCTAACGGTCATGATAATTCTTAATATACCCCTGAATAATTTTAACTATATTTTTATTTACCCGTTCCGCAATATTCGATTGCAGTCTATAAGGTACCGTTTTTAAATGGCGTGTGCCAAGACCTGTGCTAAGGTTTTTAAATAAAATACTTAAGAATTGCTTACCCTTATCTGATATTACTTTGACTGGGGCGCCGTATTTTAAAACATAGTTGCTTACAAACGAATCTTCTACTATTTTTTTCTGATGTTCGTTTAAGGGGAATTATTTCCACTCATTCTAAGAAATGATCCACAATGATTAACAAATATCTATTTTTATTTAGTTTTGTTCTAAGGTAGGGTTGAGCAAATCAATGCCAACCAATTCATTTGGAAAAGTGGTTTTTATGTTATTTAAGTACCCGGCGGGGTTGTAATTAACAGCGTTAATTAATTGACACAAGTAACATGACCTGACATACGCCGTCACCACCTTGTGCAACTGCGGAAAATACACGGCTTCGAGGACCCTTTGCAAAGTTTTTCTAACCCCTAAATATCCGGATATCTTCGAATCGTGAAGCTTCTCTAAAATATTTAAGTATAGACTCGCTGGGACCCCTGGTCGGTATTCTTGATTATCATTAGTTATTTTCGTGTAAAATAGCAACTTATCAATAACTTTATATTGGGCCGCCATATTGCGAATAGCCGTTAAGTCTACATGTTCAAAATTTTCGGGGTCTTCAAGTTATGAGTAAATATCCTTGAATTCAGGTCCGTTTTTAATTCCTAAATTATTGTTTCACGGGATTTACTTTAGCAGTTGGCATCGTACATCTAATTGTGTTTCCTTCTTCGTCCATGTTGATTCTTGATAGGGCATCCGCAAGTACGTTTTCTTTCCGCGGAGTACGTTCTATTACTAAATTAAACTCTTTCAGTTTTAACGTCCAACGTATAAGCCGGGGTGAAAGATTTTCCCCCGAGTACAAGCGACCAACTGCCGCATGGTCTGAGTATACTGTTATGGGGGCGCTTCCAAAATAAACGAAGAATTTTTGTACCGCTAGTAGGACAGCGAGAGTTTCTCGCTCAGTTGCGGTATAATTACGCTGTGTTTGGTTTAAGGTTTTACTAAAAAAAGGATATTGGCTGCTCATTTTGGGAAAGAACTGCGCCAACTGCGTAGTCTGACGCGTCTGCTGAAATTTCTAAATTTAAGAACTGAGGCGTCACTTAGGGCGCGTTTCAATTCTTCAAACGCCGTGCTCGCCTCAGCTGTCCACGTGAATCTAGTTTGTTTTCAATTAAGAATCAACAAGGGTTCAACTATCTTTGCAAAATCCTTTATGAAAACTCTGTAATTGGAACACATGGCCAAAAAAGAAGATAATTTCTTGGCCGTATTTGGAGGTGGATTACTCTTAATCGCTAATATTTTGGAATATTTTGGATAGCCAAGATACCTCAATTCCTTGGCAGCAAACTTGCACTTCTTCGGATTTACTTTGAGACCGGCTTCATTTAATAATGAAAAAACTTCCTCCAAATGTTTAATGTGTTCATCTATCGTTTCGCTAGTGACAATAATATCATCGAGATAGATAACTACTTTTGCCTAAGACTGGCCTTAAAACAATGTCCATAACCTTTTAAAATGTAGCCGGAGCCCCACTGTTTCGATACCTTAAGCCAAACGGTATTCTCAAAAAGGCATACACGCCTGACTGAAACTACTGCCTGATAATAAAAGCTGTTTTCTCAACATCTTCGGGTTTTATGCAGTCTGAAAGTAGCCCGACGTCAGGTCTAGTGTAGTCATATACTTAGTAGAACGAATTTTCCTTATGATTTCATCAATCATCGGGAGGGGATATGTGCGGCATTTCATTATGCTATTTCACTTGCGGTAATCACCCGCGAACCTCCATGAGTTCGCATCTGAGGGCGGTAACCCATTTCTCTTCTTGAACAAAACTACTGGACTCTCATAGGGGTTGGTACTTGGTGTTATTATTTTGTTCTCGAGCATTTTCTTAACGTGTTGCTCGAGAATGTCTTCCTTTACACGGTCATACCTATAACGCTCAGACCGGATTGGGGAGGCACTACCAGCGTCAATACTGTCTGTAACCACTTGCCAAAAACCTGGCTTTTCGTTAAATAATTTGTTAAATTTTCTTAACAATTTTCCACCTGTTTTCTTTATTCAGTAGAGACATTAAGTTCTTCGGAAGCAGGAGTGCTAAGAAATGTGCAACGGCTTAGCCGAGACTTGAACAATGGACCTCAGGAATACGCGCCGAGGGTGCTCACTAGTACACTACGAAAGCATGCGAAGAAAGGCGGGAGAAATACCTTATACTTCTTCTTCGAGATGATTGAGGTCCACCTCCAGCGTTGCCCCTTCTTCTTCTTCAACGGTGTCCATTTTCATCTGTAAGGTAGAATCTTAGAAATTAAGTTTTGCGCTAGATGCGCGTATGAAATCAACCTCCAATATAACTGAAGTTAATAAATTCTTTACTACCAAAAAATTAACTTTTTGAATCTCGTTCTTTATTGGACTTGAAGCCCTACTTTTCCCAAGCAGATACGCTGTTTGCCTTGGGCGGCAATTACCCTTTGTCCTGTTGTTTTAAATAATCTATAGCAACGAAAATGCTTTTTAAAGAAGTCCTGCGAAAGGAAGCTGCATTGAGCTCCGGTGTCTAGTAGGACGGTAGTAGGAACGTCGTTCAGTAAAATATGAAATCTCCGCCAAATGTTTTTGCGACTACCGTATTCAGCTTAATTTCCGAGGGATTTTCTTCCCAGACGGTAGCCGGACCCTCATCTCAGCCACCGAAATCAATTTAAACGGTTCTTTTCCGCCCCTTGGTTCTGCTGCTTTTTACTTCCAAATACTTTGGACTAACCAGTCTTCCTGTTATCTGGTTTTTCAACTTTCCCCCCTTGCCGATACGGATTCTGTTGGCCTTGAGGTTTCTTCTGAGAGGGAAACTTTGAATATTTGCGAAAGTTGTTTGCAGGCGCTTTTTCCTCCTTTCGCCTGCTCTGAAACTTTACTTTTAATGCGAATAAGCTTTCTAATATTTGCGGGTTTCTGACTTCAAGAAAGTTCTGGATTGACGGGAATAGACGCGGCAATATTACTTCCATGATTTCCTTGTCTGGCCTTTTTCCATATAGTAAATTAAAAACTTGGATCTTCCTTAAGATGAAATCCTTTAACTCGTCGAAGTTTGTTTGATACTTGCTGAATAATTCTGACTCCACCTTCGCACCGTCAAATTTTCCTATTTGTAAGTTTTTGAACCTGGATCATTTTGGATCATTTTGGATCATTTTTTGACGTTTGAGAAGTAAATCACAAAATTCAATGCGAGGGCACAAGTTTCATTCCGTAAGAACATGAGAAACCCATATGTCGAACTTTCAGATTTAACCCAGGCCTTTAAAATGATCATGAACGGTTGAATTCGATAAATTTAAACTCTGAGCGATCTCACGAGTTGTTATTCGCCGGTTTCCATCAAATAATGCCTTTATTGTGTCTTCATCGGCTCAAACTGGCCTTTCAAAACGTCGTGCATCTTCAAGTTCAAAACTGCCGGATCCAAATTTTGCAAACCAGTTTTGGCGATGGCATTCTATCAATTCATCTTCTCCATACACATCGGATAATTTTTTCTTCCTTGATCAGAATTTTTGCCTTTTCGATGATAAAAAAGTAAAGTATGCCGAAAATGCTGCTTTTCACTATCCATATTTGAAAGGGCACCAATTAAAAAATACTGCATAGAATCAATCAAACATTTTCACAAGCAAGCCTTGATATATAAGCTGTCAAAATATATAATGATTATGCGGCTTTAAGTGTGCAGTTTCTGTGAAAGAATATTATGAAGCCGCCCGTTAGAAGAAAACGAAATTTCTTTCCGAATAACCCAATAAATGGACCTGACTGCATGGAGGCTTTTGCCGTTTTTTCGATGTATATAAAGCTGAAGTGAAAGTAAAATTCCCTTCACTAATCTATAAGTACTAAAGCAGATAGCCTTCCACTGCCCTGAGACAATAAATAGCTTACTAGTTTTCTATCATTCACACACGCGAACTATCCAAAGCAATGTAGCATATTAACAAATAATGGCGGACTTCGAGAGCTCAACAACATTAAGAAACTAATTATTCTAACTTATGCCTCATATTCATTTACGACATAGTGCTTAGCTATACTAAAGACGAAATTGCAATAATAAGAGAGCATTACTAAAATCAGCTAATTATCTCGCTTATAAGCTATTATTCATTAGCTGTCATTTATAATTCTATTGATGTCAAAACGTTGTTGGAGTTTTCTAACTTAAGTGTTTAAGTTTTAAGTTCAATATCAAATGAAAGTCAAAATTTGGATAACCATTCTAAATCACATGAATAAGACAAATATTGCATGGGTGTAAAAGTCTGTGACATACATCATAAACAACATATATACTGTAAAATAGTGTGTTGCAATAAATAGTAAATAGTTACCAGATAACTCCAACAGATGATTAAGTTTTTGCGTTGTGTTAGAATTTAAGATACTATTAAGTCCAGTGTTCTAAATTAAAAGTGAAAACATTACAAGAGAAGTTAAATTAAATATAGGATTTATTAAGAGATAACTGACTTAATACAAATTTTTACATAGGTGGTGGTGGTGAGGAAACAAAATAAAACAAAATTTTTCATACCGAATTTGACAATGGTAAGGGTACATGCCGATACGTGGATACAGAATCATGGCAGTAGACGTCAACAAAATTTTCGGGGTTTGCCATTTCACTTGCTTTCTATAAGGAGAGAAAAGAAAATAATTAGTTAAGAAAATTGTTTTGACAAATGCGTCGCCCTCCATAGGTGCCTTCTCTCATCTATTTCTTCCGACATCGTTCGTTCTATGATAACGCAGACAGCTACTCTCGTGGAACCTTCAGATAGTATTTTTTTCTCGTCGTCTGCCACGTCTCTCCCTGTCTCTCCCTCCTCTCGTCGCTCGCTCCAAGCCTTTTTCCTCCTTTCGCCAAATCTCGGTTGGCGATCCTAGATGGTACAAGACAGGCCAATTGCCCGGCAACCCCAGCGGGAAAAAAGCACACAGGAAGGTGAAGCCATGTAGTTCGAACTCCTGAAATTGGCGAGTAATCGCTGAACCTCCAAGGTCATCAACCTGCCAGCAGAACTAGCCTCGTCGAGGGGTCTCACTCCAGCACTCAAAAAGCCTGCGAGTAAGCAAAACTCCCCCGTCCCCTCGACCTTGGCGTACGGTAAGTAACGTTGAAATTACCCTCTCCAGCAGGGTGCAAAAGTTTCCATTGATGACAGATGCTTCCCAGACCACTGTCTGGCGGGTGAAGAAATTGAAAACAAAGTCATAAATCTTGATTCCCCAAAAGGCAAAGGTTTTCGAAAGAATGAAAAGATTTGTTCTTTAAATACTAAATAAACGAGACTGGAGAAAACTACTTCAATTAAAATATAATAATCACATAGATAAATTTCTTCGGTTTTTTACAACACCAAACACGACCACCATAGTCACAAAATAAAATTACTTCAATTAAAATATAATAATCAAGTAGGAAAAATTTTATGTTTTCCACAACACCAAAACGACCACCATAGTCAGAAAATATGGATCCCAAATTTAGCAGAAAAGGGGGCACATTAAAAACTTAATTAAAACTTTAAACACCAACTTGTGTAAACAAAACTTTAAAAGAAATTTTAAAAAAATTGACCTTAAGGGTCAACTTAACAAGAGATTAAACATTAAGCAACCAAGTTAAGAAAAAGTATTAACTAAACAAAAATTTAAATAGTTAACCAAACCAAAGTAAAAGAAGAAAAATTAATTACTCAAGCAACTTAAAAAATCAGAGTTAACCAAACTGTCAAGAAAACAAATTAAATGACAACAATTACTTTTCAACAAGGCAAAGAAACTTAGCTCAACTACAAAACAAAATAAATTAATCTTTAAGTCTGAAGCAGAATTAAGTTAAATCATTACAATTAAGACAATTTAAATTCACGACTGAAATATGTAATACATAACAACGTTTTCTGGATTTTCACTGTCTTTCTGCCTGACAGCTACATATTTAAATGTTTAATACTTTTTTTAAACATGATTGCTATAAAACCTTTCATGGAGGTGAATAAATTTTGTTTATAATTATTCAAAAAATCCATTGAATAAATAATCTTTTATTTCCATTTCTTTTTATATTTAAGTAAAGCTCTATTCAGAGTCTTCCTGGGAATTTTTAATGCTGAAATGCCTCACCTATAAATAAATCACAGTAATGTGTGTTTTTATGTAATATGTTCATCTGTTGTACGAAAATTTGGAACTTCTTTGTTTTATTTGGTGGAAGGAGATGTAGTGCCAATTATAAAAAAGTCTTAAAACAATGGACACCATGTATGCGTCATATACTTAAAACTGGAATGTACTCAGATAAAATTTTATTGAGTTTTGATGACATATCTACATTTGTCTGTTCTTAGAACAATAGCTGTCGCATTATTCTTCAAAATATTCCCAGTTGCAAAAAAAAAAAAAAAAAAAAAAAAAAAAAAAAAAAAGAAAAGGTACATTTAGCCTCATAATTGTTTTTCGCGATTACTGTGCTATTCCAAACCGTATTTGTTGGATGTTCAATTGGCCGCAGAGAATTAAACTTCGCATTCTTTTGAAAAACAAGACAAAATAATTTGAATTGAGTGATTCAGAATAATGCAAGGCTTTTATTTTTCTAACATCATAAACATGTAGCTTAACGTCTCTATGGCACTAAAACTCTTGAGAGAATTCAGATGTGTTTGCTTTCTAGAGAAAAATGTTTAACTGAGGAATTAAACATTGAGTATAACATTGAAACAGTATTTTGATAATGCATTTTGGGACATAGTAATAAAAACGTGGAACGAAAGTTTAAAAAAAACTGAAAATTATTTTCAAATGTGCCTTTTAAATGTATTTTAAATGTTTTAAATGCGCGGCAGCAATTTTAATTGCAAATATTGTTTATCTTAATACATAATATCACATTCATGAGTTTGTCGTCTCATTAACAGAACAACCTGTATATGCATATCTAACTATTTTATATATAAAAAAGAAGAAATTTATCAAGTGAATTTTATGTCTGTAGTAAAAAAAAGTAAATAATTGAAACGGAATCACTTACACAGCGATGTCATCAAACTGAAACCTCTCACTTTGAGGGAATTATTCAAGGTTACAATTTGTAATGGTATTTTCTTATTTTGGCCAAAAGTTAAAATGAAGCCATCAGAAATCGAAAATTACCTCGAAAGACTTCCCCTTTATGAAAGAACAAAGATCTGAGATTTTTTTAAAAACGGAAAAGGAAATATACACATCGACGAAATATATAATTACTTAGGAACGCACCCAAGGAAGCTGACAATAAACTAAGATTAACAGCTTCGTGTAATATTTCCCTTTTGATGGCAAAAAAGGGCAAAACCATACACAATTGCAGAAGACATCGTTATTCACGTAATCGAAAAAATAAATGAAACTATAAGGAAACAGACTAGTCTTGATTTAAAATGCTTAGTTAAGTGCGAATATCGTACAAAGGCGCATAGACAAAATGACTGAAAATGTAGAAAAAAACCTGTAATGTCAGAGCCTCATACGTGTTGATAGTTTTCTAAGCAACTTGATGGTTCCACTTTTGACAGTTCTTCAAATAGTATGGCTTATTTTTCTAGACGAATAATATCGAACTTATCAACAAATCAAACTTTATTATAGCCATAGAAATTATAGACGAATTTTTATTTGCTTTATATTAATTTTGAAAGTTGTAGAAACTAGTTGATTACTTTCCAGTGACTGGAGGAGTATCTATACGGCGTGTTCAAATGAAAGTGATTCGAAGCGCCGCACCCGAAACATTTACACTGGATTTTCTTAAAAACAAACGCTGTAGGGAAGCTGTATATACCACGCATGCGTGTGTGGAAGGAGATGTGTGCTAACTTCAGTTGTAAGGACGTGGTATTCATTCAAAAGTGGCTAGTGTGGATGTAACTGCGTCAAAAACGGACTTGCGAGCTGTAATTAAGCTTTCAGCACTAGAGGGGTGTAAGCCGATGGACGTTCATAGTGGCTGTGAACAGAGACACGTGTGTGTCAAAGTGCACGGTGACGAGGTGGGCGAGAATATTTAGCGAAGGTCGCCAAGAAACAACGGATTTGCCCTGACCCGGTCAGGAGCACAAGGTTGTGAAATATAACCTGATAACGGACATTGACACGGCAGTCAAGGAAAATCAACGTCGAAACATTCGCGACGTTGCAAGTGAGTTGAACGTTTCCATCGGTACTGTTAACAATATTGTCAGCAACATTTTGAAGTATCGAAAAGTTTTTTGCCAATGGGTACCCGGCATACTGTCTGACCACCACAAGAAACAGCGAATGAGCCTCATTTTACAGCATTTGGTGCGCTACACGGCTGACGGCGACGACTTTCTGCAGCACATAGTGACAGGGGATGAAACCTGGTATCATCACTTCCAACCGGAAAAGAAGTCCGTCAGCATGCAATGGAAACATCCCACAAAATTCAAAACTGAGCACTCAGCCGGAAAGGTGATGTTGACGGTATTTTTCGACATTCAAGGTGTCTATTACTGGAGTTTAAGGAGCCGCACATCTCCATCAATGCCAAACGGTACACCAAAACGCTTGATAAGTTGCATAAGGCTATCAAAAAAAAAGTCCAGGTATGCTGTCGTCAGATGTTATCCTTCTGCATGACAATGCAAGGCCGCATGTCGCTCGGGTGTGTGTCGAGGCACTGGCGCGTAAAAAGTGGGAAGTCTTGGAACATCCAGCTTGCAGTCCAGATCTGTCGCCTTATGTCTATCACATCTTTGGACAGCTGAAGAAAAGCCTAGTGTCAACGCTTTCAGTCCAACAAGGACGTAAAGGCTTCACTTATGAACTGGTTCTATGATCAACCGACATCATTCGTCTCGGACGGAATTAGTAGCCTTCCCAAGCAATAGGAAGCCTGCCTTAATGCAATGGGAGATTTTTTTAACAAACATTATATACATTTCAATCATTAAATATTTTTGTGTTCCTATCTATATACTGCTTCATTTCTATTGATACACATCTCATGGATACACACCTCGAATCACTTTCATTTGAACGCTCCTCATGTATAAGTAATTAAAGTAAGTTATTTCATTCAGTAGTACGGTAGCTCTAGCAACACATAGATGGTACACTGTAACAGAGCTTTCGCCACTTATATCAAAGAAAACCTTCCAGGTATATGTAATATTAGCTGTGTTCTGCAAAGAAACCATTATGTGACAAAACCTCCCAGAGAATAAATGAATGAAACCTTAAAAGACGGATATTAAATCCATAAAGTAAATTAGAGCTCTTTCTCTTAAATCGCCCTTGTTTGTTAAACTTCATGAAAAATATGATGAATTATTATTAAACCAATTATTCTTGCATGAGGATAAGATGGTTGTCTAGAAATATAATTTAAAAGGTTTGTTCATGTGTTCGACTCTGCTGTGAAAACTCTTACACTTGTCAATTGTCATTTCAGTCATAAACTAAAGACAAATAAGAACCATATTTTCTTCTTGGCGGATATATTTGCAAGCATTAATGGTGTTCTGACCCAACTGCACGGCAAGGATGTCTCGATTATTCAAAGCTCGAATAATTCTTTTAGGTTTTCAAGTTAAATTAGAGTTGTTTCCACTTTAATTGTTACTAAGAGATTTTCAACACTTTTCGAATCTAAAGCCTATCTAAGGAAATAAAAGATGAAGATTTGAAATATTAAAAAATTGAGTCATAATTTTAAATTGCGTTTTGAGAATTTAGAAAACATGCACATTCCACATTGGATTATAGTTAAAGAAATTGAAAACATGGAATGTGACCTGCAAAATTAATTTGTTAAACTATCTGATGATTTTGAAGCTAAGAACCTTTTTAAAAACATGACCTTAAATTACATTTGAATTAAAATATGACTTCGAATTATTTTTGTTCGAAATCACCCAAAATTTTCTGAAGTGGTATTTCCAGTTTCGGTTACATTTTTGGTTCTTATATAAATGAACTGGTTTCGATAATAAGGAAACAGAGAAATAAGTTATATAAATATAGAATTCTGTGGATATTTAAGGTCGAAACTCGATTCAAGATTGAAAAGCTTGAAACAAAGCTAATTATTCTGCCGAGATCGCCAAGCATCCTATTTACACTTACTGTGTGAGTCAACTCTACTAAATGAAAGTTCATATTATAATACATCTTTCTGAATATGAATACATTAGATATAAGGTATCTAAAAAGTAATAAATGCTGTGAAATAAGCGATCTGAAAGTCATTTTTTCTTGCTATCGTTATTATATAATAGTAATGCAGAAGGATTCGTTAAAAAGATGAGAAAATCTTAAAGAGATCGACCGTCAAAAATGTTTGATGACCTCTGTTCTATACAGACCAATAAGGAATTCAAAGTACACATTGATTGAAACTTGAATTGTTATTCAAGTTAGAAATTTAAAGTTTTGGGCTTAATTAATCCAAGATCCATATTATTATATAATAATATATATTAGGCCATTCAAAGGAAAATGGAAACTGGAGGTTGTATTAATAATCGCGTGTTCGACGGATATTGTTATAGCATTAACTGTACAGCCTGCAGCGCTTATAAACCATTGGGAAACAATTTGCAAAGATGTGGGCTTATTGCAGTAATGCACCAAGCAAGAGCAGTGAAGAATTACGAGATTTTTGCTAATGGAAAAAGTGAAATCTGTACAGATTCATCTTTGGATGAGAATTAACTACAGTCATAGGTCTATGATATATGAAAGGATTGAGAAAATGAAGACTGGAGTTACTAATGGGGAGAACTGTCTTCGTCGAAGTTTGGCAATCACGGTAGACAACACTGCAGTCATGGAAAACGTGATACGGAAAAACTGGCCCATCACAGTCTAGAAAGTGTCCTCGATACAGGGAATTAATGTTGCCATACTACTGCATCACTGATGTGGAGCCGAAGTTTCGCACAGTATATGAAAGATGGGTACTAAAGTTCCTGACACCCGAATTAAGGCGTATCAGTACTTACTAAAAATTTCTCCATCGAGGTGAGGCTGATGGTAAAATATTTCTGCAAAGTATCTTCGATAGAGATGAAAGTTAAGAACCCTTGTAGGCGGAATGAAGTTTCGGAATGATGATGTGACTCAGGCGACGGTACATGAGCTGTTGAGCAGGCATTAGAAAGAATTTACTTCCCGCGGTGTTAACGCGATTGTCAAGCATTGGTATAAGTGTCTTAAACTAGAATTAGAACAGTATCCGACGGGAATCGACTGTAGGCAACTCCCAGCGTTCTGGCTTTTGGACTAGGACCTGAATTTAGACAGATTCGGCTCCTGGGGTACATAATCAGTCTTCACAGTGACTAGAATCATCGTTTATTCGGTGGCAGGTTCAGGCTCAGCAGGGACCATACTGGCACTGCCTTGTCTGCCACTTGTTTGTGGGGATGTTATATAGTAAGATGTAATGTAATATACGAGTGTGCTGCAACCCTCCTGGGCGACAACAATCGGTCTCTTGGTTAACGCAGCACACTCAACACAAACAAAAATACAGTTAAATATTAAAACACAGATTAAAAGAGAAATACAGTTAAAAGCATCAAAACAAAATTCCCAGTATTGTCATATAGCCATTTATAAAGCTTATCAAATCCTTTGCAAATCTTAATTCTTTATTTCGGCAGAAAAATTCCTTTATGCTACCATGTTTTCCCTAACATGTCGCAGTAATACGCAATCTTCGACGAAATGTTGGACATTGCCTACAGCACTACAAAAACTACAAAGACTTTACATACTGAGATATCGAAAGTTTGCCATTGGGGGTTTGACTCCTCTTGGTCAACATTGGGAAAAGTCTTTGACTTGATTTGGTTCTCTTTGTGGGTGACTGCTTTCCACTCGCCATTAACTTGTGATAAATAAACTCTAACTGGTGCAATTTTGTTCCCCTGAGTTGACCGGGAGGTTATGCCTTCTTGGATCGCCTCTAGGAGTTGGAGCATTTATAATCGGATAAGGGATTCATAAAGCCTAGGTCTGGGAGTCCGTTCTCCCCAGTGCATTGTACTATACTGTTGAACTATATCGAGAGTATGCTGAATCGCGATATTTTATTTATATCAAATTTTAGGAAGAATATTCTGTAAATAAAATTGTTGTTTTCTGTTGAACTCTACTTTATTCATTTAAAAATGTAAAAGCATTATGTTCTAAACTTAAATAGATTGTTGTAAATGAAAATAAGCGAATAAAGATAACAAACGTAAAAGGAAATAAAATTACTAAGACCAAAGAGTGATACGAAAGGGTTGTCATGGGCGCATAGCAACAATGAATAAATAAGTATGTATGAAATACGGATAAACTATGAAAGATAATAAAGTAATCTTTAGATATTACGTTTGGTTCTTTAATTTGTCGACATATATATTAATAGATGTAGATATATGTAAGCATAAATATGCATGTCATACGCAAAACTAAGCTATAAATAATCAGTAGCGCGGCAAATTTTGATTAATGTGTAAATATATGGTTCCTCTATAAAAGGTTTAATTTTATTTTATTAGAAAGTCTTGAGTGGTGTTTGCGAACAAGCATATGCACTAACTGATCACAACAGATAATATATATATTCTCTATTTTTAACCCAAGCATTACCAAAGCATTACCAAGCAGCTCAGTTACTTTGCTGTAATTGATTAATCGGTTTTTGATTCGACAACCCTCATTTTCTTCGGGAATATTTGGGACACGAGTCAAGGCAGATTTAAGCACCTGTTAATTGTTATTTTATGTTTCTAATCTGACTTGTTCTGCATTCCCCACAAACTGTGGAGATTTGGTTCTGTCACAATTCTCTGTTATCTGTAACCGTCAAGTGGAAATCATAATAAATACGTTTATTTGTTACTGCAATTTGAAGGTAAGACGTAAAGTTAAGTCGTCTGACTCTCTTTATGGTTTTTGTACCGGTCATTTTAAAGTAGCGTGCAAAAGTAGTTAATTAAATCAGGCATCTTATAGCTAAACTGCGAATTGTTTCCTGATGAATATCATCATAATGAGATGAACGTTTTTCCAGTGATAATTCAGTTCTGAAAAATTAATTAAGATTTTTTTCTTAAAAACCTAATTAGAAATGGATGTTTAATTATGTTGTGTAACTTGTTTTCTTCTAATTTAAAATGGTATTAATTTTTTGAATTTGAATTAATTAATTGTTCTCAAAGATTGTTTTTAAATACTAAGGGTTTTATTGATTTGAGACGTAATTGTAATTTACTTCAAATGGTACTTTATAATGATTATTTTTTTAATTTTTGAACAGAAAACTTTTCATATTTAATTTTTTATTAAAGAAAACTAATTCATATTTTAAGTTTTGTTTGTTTTACTCTTTTGATTTAATTGTTGTTTGATTAGTTTCGCTAAAAGAGGTTATTGCCCTTGGGCTTTACTTAATACTTATTTCTTTTCTGTTTAAACTAATCAGTATTTTCTCTTAATTGCTTTGTTAACTTAAAAATTTAATTTTCATTTTTGCCTCTCCTTTCGGTTAAGGTACCGAGTCTTTGGTTTCTGTTTAAGTCTGGTATTTCAACAGCTTGTAACTATGAGAAAAATCGAATGAAATTCTAGTTAAAAATTTAAGTCTATGAAAAAAAAAAAAAACATTGTACTAGAACGCTATGACCGAACTCTAAAAATGTTTTCCATTGTGCTTGGCTTGAGGATCGGGGCCTCTCCCTCCTGTGTGACCTTGGAGGTTAGAGAAAGGAGTGCGGGTACATTCTTTCATTCTTTTGACCTAGGGGCTGATTGAGAATCTAGACTAAGGAGTGTGTATACCATCTGGAACTTTGAAGCGAATCCCTACATCAGCATTCGCCGCTAGTTGACTTTTACGGTATTAAAAAGGAAAGAAGCGATTTCCACCAAGACTGGAAGACCTCCTTTGGATACCCTTTTTGAGTCACTGGTTTCTAGTGGTGCGGACGGCGACACTTCGGTGTTTGCTAGAAATTTGAAGAGTTGGATTCATTGCCAGAGAAGTTTAATTCGAAGCTGAGCAGCGGAAGGAAGAGGACAGATTTTTGGAAACTTCCTGTTAGGTTAGGTTATTCAATTATGGCAAAGCACACGAGGGCTATCTGCCTAAAGCGAGGGATGCCTTCGTGGAGGACTTTCTAAGGGAAACTGGCTCGTATACACGTTACACATGGGGAAAACCACGAAAACGCCCATGCAGCCAGCCCGTTCGCGGGATTCGAACCTCGGACCGAACTACCAGTGTTCAGCGTCTTTACCGCTCGGCCGCTGGTAGGCCGGAAACTTCCTGACTCGGTGCTGATGAAAAAAGAAAATTAATAGAGGGGGCTATGCAATGGCCATTCAAGAAGGAAACGAGCCTACAGCTCCCAACACTTAATTAATTCCTACAAAATTAGTACTAACCAAAAATCTTTTCGTCCGTTTTCAGATATGTGTTATTCCAATCTCTTGTGCCCAGGCAGGCCTTCTTTGGGGGAGGGTCATTTCTTTCAAGTAAAATTTTGTAATGTAATATTGTCTATTTTCAAAACTGCATTAACCGGCTGAAGTTTAATTAAAACTGTTTCATGTTATAAAATTTGTATAAGCATTTTTTTAACCGGCTAACATATGAGATTTACACTTTCTGTAAAGTTGTGAAATTTTATTATTTTAGCATTTTTTGACCAATGGGAAATTAAAATTTTCTTTGTGGAAACAGTGATAAACGGTACCAAAGAATTTCTTACATCTATTTAAGTTATAAGGTATTTCTCACACCTTTTTAGTATGCTTTATAAGGTATTTCTCCCGCCTTCTTCGCATGCCTTCGTGGTGTAGTGGTCTGCATGCTCGACGAGTAACAGAGAGGTCCGTGGTTCGATTCCCGGCGAAGGCGTTGCTTACTTTTCACCTCTCCTGCTTCATAATAACCTAATGTGTCTACAACTGGCGCCCGAACTAAAAAGGTGGTGGCTGATGATTCTCCACCACCGGGATTTGGCGATTGGGTCCCCCAAACCCCAGTCGCCCTTTAAAAGGGGGAGTATATAAGGTGTTTCTCCCGCCTTCTTCGCATGCCTTCGTGGTGTAGTGGTCTGCATGCTCGACGCGTAACCGTGAGGTCCGTGGTTCGATTCCCGGGGAAGGCGTTGCTTACTTTTCACCTCTCCTGCTTCATAATAACCTAATGTCTCTACAGCTTTAATGGTGTAGTGGTCAGCACGCTCGGCGCGTTTTCGAGAGGTCCGTGTTTCGAGTCCCGGCGAAGGAATTGTTCATTTTTCATTTCTCCTGCTTTAAAGAAATTCCTAATGTCTCTACAGCGGCCCCCGAACTAAATAGGTGGTGGATGATGATTCTCCACCAGCAGGATTTATCGATTGGGTCACCTAATCCCCAGTCGCGCTTTAAAAGGGGAAGTATATAAGGTATTTCTCCCGCCTTCTTAACATATCTTCGTGGCGTAATAGTCAACACGCTCGGCTCGTATTCAAGAGGTTCAGGTTCGGGACCCGATAAGGGCATTGTACATTTTTCATATCTCCGGCTTCAGCAAAACCTAATGACTCTACAGCGTGCCTTTTTTGCCATGCTGAGTGTTTGCTTTTACATAAAAAAATAGATAGCTTTTAGACAGACCCATTAATAAATTGCTTACATCAGAAAAAACCTCTATCATTTCACATATCTCAAGCTAATGAATTGGCAGGATTTGGATTGTTACTCTTTTCCCTAGATGTAGAATTTTATTACGAGGAATCAGTTTTTCAACGAGAAGTCAATATAGAGAATTGACCCTTTTAATTTTATTTTGATTAAACCTCAACTATGACCACATCAGACCTCATGTCGACCTCATCCCACTAAGATCTCATTTCGGCCCTAACACTGTAAAGAATATTCTCTTTCCTTACTGTATGCTTTCGTGGTGTAACTGGAAAGCACATACAGCTGGCAGTCGGGAGATCCGGAGCTCAAGTGGAATACTGCACATTTTTCACATTTCCTGCTCCTAAATAAAATACCCAATAGTCTTTAAATTATCATAAAACAGTTTTCATATGCTGAACAGTGAAAATCCCGGATAACTTTTTATAATATTATGATTTTAATATGTGATTGCATAAACTGAACACGGAAAATCTTGACTAGTCTTTTATAATATAAGTACATTATTATGGGATTATATACACCGAACAGGGAAAATTCTGAATTTTCTTTTATTGGCATTTAACTATTTTATTTCATTTTATAAATTCAGCTTAATTTGAAAAAAATTCCTTTGATATTCGTGTAAAGTTTTGTCCCTCCTTACTGCGTGCCTACATGGTGTAACTGGAAGGCATGTCTGGCTAACAATTGGAAAGTCCGGAGTTTAAATTCTGGGGAGGGCACTACGCAATTTTCCCGTTTCCTTCTACGAAAGAAATGCATGATGATCTCTACAACCGTAATTAGAATACCTTTTCTTAGTTCATTCAAATAATTTTTGTTTAATTTAAAACGAAGGAGCATACTTCATCTGTCGCTGCCGCTGCTTATCATATTTTCTTAAATGTAACTAGTACCATGATAGCAGGAGCATAATAAAACATAAGAAGTGTAGTATTGTCACTGATCACAGGTCTTTGGCGTCAATGGTGACAAGGTCTGTTTACTCCCTTTTGTTTCATTTTTGATTGAGATCACCCCAGTTTTTGATTGAGACAGCCAGGCCCTTCTTAACGTTATCCCAGATTGCTTGGAGGAATTACCCGTGGATTTTAGGCGCTTGCATTCAGCATAGATATCTCAGTCCACTCAGCATAATCATTTCAGTGAACACAGTGCTAATAAGTAAATTCTTCATTTTAATTAAAAAACTCATATTATTTTTGAAGAGAAAGAAAATCTTTAGTATGATTGTAAACTCAATTTAATTATGATTATTACTGATATTAAATAATTAATAAAAAAACCTAGGTATTTCTTTAGAAAAGGATTCTCTCACTTTTCTCATTCTCTCTAATTTGGATTTGCTCAGAAATTTAATTTTATAATTCTCTTTCTGTTATGCTCATTTTGTTACTCTCTGTTGAATTAAATCTTCAATGTGGTAGAATCTTATTATGGAGAAATTTTTCTCCTGAACAGAAGGATCTTATATGAAAAGTTTGCTGATGTAACTGCATGCCTAAGGCGTTTCTTTTTGTGCAATCCTCTTTTCGCCACCTCATAGAAAATTTATCTTTCTTTCCTCCTTTGTTCCTCAACAATAAAGGAGGCGAGGACTAATGTCTGGTAATACGACTTTTTCAAATGAAAACTATGATAAGAGGAAAGATTTTTTTTAAAAGGTAATTGACATTTTTGGCATATTTACAGATTCTTCGGGCATTAGCATGTGGTTAAGAACGCTGCTCCTGTAATTTAATTTAAGTTAATAATGAAAGTTTATAGAGCCTCCTTTTCTCTGGTAACACTATAGAGACATTAAGCATTTTTAAAGCAGGAGAAGTAAAAAATTAGCAATGTCCTCGCCGGGACTAGAACTACGAACCTCTCGAATACGTTCCGAGTGCACTGACTACTACACCACGAAGGCATGCTAAGAAGGCAGGGGAAATACCTTATGCACGCTCTCTTTTAAAGGGAGACTGGGGATTAGGGGACCCAATCGCCAAATGGCGGTGCAGAATCATCATCCAACAACTTTTTTTTAGTTCGGGTGCCACTGTAGAGACATTAAGTTATTTAGAAGCAGAAGACGTGAAAAATGAGCAATGCCTTCGCCGGGACTCGAACCACGGACCTCTCGAATACGCACCGAGAGTACTGACCACTACACCACGAAGGCATGCTAAGAAGGCGGGAAAAATTCCTTATATACTCCCCCCTTTTAAAGGGCGAATGGGGATTAGGGGTCTCAATCGCCAAATGGCGGTGGAGAGTCCTCATCCACCCGCTTTTGGTTTTAGTTCGGGCGCCACTGTAGAGACATTAGGTTATTTCGAAGCAGAAGACGTGAAAAATGAGCAATGCCCTTCTCGAGACTCGAACCAGGGACCTCTCGAATACGCGCCGAGTGTGCTGACCACTACATCACGAAGACATGGTAAGAAGACGGGAGAAATACCTTATAAGATAACTAACGAGACCTATATGACTGTGTGAGGACTTATCCTCAGTTCTTAAATACGACAAACTCCAGAGACGTTTGTAAAGAACCCTTTATTCACTCAATATAACTTCATAGGTGCCTCCACTTGGGTGTGCACAAAGCCAACATTTCTCGCTTAACTCAAAAACATCTAACGAGAACTTAAAATTAAAGGTAGCAAGTTAAGCTTGGGTGACAGGAAGGTTTTTTTTTTCTCGTAAAGGTGGGCGTAAACAAGCGTAATGGCTATAAGCGCTCAACGCCACACAGATCTAATCGCTAATAAATCAAAATAGCAACGTCGCCTTCAAGCAGGCATAATACGCTCTAAAATCACCTTCCAAAAACCTTCCCTTAAATACAATTTCTTTCTACCTCATTTGAATATAGGCGCATTACTTTATTAACATTTTGGCAAGAACGCGTGGGTGAAAATGAGAACCAAGGAAAAGTTGCTTTAAGATAAAAATAAACTGTTAGATAAATTAAATGAGTCTCCACAAGTTAGTACTTTGATTTTCAAGCTAATTCCGTTACTGTTGGCCTACATGACTTC